>CAJFCO010000122.1:1931192-2000066 GCA_904066015.1 Synergus gifuensis
TCTCTCTTTAACCAAATCCAAGTCTTTGCAACTTTGCCCGTATTCAATATCGCGTCGTGCGCCATTTTCCAATTGGTCCCTTTCATTCCACCCCCTTTCTACCCCCAAACAGTCTTTTACACTTTTCAGTAGGAAATTTGCGATTCAGAGAGATTAACCGATAGGTGTCTACGCACGGGTCGCAGGTTTAATGGCGATGCAGATATTTTGTTAACGAGGCGAAACTGCAAAAGATGAAAGAGATATACGAGTATGGATAAGCGACAAATAACGAATTACAGACATTGAAATCCACTTTCTAGTTCCGCTCGGGGTTTACAGCGCGGGGCTTCTCTCATGAGGAACCTCTTAGAAAAGGGTTTTCCCGCCATTGAATGCCAAGTCGAGTGGTTTAAACGCCACGTAGAAAAGTGATTTAAAATTTTTTATTTTAGAAAAGTCACAGGTTCACAGAATATCCCAGGGATCTTTTTTATTCTGCGAGTGGAGAGGATTATGGGGTTTTTATTCACTTGAAAATAAAATGTAACAATTGGAAACTATTTTTATCTGGCGACAGATAATTTTTATCGGACGGTGAATAAAAAAGTTGTCAATTGTTTTAGAGGGCTGTAGCGTCTCTATCAGAAATTATGATAGAAAAAATTCATGGTATTTTCTGTGTTTCTCTAGACACCTTCTATAAATAAAATTTTTTAAAATAAAAGTATTTCGATAACGATCTTCACATAAAAAATGAATTTTCACTGGATCAAATAAATGTATATTCATTTGACCGATTTTACTTGAAAGAAGATATTATTTGCTTGCTTCAATTAACGGATGTTATTCTTGAATCAAAGAAATTAAAGAGTCATTGTCAGGCAATAAATTGTAATAATCTATCTGATATTTTATTAAACCAACACAAATATTATATCATTTGTATTCCGACTTACGATTGACTTAAAAGAAGTAACATTTATTTGTTTTTTTTTTTTTTTTTTTTAAATTTCATTTTCAGTAGAGCATTTTAATTTATCATGATACATTTCGCAACTCCTCACATCTCGAAAATATTTTCCTCGCCTCTTCTCTTCTTCGCACGAAAATTTAACATTCCCAAGCCTTGTATCATTTTCTGAGGAGGGTTTAGAGACCCTTTCTGTCGAAGACTAAAACAAAAGAGGGTGTGAGCCCCTCCCTTAACCCTTTTCCGGCGATATGCAAAAGCCGTCCCTCGTAATAGACCGTGCACGAGGCACAATGAGTAATAATTTAAAACACGGATAAAATCGATATTAACCCCTCAAACCCACTTTGCATCGACATGCGTCGTGTGCAACTTCATCGATGTATTTAAACGAGTGTGGGTGCAAATATACGCACACGTAAGCATAAATTACGCGTGTTTGTTACTGTATAAATAGTAGTACATGGGTTACGCACACTGCGCCTCGCGTATCAGGTTCAACGGTAGTTTTCATCTTGACTGCTTTCTTCCAACACACCCCTCACCTCGAAAATGTCACGTATATTCTCTCCGATCACCGACTCGACTTGTGTTATAATCAACCTCGCTGACTCATTGATTCAGTTTGCAGATACACAAGATACACTCCTCGCTGAATTAACGTTCCTTTGTCTCTTAAATGATCAATTTTTCATCCCTCGACTCCAAACTCGAAATCTTGAAATTAGTGAAATCATTTGGACTTTATCTTCCTCAAGGTGAAAATTAATTCACTATATTAACGTTGGTACTAAACTAATACGTTAAATGAATAAGGCAATAAATATAGAGTCAGATATAAAAGTTTAATCAATTTACATTCAACAAGCACGAGATGATCACGCTCAATACATTTCTCTGATTTGTCCAATGTTCAATGACAAATTTTTTGGTTTACAATATACATAGCTTTACAATAGCTTCTTTATCGCTTCACAGATCATAAATCAGTCCATGCTGCTCAATATGTGTATTTTCTTGTGTTTGATCAATGATCACGGCTAATTATTATTCGAGTCGAAGGACAGACTAAATGTTTCCATGACGTGTAAGATCGAAAATCGAACGATAAAGTCTGTAAATTGTAAAAATAGTCGACAATTGCCACTTGACTAACACTAATTACCTAGTGATGCGATGTTCTAAAACCCGTAATTTCAGTTTATTAACTTTACTCTAAAAATTGAGTAAATATCAGAGGGCTATAAAATGCTGATATTCTTCAGATATTTCAACCAACAATTCATTGTTTGTTCAATTTAAGATACTCTTTAAATTAATGGCCCTTTATTAATCTGTGAATAAGTTAGTCTTGTTTGTTTTTTTAGTTGGATGAAGAGTAATAAAGCACTGAATATTTCCGAACGTCGTTTAGTGACTTTGAAATAGATCGACTCATATGAGGATCGATTGAAAGGCTAATTGATTCCCCCGAGAGCGTTTGGCGTCGTCAGCGTTTCTCTCTTTCTTTCTAAGCTTCGGCGAATTCAATGCGACGAAATTAAGGGAATTGAATTAACCACGATGGGAGTTTTCATTATCGGGAAAATTGGCAATTTTCCACTGTTAAGCTTAACGCTCGTTCTTACTGCCTTCTCTCGCATCGCGGCCGCGGGCTTAATCGCTGGAAACTCCCGCGAGATTTCAAATGTCGCCGTTAATTAGTACCCCCAATATTCGTAAAATTCGATGTACCTAATTTCACTTTCGTCTCGTCTTAAAGTCGCAGAATTCTATTTTTTAATCAGCGTAATAATCGAACTTGTAAGAGGCCGAATCCATTCAATATAAAATATAAAACTCATCAGAATCTAGAAAGAAAATATAAATATCTCAATTTCGTCAAAAGAGCATCATAAAAAATTTATTTATCGCAAATCGGAAAAACACGTGTCGCTTTATCTTCTCTGAAAATCAACATCGACTATTCTACGTCTTGAAATTAAAGAGCCTTGATTTGACAAAGGAATCAGGAATAAAATAAGGATCAGGCATAAAAATAAGAATCAAAATTCGAGAATTAATTCCCTGCCAATCAGAAGCATTGAAATAGTCGATTCTCCTTTTCTTAATACCTTTCGCGCGCGCCTTGGAAGTGTATAACTGTATTAAATGATTTTAAAAAAAGATTGACGAGAGACGTGACTCGTGACTCATCAGGGTTTTGTATCGCCAATAGGGACATAATTGAACCGCGGATCGAAGCAGAATGGGGTCCATTAGACCCCAGAAGCCTCTGAGACGATTAATTTTTATTATAAGACCGGTCATTCGCGTGCTAATTACAACAGAATGTGAATCGTAGTGACCGCAGACTCCATACTTGCACGCTCAACACTTCCAAGCTGCTCTCTTACTCATCACTATAATTAATGTTATTTGTGATGGAATTTGCGACAGCGCGTGTTCACAGAATCCTGCGACCATGGGTTTCACTCCTCTATTAGAAAAATTCATAAAATTCAAGAGAAATTCCAATCTCATTGGAAAATTAAAACCTAATTGTCTGAATTAATGTAGGGATAAGGAGTTAGTCTTCAATCCATCTGAATCCACAAAGCTACACACTTCTTCCCAGTTGTCTTTGAAAGTATTCGATTTTAGTGAGTCGCTGAATCAAGACGTCGGGGTAGGGGTAAAAGTTAAACCGACTCCAACCCCTGAATAATTTATGGCAGAAATCAACCGATTGAAGATAATTTAGTGTTTTTCTAGTTTACTCGCAGTCAGGTGCTGTGGATTGCAACATGCGAGGGGTTGCACGTGCTTGGTATGCGCACGTGGATATTAGTATTTGCCAGTGTTTGCGATGCATGCTCGTACGAGGAGTTTGACGTTTCAGTCAGCAACACGTATATCCGACCCACCTCCTGAGCCACGGGCGGCAGCGCGAATCCCCAGCATCCCCGAGCAACCCCACAATATCACACAAGTTCTGATTAGACGTAGAATTAATGATTCAAAAATCAATACACGATGTGCCCTCGCTGAGAGTATTAAGACATCGGGGAGTGGAGGAGTTATTCAAGGGTTTTGGATGGAAGAGGGTGGAAGAGTAAAGAGGGTGGAAGTGATAGGCTTCTTGGAAACGAGTTGAGGGATGGGAGTGGAGAAAAAGCCCCGGAGGGCTCGACTATTTTGTCACTAAACCCCTTCTTCGGCCTTTGATAACTAATTAGTGTTTTATCCCCACCCCCTTGCCTTTATCGTCCCAATCAGGGGTCGCTCTTACCGCGAGAGGTGGGGGTGGGGAGTTCGAAAGGAACCCTTTTCAACAGAGGCACATCGTTGGTTCGGAACCCACCCCGAAAAGATGGGAATCAAAGGATTTCGAGAGAGCGAAGCGTCAAAAGTGCTGGGGTGGTGGGGAGACGAAAGGAATAGGAAAAGAGAAGCAAAAGTGAGAGGAAGATAGGGCCGTTAGGGGCTGGGGTTTGGGGTTAGCGTTGGGGGGTTGGAGTGGGAGAGTGGTTGCACTCTCCATCTTTTCAACCCTTGAAGTGTGCTCCAAAGCCCTCGGAGAGTTCGATGGAGAGCTGGAGACCTATCTTCTACGGTGGGGGTTGCTACCATCGGAAGAGGAAGATCGCACAACTCGACTGTCGATTTCACCTCAGTTTCGACAGCTTTCGATGGACAGACTTTCCGTCACGATCGTGCCAAACGCGACTTGGGGGTAATTACCACCAATTGAACCGACTAACGAGGATCGGCATTCGACCGTTTTCGAAATTACAATACGAGGGTTCTTCAGGCTCTGCTCGGCCGCTCGTTTCCTACCTTCCCGAACAGATCTCGAGTACCTCTTTACTTCTCGAAAAAAAAATTTCTGCCCCGGACATCCTCCGCAGGCAGGAATCTATTGGCCGATTAGCGAGTCTCGGGGTTACTCTGAGTTTACTCGGAGTAACCCTGAGTAACCACAGTCGTTTTAATCTCGTTTTTCAATCGCATTTTCCAACATACTTTTCTAAATAGTTTTTCCAAAACCCTGTTTTTCGAGAATTTTTTAAGAAACTCCATTTTCAATTCCCATTTTCTAAACACTTTTTCCAAATATCTTTTAAACCAGTTTTTGCACCCCCTTTCCCAACCTTTTATCCAAAATCCTTTTTATTTGCCTTTAAAAAAACCATTGTCTAATCAAAGGAGTGATTATGTAATTTTTCACTTCCACTTTCACTTTTTGTTTTCACACTTCTTGATTTTCACTTTGTTCAAATACACGTGATGTCAGTTTTGACGTTTTTAACGTCACCAACCAAATAGGGTCATAGTTGCAGACTTCTGTCTGCGAACATTTTTTATTTATCAATTTTCTTTTTACTTATTCTATTAAGAATATGAAACAAAGTTTCCAAAACCAAAAACCTGGCATTTCCCGTGTTTTTAAGGGATTTCAAGTGACTTCAATGAATTTTAAGGTGTTTCATATAGAGACTAAGTGATTGACTTGAAATTATTAAAAATTTGTTTAATCTTCTGTAAATGTCTTAAAATCATTAAAAATATGTCAACATCCCTTAGTGTTCATTAAAATCTCTTAAAGTACCTTGAAATTTCTACAAATTTCTTCAAATTCGTTAAAATCAGTTAAAATGTCTTGAAATTTCATACAATCTCTGAAAAAACTTTTTTTTGCAATCCTTTAAAGTCTCTTTAAAATTCTTTTAAATCCTATGAAATATCTAAAAGTTCCGGACAACGTCTGGTAAATTTTTACTATGTTAAATACATTAAAATCTGGGCTTTTGAGAATTTTGGAAACATTTTTTGATATTTTTGATATTTATATTTTGATCTTTGATATTTTTACGTCAAAATTGACATTCAAGTGTATTTGAAAAAATTGAAAATCAAAAAGTGAAAAACCTAAATATCAAAGTAAGAGTGAAAGTGGAAGTGGAAGTGGAAGTGAAAAATTACATAATCGCCCCCCAGTTTTCCCAAAATTGCCTTTTCCAGATTTTTTCCACTCCCTATTCAAAGTATTGTCCTAAGCAAACAAGCGACTATAAATAAAACTGAATACCCGAAAATTGGCAAATTTTCGCAATCATGCAACCTTATTGCAAACTCCCGTGCAACTATTTAGCAAACGTCTCAAGCGTCGAAACATCAATTATCTTAGCCGTGTAATGCACTCTCTAAATAAATGCGTAACAGCATCGCGAAAAGGCAGCGTAGGCAGAGTTGCGAGAGGAACGACGCGGAACAGGAGGAACCAAGCAGACACGTGAGACAGACGCCATAAATATCGAGGCGTTCTTATATTTTCATCACGGGTCATCATTAAAATTTATGTTATGATCAGAAGTGCGCCTATACATCAGCGGCCGGTGGAAAGAGGGTGGTAGGCTCGCATTCTCTTTCTCTCACTTGCGATAGAGAAAACGGGGGTGTGGGTGGAAAAGGGGGAGAAGGAGGTGGTAATATTGTAATCTATGTGTGGAAGAATGCGCGAAGAGCGAAACGGAATGGAGACTACCGAGAAAATGGAAGGGGTGAGCGGAAGGGAATGATGAAAAAGTGGCTTGAATGGCAACCCCGTTGTAAGGGTAGTTTTCGCGGCAAGGCTCACTGGATGGGGGAGTTCGCCACGAGGGTGTCGAACGCGTACGGAAACAATGACGTCTATACCAAATCCCTGTTCTATTCTTTTTTCCACAGGGTGCCATTAGACCCCCATGGTGGCACCATAAAAATATAGCCAGCATTGTACTCGCTCAGGTACCAATACTCGCGACTTCACTTCTGACTTTCTTTGTGCCCCACAATTTATTCCAACACCTCGACAGGTTCTTTTAGTCCCTAAAACACGATCCTTAAGTCTACTATCGACTTAGGGATTTATTCCCAGGCAGATGCAGATTTTTTCATTTAAAAAGTAATCTTCGTCTATAAATACTTCGTTAAACATTTGGGAAGTATTTCGTAACATTTTATGATCAACAGAAATCCATGAAATGACTATATCGATCATCCTCGCATGATATGACAGCCAGGCAGTAATTCTAGTACCCAATCCAGAAATTATAGCACGCACTTCCGGTCGTGACCATTTGTAGTCTCGACAGTAGCTTCTCACGGATCTTTCTAATAAATCAACTAGAGGTTGTAAAAAAATTGCCAATCATCCGGCGATGAGAGATCCAAGGAATACTTTCCTCCGACTCCTTCCCGAGAAGACCTCGGCGTCGATTTCCTCTTCCAAGAGTCGGGCAAAACAAAAAAAAACTACCAACGCCTGCAGGGATGGAGAAAAAAGCTCGTTGCGTGGGGGAATAGGGAGGGGAAAACTTGGACCATTGCGTGAAGCGAGGATCGTTAAAAAAAATGAGAATGTAAAAAGTTGCGTTGGAGACTCGTGCCGCGTGAAAATGGATTTGGTTCCAAACAATAGGAGATACACGAATGACGAAATCGGTAAAAGGGGCCACCGTAGGGAGGGGGAAACCGATTGTTGAAATTTGCATGAATCGATCACGATTGTTTGGCCGCGGAATGAGCAGCCGGCCGATGCACAACACACAGGAGAAATAATTCGCAATCCGTACGGGCTGCTGGGCAATCGAGTTACCGTTTTGCCATTTCGATTCCGCTCGGTCCACCGGACGACAATGGCCTTTCGTCAAAGCCAATCATCTTTGTGTTCCTTTCCGATCGATCGTGTCCGCTTGTAACGCGTAAAAAGTGTCTGTTGTTCAATTTTCCCTCAACGGGATGGAACTAATTTTATTATTTAATTTACTCGGCGGGGCTATTCTCGAAAGCGAGTCGATGACAGTCGCGAAGCTAATGATAATTCCCAAGTCTAGCTTTCAAATCAATGTTTCTTTTATTTTAATTATAATAAATAAGAATTTTCTTCAATTTTGCTAAAATCGTTGTAATTGAGGTCGCCAATAAACTTCAATTAAAGTGGAATGTCGCAGAAATTTGCTTTGTAAACAGTGCAACGATTTTAAGCAATAAAATTTCCGACATGATTTAGGTATATATATATATATATATATATATTAAATGGATAGAAAAGAAGCAACTTGAAAAGAAGAAAATAAAGAAACCGCAGAGGGAAGATGCAGCGTCTGAAAGAGTGCTTGTGTTTAATGATGTTTAAGAAGGGGCTTTAATTTTTCATTAGGAGAGCGGAGCACATCAAAGGGTTTCCTTCATTTTTTAGATGCCTCGAGGCTAGATCGAGGGTGGTTCGGCCTCGGTGGATCCTCGCTATTGTCGCTTTATCCAACTTCCGCCCCGGACCCTTCTTCACCCTCCGATATATTGACATTTCTTAAATATTACTTCTCGCCCTTATTGAGGCTCATTTTTCACTCTCTAACTCGAATGGATCTTCTGTTTGCATCTGTTTACACCAAATTATACATACACACATATATATGTATATATATATATTCACTCGATTGGTTTTTAACTATTGAGGAGCTCTACACACATGGTCCAATTTCTCAAAGCAAACCTGGCCAATGACCTTTCGGAAGAGAAAACCCCTCTTAAATTTCTCATAAGTGTCTCATCCCTCGAATCAGGGCGTATGTATTTTTCATCAGCAGATGGTATTTTTACTCCAGATTTCCTTTAAAACATACACTAGATACTTCTTCTAAATTTTTTCTATACTATATTTTTTCTGTACTATATTTCTTCTAAATTATATATGATTATCTTCGAAATAACTGAAGCTGAATTTAAATTCTTCAATTTGTTCTTTAATTTGTGAATCTCCATCGGATTGAAATACACCCTGGAGATTCTTGGATATGAAGAGTTGGCGGTTCGCCACGAAAGAAGACAGAGGAGTACCTTATACGCCCTCTTATAATCTCCCGAGGGATGTGGTAAGGGCGGCAGCGTGGATCAGTCGGTTATGACTACGGGGACTGTTATTTTTTTCGGGTGGAGGGTTGTGGGAGGAAGCGTGCGATATTTCAAATTTTCTCATTACACCACGAGGTGCGAATCTTCTCTCCTTCTCTATCACAATCACCTCCACCTCCTCTTCCTGTCTTGCCCTTCTATTCCTTGAGCTTTGAGCCATCCCGCCGTTTTGCCTCCCCAATCAACCCCCCTTTCAATCTCACACCAACCAGCCATCAGAGTGAACCCCTCTTGTATTTATTATTAAGATATCGACCGACCCTAGTTCTCTAGAGACTGCAGCAATAAGCGACTATATGTATATGCATATATATATATTAAGAGGAACATATATATATATATATATATATACATATGTTCCTCTTAATAATAGGAAATGTCTGAAGAATTTAAAGCTTAAATGCTTAATAATGAAAATTGCTGCGCTGTAAACAACGTGACTGTGACTCGGATGGTAGCGTGCGAAACTTCGAAGTCGTAAGACTCACTAAAGTAAATCAAAACACAGACGAAAGCCCGTAATGGTAATCGCGGAGCTCATAAATCTCTTCCAGCGGAATCTAGCACGTTTTTAAAGGCCCGAGTCTATTCACTTTCCTCTCAAATGGGATCGGCTTCTTTTTTTCTCGACTAACGAATGTCTTAAAGGGACGGTAATTTCAATGAGAGTCCCTAACGAGCAAAAAGTCGAAGTCTTTCTAATATGTTGCGGCCCCGCATGTGTTGCGGTCATAGATCGACGAAAAAGGATTTTCGAGTGTTAGGAAGGAGAAACTTAGAGAGAAACTTGGAGAGAAACTTAGAAACAGAAATGAGAGAATAAATAATAGGGTAAAAAAACGAGTGACGAAGAAAGAAGAAGAGAGTGAGATGATGAGAAGAGGAGAGAAGATGAAGAGACAGGGGAGAAAAGAGATCTATTCGTATCGCTTTTGCTTGGCGCACAAAGAATGCTCAGCGTTTGACGGGGCACGACCGCTATACGTATTACTCGTACCGATGCAATGCCAGCTGTTACTCGCATGCCACGGTAGGACATACACGAGTACTCGATTCGCGTGTGTGAACGGTGCTTAATACTGGTATTTACGCCCGTACATGAGCCGTCACACGTGTGGACTTAGAACTTCGTGCAGGAGAGCGAGAGAGACGGAAAATTGGTCTTAGGAGGAACTGGGAGAGAGAAGAAAGAAGAGCATCTGTAGAAATAGCCTCTTCTTGCTCTTATTATTCTTCTTCTTGCCCTGCACTCTATACGAGCCGGAAAAAAAGAGACCGGCGTACAACCGCACCCCGCGGTGGGAAATCCCTAACCTTGACTTCTCTTTCTCTCTCTCTTTTTCTCTCTCTCTTTTTCTCTCTCTCTTTTTCTCTCTTTCTTTTCATCTTCTTGATGCATTTAAAGTGCATCTCCATTAACCACTTTCTCCTTCGTTTTTGTCTAAAAAGTACACCTTTTTATGTAGATGCAAACATATATTTTAAAAGTGATAGAAATCCTTTGAAATCCGATTGAAATCTGATAAAAGTCGTGAAAACCTCTGAAAATTCCCAGAAACTTATTGAAATTCTTTGAAATTCTATGTTAATTTTTAAAATTACTTTATATCCTTTAAAATCCATTGAAAGTATTAGAGATCTCTTCAAATTTTTCTCCGTGTATGAAATTCTTTAAAATTTCATAAAACCTTTTAAAAATCGAAAAAATCTCTTGAGATCTTTTAAAATTATCAGAAACTTTTCGAAACTTCGAAATTTTACGACACACGGAGAGAAAGTATATGGTTGGGCCAACCATAAATTTTGAAAAATATGGGGCAACCATAGTTTGGTCAGCGCAACCAAAAAAATAGATAAGCTAAGCAATTAAATCGTTGCGCTGACCAAACCATGCCTGCAGCAACCATAGATATGGTTGCCCCATATTTTTCAATTGGTTGGCCCAACCATAGCTTTCTCTCCGTGCAAAATTTAAAATACCAAAAACCTTTTTAAATCTCTTAAAATTTCACGAAACTTCTTGAAATTCTTTAAAATTCTATGATAAGAATTAAAATCCCTTTTATGGTCTTTAAAATCTATTAAAAGTATTAGAAATCTTATAAAATGCCATGAAATCCCTTAAAATTCCACAGAAAATTTCAAAAACATAATTCTTTTGAAATCCACGTTAAAATTCATGAAAATCTCTAAATATTCCTAGAAACCTTTTGAAATTCCTTAAAATTTAAAATCCTGTAGAATCAATAGAAATCTCTTCAAATTTCATGAAATCCTTCACAAATCTATAATATCCTTTACAAATCAGAAAAATCTCTTGAAATTTTTTAAAATTATTAGAAATCTCATAAAATTCCATCAAATACTTTTAAGTTCTACTAACTCTTCTAAAAATCGTAAAAATCTTTTGAAATCTCCAGAAAATTCCCCGACATACTTCAAAATCTTTTAAAAGTCCCAGAAAATTCTTGAAATTTTACGATCACGTTTAAAATTCTTTTATATTTTTATCATCTGTTAAAACTATTAGAAATCTGATCAAATTCCTTATTAAATCTTATCAAATGAAATCCTTGAAAATTTTCACAAAATCTGTTAATATATAGGATCCCAGTAGGCAAAAAATTTAAAGAAGTTTTTAGAACGTCTTAAAAACGTCCTATGTCAGGCCAAAAAACGTCCAATGTTCCAAAGACGTTTTTAGGACGTATTTGGAACATTGGGCGTTTTTTGACCTGACATAGGACGTTTTTAGGACGTTCTAAAAACTTCTTTAAATTTTTTGCCCATTGGGATCCTATAATAATATAACAAGAGGGGTTCATCATTCAAATTTTGAGTGTACAACGATTGAACCCACTCATGCTTCATTTCCTACAATTAACGACACAATTTACAAAATTCGCTCAATCCGTCTCGGCATTTTTTATAATACTTCCAGATTAGCGAAAGTTGCGCCTCAATTTACTTTAATAAAATTATTTCGCTGGTAATTTGCACCAAAAGAATGGAAGACTCTTGATATAAAAAAGTGGGCATCTCGATTGTAGGATCGTCGCCGGATCGAATCGATAAGTGCCGATCGATCCGGGTCAGAGTGTAGGAACCTTGGCGGCAATTGTAGCCATCAATTTGGAGGTACAAGAGCAAGAAGCGAGGCGAAATGGAGACCCGATCGTCGATCGCGGCTCGATCCTTATTGCTTATTGTGGGTATACTTGTGTATTCGTAGCTCTGCCTCCGGCTTGAAAAGAAAGAGGATTATAATCGATCTTCGATGATCGTTGGGTCAGACTCCTGCCAGTAGCCATCCTAATGATAGTGCCTCCATTCTCGCTTCGACCTTCGTTCTGGTCGTTACTCGTGTAAGTCTAAGTTAGTTCTCTAATGACTCGCGTCACGAAACCTACAGATCTCTCGTTACCCGGCACATTTGCCTCTGGCTACCGAATCTTCCATTATTGCTATTTCTTAAGAATATCCGTATTTTAATATTATTAATTTAACTATTTTGATATTAATTTTTTCATCTTTTAATAATATGTCTACCTTCGACAGAATACTTCAAATTCTACAGCTCGTTATTTGTTGAGTCACCAGGGGGTTAATTACGCAACTTTCTCACTTCACTACCACTTTCTCTTTACTGATAAACAATTGAAAGGAACAATAGACAAACAATTGTATTTGTTAGAGAAAATGAAGGAGAAGTAAAGTGAAGAAGTTACGTAATTGCCATTCAGATCTCTCGTGGATCAATATAACTTAACGTATAATGTGACATGATATAATTTCAACGTAAGATAACGAAAAACATAATAACTCTACTTATTTTCAAGTAAATCTTTCCATTCACTTGCGAAATTTTCAATAGAATTTAAAAAATTCTCAAAACTGACAAAATGGCAGTTCCACTCAAAAAGTTTCTCTATCTTCCATTGTTTTCGAAATTTTTCCTAAAATATCAATAATGCGGGCTACAACTGTATTTTCATCAAAACAATAAAACTTTCTGCGGTCTTTTTCCTTAAAGATTAAACATAGGATGATAGGAAGAAATGTAGGATATAGGAAGAAATATAGATTATAGGAAGTATAATAGGAAGGACGATATTGGTGTTTCTTATAGTCTGTTATGCATTGACGTAGAATTCTTAATTAAAAAATTGTTGGAAGCGTTTTAGGGGAAAATTGGTCAGGTTTGTGAAAAAAGTTACAAAAAGTGGTACAAAGGGAAGTTGGGGGATGATCTATCCTATTATGATTCTTTTCTCTTAAAATCGAGCTTTGTCTCGAAGGGAGGAGAGAGAAATATAGACTGGGGGGGGGGAAGGGCGATAGGCCAGCACCAAAGGTAAGGATTACCTTTTTAAACTTTCCCCATAAAGTATCTAATAAATATTGCTCGGGGGTCCGTTGTTCTGCTCGGTCGGATATTAATTATAGATGCTTTTATATTCAAAGTAGCATCCTCTCTCTTTCTCTCTCTCTCTCTCTCTATCTCTCTATCTCTCCTGCATGAGTTCATGCCTCCAATAGTTGCAAAATTACCCTCACAGCTACCCTCACCCTACTTCTCACGAAATCTAAGGGGTGAGAAGCTCCGCACAATGCCCGATAAACTGACCAACGACATTCGATCGTCTGGATCAAAGAAAAACTTTTCCAGAAGCTATAACACCTAGGAAAATTGGCAGGTGATTAAATAAAATTCTAGCTTGATTAAATAAAATTGTTGATTAAATAAAATTGTTGATGAAATAAATGTCGATGTTCCAGACATTGAATTCTTTTATACCGCAGGTTATTTTCGCGATTTAGCGATTTTCTTTGCATCGATGATGAATCGTGCAAATAGTCACGATTGGCAAACGAAGATAGAAGGGGAGGAAGACAGATCGCAGAAGGGAGAGAGAGAGGAATAACAACGTCGGCTAGTAATGACCCATTGTTTCCTGCAAAAAACCTTGACGATGTTATCGATAATTACGAAATGATACGGGAAGCATAAATACATATCCGCGCGGCCGCTAATACGCGGCTGCTCTAATGGCGGAGACGGATGCGTATCGATAGTCAACGGGTCACATCCGGCGTATTTGTCACGTGCAAATCCTAGAAGAAATCGAAAGGAAAATCCCGAAAATCGAAATGATGAGAAAGACAATGTGAAAAGATAAAAAGTATTTCGAGGAATAATTGAATATATTGCACGGAGAGAAAGCTATAGTTGGGTCAACCATATATATTGAAAAATATGGGGCAACATTGGTGCAACTATAGTTTTGTCAGCGCAACCAAGAAAATAGATAAGCTAAGCAATTGAATGGTTGCGCTGACCAAGATATGGCTGCAGCAACCGTAGATATGGTTGCCCCATATTTTTCAATATATATGGTTGGCTCAACCATAGGTTTCTCCGTGTGGAGGAATGAAATGGGGAGTGGACATTTGCCTTTATTGATGAGAATCAACAGCGGGACGGAGTTCGAGTTTGCTGGACGATATTTTACTGCCGAATTCGTAATTACTTTAATTGGCTCCAGATGCTAATTAATGACCTAAACATATGCCGCGCTATATAGATCAAACCGATAGGAAACTATGGCGTCACCACGGGGAAAGGGATCGGGGTGAGAACGCATGTGTTTGTCATTACAGACTTGACGACGATGTTATCGCTTCTATATCGAAGCGAGAGAAGGAGAGAAAGAGAGAGAAGTGAGGTAGATCGAATTCTGTGATCGATTAATTACGTAACCTATATAATCTTGCGGGAAGTGCCGCTAGCTAGTCACGTCACTATACGCAATAACTAGTCGCCATTCATCATTTAAATTATTATGCTTCAACATATTCCTCTCAGTAACCTCTGAGCAAATCGCGAGATTTCTTTTTTTAAAACTTTTACTCATTAGAAACTAATTATGTTACTAATCTAAGCATTCGCTTTAGTACAGAAGGCGATTTTGTGCAATTAAGTGGAAGTTGAGTATTGTCAGTGGCTATTATCTAAGCTTTGATGATCTAATCATACGTTAGACAAATTAATCGATTCGTTTGTAGTTTTTAGATTCATTCTGAGGAAAACAGACATTTTTAATGTGAATGTTTTCCTCAAAATGGAAAAATAGTGAAGATTCTGATGAAGTTGAATTAAGTTTGGTGGACCTGTGTTCCCAGGGTTCATAATACACTCTCGACTGTTCTATTTTCGCGTGAAATGCCGGTAACTCTTGAAATTAGGCGCGAGGCGAAATTGATTGATTTTCACGTCTCACGGCCCTCTAGCAAACTTAACGATCAGTGCCTCGAGAAAATTTACAGAGTAGTTGGTCGCGTTGTTTAAAGTGGTCAACCGACCGGTTACGATCGTTAACCACGACATAACCAGTAACCAGTACCTCAATAGGTGGTGTGCACTCTGCACATCTAGCCAAATGCTATTTCCGTTCGTCATTGGTTTTATAAGAATATCGGCGCCGAATGGTCCGTAAACTTCGAGACTTAAACACTGTATTCCACTTTCAATGGAAATGGAATCAACGATTTCAATCCTCGGATTATTACCCAAAGTCGTTACATTCGGTAGATCCATTTCTTTATATTTTTGGCTCCCATTTGAACATTATTATCAATAAGAGTTTAAGGTAAAATCGGACTTCTGACTAATGTTATTAATTTTTTTTTCTTTTACAGAAGGCGAGTTTGGCTGAGAAGGAGGTCACCGCGTTGAAGGAGCAGCTCGCCGCGGTGAACGATGGGAATTCCAAGACTGAGGGACATAATTTGTCCCAGAATCCTCAGGGTGCCGAGCAGGTTCACGATGCTAGCAATCCGAGGAGGACACCCAACAGCAACCTGGAGCAGGAACTTCAAGCCAAGGAAAAAGAGGTCAGTTTTCTCTTGAGATTTTGAGAAACCCTCAAAATCGCATAGAATACCTGAAAACATGCGTCAAGTGAGCGAAAACGAAGCTTAAATGAAAGCTTAATAAGCTTTAATGTGAACAGAATGAATGAATCTATCGTAATTTATTATTAATAATTTTTAATTTATATATCTAAAAAAATAATCATTTTTCTGTGGGTTGGTGAAGAGAAAACCAGACGCTCTTCATATGAACGATAAAACGATGTTCGAATGAATGGTGCCGTACTATTTACATTTAAGAGCTACATGCAGGTTTAGGTAGTAAAAGCCGCTCACCTTGCATGAATATCTGAGCTTGCAGTTTGCACTCACTTGTACATATTTCAGTTACAAGTACGAGCGAGCTTTATACCAAAGATTCAATGAGCGTTGCTGATAAAAAGCGATACACGCACGTCGATTTCAGTTTGAATTTTCCGGTAATGCAGCGATCCGATGCGATGCGATTCAATTGAAAGGCATTGAGCTTTTTTTAATGGCGATAATCGCGCAAACCGCGCGTCGAGACTCGATCTTTATTTCTCTGAATTTATTCCCGATGGATTCGTAAAAGGATCTCGTTTGAAATAAAAGTGATAATCGCTTTCGATATATGATGTATCAGAAGCATATTGGAGAGGAGATTTTTTTTGGAGAATTGTTTTTTAAACAAGTGTGGTCTATTGGCAAGAATCATTAATCTTTAGGCAAAGTCGAAGCCGAGTTGGGTATATTTAGCGCGGCATTTGAAGCTTTCAGACCGAACGGACCGTTAAGACGTCGGAATGCGACGTTTTCTTTGCCTTTTATTATAATTCCCATCAGCGATTCGAACACTCGTTATATTGCGAGACTTTAACGGCGATAACATTATCGTATATTTATCGAGGGGGTAAATAACCGAGATCGTATGTGCCGGCCAATTTGCCTGGCAAAAATAACCGCGACAGACCGAGCCACCGAAGCCTATGCGCTTGATGTCTGTTTCTAATCGACGAGGGTGACGCCGACCAAAATACCGAGAAAATCAGACTCCAGAACTCATCGCGAAATTTCTGACTCGGAGTGAATATTCTTTTTTGTTCCCTTCTTGCGGTTCAAAAGGACGTGTTCTTTTTGGGAGACTAGCATTTTTATTAACAAATGTCGAGGGGTTTGTCATTAGCTGGATGTCAGTCCAAATTCAAGAACTTAGAAGATAAAAATAATTCGAGTCATTTTAGTAGGGGTTTCAAGGGTTTAAAGAGATTTCTAAATAGTTAAAGGGGATTTAAAAAATTAGGCCTTCAGTTGAAACACTAATTTTTTGAAATTTAAAGAAAAGGATTTTTTAAGAACGTTCAAAATGTTTACTTTTTACTATATTTTGAGGGATCTAAAACAATTTGAGGATTCCAAAATAATTCAAGAATTTGAAAGATTTTTATGGGGTTATAAAGATCGCAAGTCAAAAACATTGAAGTCCTTTAACTTGAACCTTGAAGTCCCTTAAAATATTTTAATATTCTTCAAAATCTTGGAAATCCCTTGAAATTTTAAAAATCTTTCAAGACTCGTAAATCCTTAAAATTTTGGAAATCCCTAAAATTCTAGCAATCTTGGACCATCTTGGAAATCTTTAAAAACTTGAAAATCTTGGGAATCTTTAAAACTTGAAAAACCTTTAAATCTTGAAAATATTTAAAATGTTGGAAATGCGTTGAATTTTTTGAAACCCTCAAAAATTTGTAAGTGCTCTGGACATCCCTTAAAATCTTGGAAATGGTCTCAATTCTAGGAAATCCTTAAAATCCCTAAAGGAGTTCAAAATGTTTACTTCAAGGTTTGAAAGGATTTCAAGGTTTAAAAGGATTTTAAAAGGACTTAAAATATTAAAAGGAAAGTCAAAAACAAATTTCCTTGAAGTCCCTTAAAATATGTTAATATCTTTCAAAATCTTAGAAATCCCTTGAAATGATAAAGATCTTCCAATAGGGTCGGTGCACTTGTTTTGGCAACCGTAAGTCCTGTTGTGGCCACCAGCAATTTTCGTAATTTATTACGGTTCAGTTGACTCTATTGCATTTTGACAAACGCAGTTTGATGGCTCGTCAAAAAATTGTATTCGTCAACATGCAGTGAAGCCAACAGAACCGTAATAAATTAAGAAAATTGTGATAGTGGCCACAATAGGAGCAGTGGCCAAAACAGGTGCACCGACCCTACTGATAAATCCTTAAAATTTTGTAAATTCCTAAAATCTTAACAATCTTTATAATCTGGTCCATATCTTGGAAATCTTAAAAAACTCGAAAATGTTGGGAATCTTTAAAAACACGAAAATCCTTTAAATCTTGAAAATATGTAAAATGTTGGAAATGCCTTGTTTTGAATGTTTTGAAACCCTCAAAAATTTGGAAGTGCTCTAGAAATCCCTTAAAATCTTAGAAATGCTCTTAATTCTCAGAAATCCTTAAAATCCTATAAATCTGGAAAACTTTTAAAACTTTACTTTGAAAATTTTTTAAAAATAAATTCTTCTTTTAACGTTGATTTTTAGAGATGTAAAAATTCTTAAAAATATTAAAAGACTAGTTGAAGCGAAATAGAAACGGCAACTTGGTTCTTGAAATATATAATTGAATTGGATTTGAAGATAATATCTAATAATAGATTCTCTCAAAGAAGTTGAGAAATCGCCATCGATCATAGCAAGGGCGAAATGTTGTTGTCGGAAGAGCGGCGACACTCGAGTCTAAGATCTCACTTAGAGTCTCGTCGCGACTGAGAATACGAAATAAAGGGGGAATACGCGTGGTTATTTCTTGATCCCCCGTGGTTGGTACATTAGCCAACGTGTTTTGAAACACTCGCCATGCGTATTTGCGTTGGCACCGAGTTCCCCGATCTCTCTTTCATCTCTCCACGCTGAACCTCTGCCACCCCCGCCGCGTTACCCCCGCGTCATCCAATCGGCTGCAATGCCACGAAAAAGCGATTCCGCTTTCGAAAAGGCACGGCTAATTTGCAGGTCGATCCTCTCTAAAGAAGAAGACGGAGACGAACAGCCGAGCTAGTAAGATAGTCGCTAAGGTAATTTCGTTTCTCTAATGGGCCGCGCGATACTCGCCGCAAAATTAGAAAATTCGTGCGGTTCCACCTCGACAACGATATACACATTACTCTCCTGGAATTCGTTAAACTGATTTACCGCCTAAATTAAATTGGCCCACGATGAGCGCAGAAAATACAATCATACGAGAAAATATACGATAATATCTGAGTAAACAAATAGAAATTGCAATGAGAGAGACTCATAAGGAAATTCGAGAAAAACGTTCAATCTCTAATCGCCATATTGGAAATGGTGATACGATATTACCATATTTGCCCTGATACGAAGATTTGCAGATAATAATTAAGCGATAAGAAACAATCGACTGCGCAATGCCGCGGCAATAAATGTCGACAAACATTATACGCCGAAACGATACTTTTATCGTGCCCAAGACCAGTCGATTCAACCATTTCACGAATATAGACACACCTCTTGATATAGTATCGGGCGCCGCGTGTCATAAAGCGGATTAGGCCCAGATAGATTAATTAAACAGCAATAAATACCGGTTAATCCACTGACCGACATTCAAGAAATGTGAAATTGATAAGAAAACACAAATCTACAACAAAAGAATCGTCATTATATCATATCTAACTTTCTCTTCAAATCTGACATCTGTGGGGTCGTCAGATCATTTCAGATCTTCTGAAATTCTTGGAGATCCTATAAGATTCCTTAAATTTTGTGAAATTTTTTGAATTTTTTTTTAATCCTTTCGAATTCGAAGGATTTAATCTTTGGGATCTGTTGGAACCTTGGAATCTGTGAAAATCATTCATGTTCATTGTGTGAGTAATAATTAAATAAGTTCTTTGCTGATATTTCCTTTATTATTACAAAAGTATGTTCTTCATAGTGAAACTTAGGAGAAAGAGTGGAAATGTCTATATGTTGCCTGATATCGCACAAGTTTCAAGCTATAATTTCACAAATCTAAAGTACAATGGAGGTGGAAGGGACTCGTTGATTTCCAAATTTGGTAGAGGAGGTAGTTAGCCACTTCTACGTCTGACGTCAGATTTTGGTATTTCCTGAAGGATTTAGTGTCGAGAAATATTTTCATAATGAGTAGAAGTATTGGAATGGTCAGGGCCTAGCTAAATTAGAATAACAATAAAGGAGCGGATTTAAATTTGGGTATTTGGCACCTCATTAAAATTAAGATTTTCCCTGGATTAGTACACAATAGGCTTATTCAAGGACTGAAATACTATTGCTGACCGCACTGAAATTTAAGTGTCAAATTATGAAAGGTATAAATATAAACTTGGCCACACCCAGAAAAATAGTTTGTTTGAATCAAATAAACGTATATTTGTTATAGAGCCAGGTAAAAAATATCTTTGAATTAAATAAAATTTATTTGATTCAAAGAAATTTTCTATTTAATTCAAATAAAAAATTTCATTGAATGAAATAAATTTTATTTATGCAAAACCGGACGGTTTTCGTACCGTTACGTACGCGTTTTCGGGAAGCAAAGTATTATATTTTCGGAGAGGAGGATTTTACCGGCCTCGGCCGTAAAAGTACACTTTACCGTCCGCAAAATCCTATTTTGTCGCCCTCACGGACTTTACTCGCAGCCCACTGTCGCAGCCTCGCTGCTTTCTTTTACGTGACGCATGCGCGGTATATGTCACTGATGTTTTTAGCTTGAGAATTGCGCAGTTCTCTCAAAATCGACTCTCTGCGCAACTCTGAGAGCTCTGCTTCAATATGGCTGCAAGTGGCAAATCGTGAAACGTCTGTAAACACGTTACGCTCGTCCGACCGTGCAGATACTGTGTGTCGTTTAAAATCATTAACCATTACTATAATAAATAAATAAATGTTAATAAATGTTAATTAATAATTAACAAGGAATGAAAAAACTGAGATTTATTATAAAGTTTTATATAGCTAATTTCTTGACATGTTGGTTTTTTTAGGTCGGGGGGCTCCGCCCCCCGAACCCCCGGAGGAGGCTCCGCCCCCTTCGCCCCCTCCAGGGCTCTGCCCTGGACCCGTCGCCCCCCCTTGCCGCAATTTACTCCTTACATCATCCTACAGCTTTCAAAACCTTTTTGTATTCTAACTCGCATACGAAAACTATTCCGTTTTGCATAAAATATCGTCTGTCGCTTTTCAGCAACCCTTTAACGTCCTCAGCCGATGTTTACAGTACTCGGCTTCGGCCGTCAAAGGCATGATTTGCTGAGGCGTGACACAATATACTATTAATTCAGATATTTTTTAGTTGGCTCTATAACAAATATATACGTTTATTTGATTTTCGAATATTTTTTTCTCAGTGCACCTAGTTATTTGTAGATGGTGGCAAGTGCTTTCGTTGAAGAAATTGTTACGACGTAACAATTCAAAAGTTTTTTTAAATTCTTCAACGTTATATTAGTCACAAATTATAGATTAATGACAGGTAACAATCAAGGGTGGGGGAGTGTCATGAACTATTGTTACGGTAGCGTTGCATAGAAGATCCAAAAATCAACAAAAAAAAGCGTTATATAACAAATGGACGTCCCCTATTGTATTTTCAACATTTTTTTGGGAATGAACTTTTTCAGATAAAAAGTAAAAGTTAGAATACGTGCAGAGGACGCGATTCGGAGAACGAGTATTTAAAAGCGCATTGATGTTTGGGGGTAATGAGACGAGATGGTGGCGGAGAATGGGGGGGGGGTAAAAAGAGAAAAATGTTCGTATATGGGATATGAGTAGTTTGCGGTACCTCGGAGTTGAGCCAATATCGTTAGATATTCATTTCGTAAGTTTCAAGTAGAACAAAATATAGAGACTGGCGAAATAACTGACGAAGCCTCTACAGTTTCGACCTTTTTCGTGAGAACTCTTCCTCTTTTCGTCCCTCTTTCATTTTATTTATTTTGATTCCCTCTCCGAAATTCTGCAAAGGTCCCTTCACGTGTAACTCTCGAAATTGCGTCTGCAGAGATGATGCACATGTTCGGATGAGCGGTTTCTCTGCGCCAATGGGGGGGGGGGGGATTCGAGGGTAGCTAGACTTCATTCAAGAGCTCTCGATTCTTCTCTCTTCGACGTTCTCCAATTCTTGGTACCGGTTCTTTGACTCCATTTTCATCTTTTATTTAGATATAAATAAATATAAATTTAGAATATTATAATATTAATATAATAATATTAATATTCTAATATTATTATGAATATTCATTGCAGAATATTATTTAGAGTCGATTTGCAGTCCTCATTGGAATATCATTAGATATCATTAGCCATCAAAGTCCAAATAACCATTAACTTTCGGAAAGCATAGAGAACAATAAGAAATAACGACAGACTGTGAAGCTCACTTAAGCGCGCTGGATTTCCAATAAAGACATTATCCGAGAAGCAAATTCTTATCCGTTCGAGCGACCTGTTTCTTCGAGAAGGGTGGAAGTGGGAAAAGGGATACCCACCCCTTTTAGAAGAGGTTGGGGAAGTTCGACGATTATCGGCTTCGTGGATTACAACAGGGTGAAGCTTTGAGCAAACGATTTTCTTTAGGGTTGGTTGAGGCGACAAGGAATGGGGGTGAGAGAAAAGTGAAAGAGAAATAGAGCTATTATTGGCTCTAAGGAGGATACTTATTGAACTCTTAGCGCCGTTTTTATCACTCCTTTCCCGCTACTCAAGTGTTTTCGGCTTTGTTTAAGCAGCCAAAGTGGCCCTTCTGCTGCCAATCTTTCTTTTTTCCCTCTGTTCTCCCCAAATTTTTATCCAAAATTCATTCAAACCTAATTTCTAAAATTTCGAAAAATGTTCTTTAGCAATCTTTTGTTTGGGAATTTTAATAGAGTGAAAGAGGTTGTACAGAGTGGGTTTTTAGTGGTCTCCAATGGAATTGAATTCAATCCGCAAATCTGTTTACACAACCGCGAATCGTTGGTTCCACCCGATGGATTCGTCGTATATCGGCTTTTTATCGTATTTTAATTGCATTCGTCGCTTCACCGGAAGCGGAAGCAATGCTCCACTCGTGGACGAAAGCTTATCATCGCTTTATCAATTGCTTACTTAAAGCGTTTTTTTGTCAATGTGGAGCGGTTGCTAGCCTACCCACTTCCCATCCGGAAAGGTTACACTCGGTCATTTACTATCTTCACTCATCTTTTTCTCCTAGTTTTTTTTTCTCCTTTCTTCCCTACCAA
This sequence comes from Synergus gifuensis, assembly GCA_904066015.1. Classification (NCBI taxonomy): domain Eukaryota; kingdom Metazoa; phylum Arthropoda; class Insecta; order Hymenoptera; family Cynipidae; genus Synergus; species Synergus gifuensis. The sequence continues at coordinate 1,954,264 of CAJFCO010000122.1, forward strand.
AAAACCTAGAGCTTAAAATTTCCAAACTCGGTATATTTGTTTAAAAAACTACGATTGTAATCCGTTTGCGAAAGAAATATGCGGGAATTGAGAGACTCGGGAAAAATATTCTTAATATGATTGGGAAAATTACGCAGACGAGGGAGGGCGAGTTCGAAGCAAAAGGGGAAAGGCCGTGGGCCAGAAAAAAGGAAAACTGAGGGTTTAGGGGTGGAAAGACGCCGTGTGCGGATGCTCCATCATCGCGGGCTGAAACGTTAATTAGAAAATCTGAATAATTACAAAGTTACTTTTGAGAGCGTATTTCCACATCATAGGAAGCTGCCCATATGAAATGCTCGCTCACCTGATTTAATGAATAATGATTGTTTGTGCACAATTAAGCTCGTGTGGGGTTTTTCATATCGGGTCGGATTAGATCTTAATTGTTTTAAGAAATTCCCCTGATAGGTGAATAAATAATATCAGAAGTAATAATCAATTAAAGTCCCTTAAAATCTTTTAAATCGTCTTTAAATCTTTTAGAAATCTCTTGAACTTAAATGTTACAAAATTAGTTTTGAGGATATATTTCCATATTTATAAACAGCTGCCCATATAAAATTCTCGTTGACCTAATTCAATAAATAATTATTATTGCTGTATATTTAAGCAAATGTAAGGTTTTTCATATTTTATGTATTATCACAGTAGATCTTAATATTTTAAAATAATTCATTTTAATTCCCCTGACAGGTGAATAATTTCAGAAACGATAATTGCTCGTTAAAGAAACAGCAATCGATAGTGGACAGTATGTTTTGTGTTCCTGACGTGTGTTCTGGATGTATATAGGGGCGAATCACACGATACGTAACCACCCTTCCGTAACAGCTTTGAACTTTAAAAGCAGTGAGGAGTTGGGGGGGGGGAGTTTGGTTTCAGTTCGAATAGATCGATCAACCTCTCCAACTCGAGATGCGTATCTGGTCACGGCGGCCCTGATTATATCGTAATTAAGGTTTTAAATATATTTCATCCAGCACGCAAGCTTTTCCAGTATCGGACCCGGCAGAAAGGTCGAGTTAATTCCGCGTTTCTTTAATGTCATTCTCTCTTTAAAGTCTCTCTTAAAATTTATTTAAAGAATCTTTTGATATCAGAATTATTAGAAATCTCGTATTAGCTATAATTTTTATATTAATAGGTTCGTGATATTTATAATATTTATCTGATATTTCGGGGATCCAAAATTGAGTTTAATAATGTATTGAAATGGTGAATGTCAAATTAGGATAGAAGGAAACTATATATATCTAGTGGGTTTGAGAATGAAGACGCCCGAGCGTATCGGATGTACCTTTGAACCATTAATTGAATTAACAGCCCTGCTTGGTAAAGACTGGAAGTCCCGATAATGGATTACCTTAATGACAAGTGGAAATTCGAAACGGCTAACAAAGATAGTTCTCTGTATGATACGCGAGTACGCAGATCGGCTCCTAATTCAACTTTAGCGGAGCGAATTTGCATGGGGCTTTAAATCACGGAACACTGTATTCCGTAGAGAAAGGAAACAAAGAACGGCGAGGCCGCGTATTCAGGGATACATTTTTCTCTGTATCTTCGTCCGAGTGAAAATCTCGAAATTAATCCGTCCAGCGATAAAAACCCTAACGAAGCCTCGCGCTTTATTGCGCGAGAGCAAACGGCGGAAGAGGCGGAGTCGCCGATGGCGGAGAAGGAGAAGAGAAAGATGGGCAAAATCGAGAAAAAGGAGGGAAAAATAAAAGAGAGAGAAAGAGAAACGTGCGTTGACTGAGTCAGGGGGTTGAAGGGGGAGGAAGGATACAAACACGCTGAAAATTAGATTCATAACTTTTCTGCTGCGCTTTCGCCACGCTATGAAGGGGTCCAGGCTAGTTAAAAATTCCGTGTGCCCGCGAATATCAATCCGCCGGATATCCACCCTTTTTCGCCCCATCCCTCTCCTTTTCTCCATCTCACATACGAACACCATCCAGACGAACTCTGGATTATCTCGGTTTTTCCGCAAACGCGATTAAGCCGAAACGCTCTTCGGTCTCCTCGTCTAGGGCCTTTAAGTCCTTTAGAGACGATAATTTGCCAAGCGCCAAGCCACTTTTCCTTTGATTTCATATTATGAAAAATATCAATTTTCCTCGAGTTGCGAGAATATTTTTAAGTGTTAAATAAAGGAAGTATTGACCTAGTTTTCAGCGTTTGCAAAATCGTGAAGATTCAGAATCGATCTCGTCATTCAACGTCGCAGAATGTGAGATCCTACAACTCATGATTGGTTATTTGGCAAAGAGTCAAGGTGCTTAATCTTGAAAAAGCAAATTTACGAGCTCTGTTTCGACACTTGCGAGATTGCAGATATATTGAAAATTCTCTATGTCCTGCAGATTTAAAAATAATAGAGCAGAGTAGCTTTTTTGTTCTCTCGTTTTCCCGTTTGGATCGCGACCCTCTATCATAAAAGTAAACAGAAAAATTCAATCTCTTGTTTAAAATTTCCGATACAAGTACCAAAAGGTGTAAGCGGCGTTGAGAGAGTCATAAACACAATTTTGCAGGATTAGAACTAAGCCCCTTCGATTTTTATCACTCTGGTTAATTTAATCTTTCCACCTTCCATTTTACGAGAAATTCGAATACACGACGAAAGACATTACTTATGAGGCCAACCCTCGATCCACAAACCCACCCCTTCGCAGAAAAGTTGTGGTCCTACATATACGATATTTAAAATTAATCCTTCTTTTGTGTCGCCGTCTGTCTGTCTTTTTATCGAGCCGATATGGACTCGTATAAATTTTACTTTACTATATTCATCCGGTAACGCAGAAAGGAGAAAAGGGGTAGGAGGAAGGCGAGGGATCCACTCGGCCCTCTTTTTGTCTCTGCGGCTTTAACCCGCGAGAGGCTTTCATTTCGAATCCTCAATCACCGTCGGTGATCAATCACAATTGAACTCAGCAAAAAGAGGGGGAGGTGAAGTGGGACGAAAGACGAAAAAAGGGGAAGGAATCAAGCTGACGCTGAATCATCTCCATGTCTTCTTAAGTTGGACTTGAGTCCTCTTTTTGCTTCACTGTTTCTAGATTAAGGATCCAAGTACAGCTGTCTCGAATTTTTCACGCTTGTCTTCAGGGGGTCGATTGTGTCATTTTTCAATTTTTGGCTTTTGATTTTCGCAGTTTGTTTTGAGCTTTTTACTTTTCTGAAAGCTCCTTTCCCAATTTCTTTCTTTCTTCTTTTCTATTTTCCGCTTTCCAAAGCTTTCTTCTCATCCACTTTTCCAAATCCCTTTTCCCACTTTTTACCCGGCTCACTTTCTCAACCTTATTTTTTCCGCACCTTTACGAAACCTTTTTTTCAAACGATTTTCTAAATTTCTTTAAATATCCTCTTTTCCAACTAACTTTTCCGAAGCCTTTTTCCCATTCCCTTTTCCATTATTTGGAAAAAGGAGCTGCAAAAGGATTGAGAAAAACATGTGTAAAAATGGATTAAGAAAACGCAGTTCGAATAAAGGAGATTGGAAAAGTCACTTAGGAAAAGGAAATTCGAAAAGGAGGTTGGAGAAAAGGATTTGTAAAAAAAGGTGGGATACGGAGTTTGTAAAAGATTTTCAAAAACGAGGTGAAAAATGAAGATAGGTTTTCATGAATAGGACCGTGTGGCAAAAGTATTGTCGAATCCCTTCGGTTTCGCGCATTAAGTAGTGCAGCATCGCGCAAGTCAGACAGTGGTTTGGTTACGGATGAGGCAGCCCCAGAGTCAGGCAGCGAGGCATCCCAAGCCACCTTTTGATGCTTCCCCTCCCTCGCTTGAAGGATAATGCACAAACCAAAGGATAATTCCCGATTCGGGGACGAAATCCCGAGACCGTGAGAGGGCAAAAAACTCTTATTTAAAAATGTATTTACCGTCTGGCTCGCAAGGATCGTCCTCCCTGGAAAGTTGGCTCAACCCTACGAAACGAGCCTCTTTATACTCAATGTGTTGTTTACCCATACACAAATCATCTCTATATATCCACATAACACTCAGAATATCCTGGAGAATGCGTAAAGTACCCACATTTTGTGTTCATGTCCAGTCCGGGTTTTCGTTTGTTGTTTCTTTTTTGTATAAGCTTTTCACGAAAAGGGCAGAGCGAGTGTGGAGGAGATTTGGTAGGGGATAGACGGGCCTTATTTCCAGGAGAATCGAGCGAATTGAGCAGCAACGAGGACTGACATCGCTGAAACATGAAATTGTAATAATTAAGGCAAAGTTTCCTACGGATGTGCAACCGCACGTGATACGCTCTGCATCCCCTGAATCCAGCCTCGCAGCCGATTCCAGGATGAAGAGGGAGCGGCGTTGATAATTCTCGTTTTTCCTCCCGATCCATCCTTTTGATTACGAGGCTTACCTCGCCAGAAGTCAGAGAAGGGCTCGAGCGGGTGCTGGAGGGCTTATTCTCGAACTTTGCCGTTATAAATTTTCAATACACGGCCGCGACTCTGCAATAGGTCTGTTCGATGAACGAAATAAAATCGTGTTACGCTTCACTGATCGCTTCAAATTTTAACCACTACCGAGAATCATTTCCGATAACGACCCTTTGTCTCTGCACGTAAACGTTTTGTTTTTTAACGAAACTGAAGCAATGCCCAAGTGGTATCCTTTTATTTATCACGTTTCAATTCTGAAAAAAGGAGGATTCAAATGAGATAATTGAAATTGTTGGAGCTACTGTTGCGAATTAGAATATGAAAAACTGATGTTGGTAAATTGTAATGTTTAAATGTTGTTTTGAAGCGAATTATTGTTGTGGACTTCGGACGGGATTTGCATCAACACGATACAAACTCAGTGGAGCAAGTACTTTCCTATAGACGAATGTATCTAGAATAGACAGAGATGTAACTATCAAAGTTGGCAATCGCACTAGTCTATAGGTGACGCCCCATTCCAACTGTTTCTCCTTATCTGGGACGTCAGCACTACGTATGGTTGCTCACAATTTATATTACGGACGAGGTGCGCATATAATTAATTTAATTAAATGTTCCGGGTTGAAAATCGTCCTGTTAGTTCCGTAACTTTCGACGCGAGGTCTATTCCTCTCGACGTTTTACTCTTTCCCCTCCCAATACTTTTACTGCCCCTTATTCCGCCTGCTCATTTGTTGGCGTTCGAAAAAGTTTGAGGAAATGGTAACTGGGAACATTTTAGCGACTCAATTCGGTTTTCGATTCTCCGATGTCGAGGCTGGACTGGTGGACTGGAACAAGGGCCTAAATGCCTCTATCGTTACTTACTGTGATCATGTAAAGTTCAGATAGCTTACTCGATGGTTGAACCTTGTCTAGGAAGCAGGGCAGTCAACCGCGGAGCGGATGTACAACCATACGATGTCCAGTGCTTCTCAATTATTTCTCAATCTTTTGAATAATGAAAAAAATCCTTCGCTTAATCAGTTCTCAGAACCTACAAGTAGGATTGGAGTTGACTTCCTTTTGAAACTAATCAGTTAGCACTTACCAGTTGCCAGTTGCCAATTCCATATTTCCAAAACATTAGAAACTTGAATAGAGTTTGTAACGGCAACGCTAAATGGAATGAGTTGATAGAGAGCCACTGTTGGTCAGTGATAGATAGGATTGGACTTGATTTCCGCCACACTCGACCGCCCCCGCCGATAATGTAAGGGAGCACCGTATCGTGGGTTGGAGTAAACTCGAAAGGATAGCTTGAAGGATTCTTGGGGGGGTTGGACGAACGGACAGATTGCGGCTTGCCGAGGAAACCCGTGCTCTAACACCCCCGCCTCCTCACCCTCTTCCTTCACCACTTTCGGCCTGTTATGTCCTCGGCTCCCGGTCGCCACGTTCCTATACCGGGTGTTCGTGCTTTGTCATTTGCTTAGGTCCAATCCGCACTGAGCGTCAGAAATCCCTCAGGCGATTCTACCCGACGATCACTGATCGTAATTCAATCTCACTACGGTCACAAAGCCCAACGGAGGTCGTTTGACCAAGTAGCCTCATGTACATAGTTGTCTTCTGATCCCTGCAATATTATCTTTTCCCTTCGCTTCCCAAATCATCTTTTACATTAAAAATCAAATCAAAGATTCTTGTTGATAAAAGTATTAATTATAGAAAATATATTTTTACGGGAAGCGTTGTTGTATATGGAAAAAAGTGAAAAGTTATCTCACTGATTGGTAAAAAGTGGGTCAGTTGAATAGTTGAGATAAAAATACTTTGAGGTTGAATTGAATGAGAAAGGCTTGTAGATTGTTATGTCAGAGCTTGAACTTGTGGATAGCGACCGAATATTATTAAATGCAAGAGTGGGAGATGAAATCTTTATCAGAGAGATACGATACATTTGGACAGTGACTTCTTTCCTTTTTGAATGGAATTAATGAGTGGCCTCTGACCTCTTCACAGTCGTGAGTCACTCATATTTTACTCTCCATTCTATTTCTACCTTTTTTTAGTTAATTTTTAGAAAAATTAACTAAAATTAAATTAAAATATCAAAAAAATTATATGAGTACTTCAAGCTGGAGGTACTCTAATCTTTCCATAAGAATTATAGAAAGGGGCGAAGAAAGTATGTACTTCCGAATAGAGGCAGCTTTCATGAAAAAGTGTAATTGAGAAATTGATTGATTCGGCGCCATTGGGCCATTGGCTTTGCGGGAAGTTGAGGTTATCAATCACGAAATAAATAACTTCACGCATTTCGGCTAATCGTAATATACTCGGCCCGTTCGATCTCATGAAATAAGTTACTGTCTTCGGGACCCAATAAAAATGAAAAGGACCAGAGATAGAGCAAATGATCACTGCCGCGCATTCACATTCTGTATTCGGCGTTATTCGAGCGAAGTAAGTGTTCCTTTAAGAAAAGTGGTGCGTAACAAGAATGTGATTTTAAAATCTCTTATTCGTATTTAAATAAAAAAAAAAAAAAAATAGTAATAATAGAGGAGATGAGGGAAGAGTTCAATCTAAGGATGTATTTTATCTGCCTGAGGTAGAATTGAAGGGGTGAGTTTGCGAATTTAATTACTACACTTAGAATTCTAGATCAATTGCATCGACCCCTCGAGTCATTTGCCACAGACACTCTGGTTCTTATCGTTCCTGATTGACAGGAAAACTTTCAGATCGTCCCTTCAGTTCTCGGATTAATTCGGTTTCCTTGATTGGAAAGAGAATTTTAGAGGCTGCAATTAGTAGCTCCAAAGAAATTATCTGTATTATTTTTAATTCTTCATTGTGTTTAAATCTTTATTATATTTATTTACTATTTTTTCAAGACTTTAAGAGATTTTCTAGATTTCCAGAATTTCAAAAGTCTTTTAAACTCTTAAATCTTGAAAATTCTATTCTTGGAAATTTTACTCTTGGCCATTTAGAAATCTTTCAAGAGCACTTTTTGATCAGCGTTTATTGAAAGTTTGAAGAGTTGATAAAGAAGCGCTTGAGGTAGTTCGCGGCCGAGGTCTCTTGAAGTTTTTCCGGTATAACCTAGAAGGCTTCTTGAAATAAACATAAGTAGAAGATAGCCACGTCATATAGCTGCTGTGAAAAAAATCTATAGCGAACTCATCGTTACGTAGTAGTGACATGCTGGCACCCGCGTTATATCGAGTAGTTGATGATACTAGTAGTAGTAATAGATAGTCACACACATTGCGGTGACTCGTGCCGAAGTGGACATTTATGGGTCAACCCAGGTCCCGATTGACCTAAAGGTAATAATTTTCTCAAGATAGTTTCATTTTAGCTCAATTTTTAACTCATCTTTTATTAAAACAATGTAAATTCCATCCTATTATTCCATTCTGACTTGATATTCATCGTCTCACCTACCACATTTAATTAAAACTTGGTTACCAATAACGATTGGATAAATTTGACTGATACGATATTTGATGAATGTTTTTATCAATTCTATTATGTTTGATAAATGAAATTTAATAAATGAATGAGATTGATGGGTTATCAGTTATTAAAGCCTTAATAACGGGTTAATAATATCAGATTATTGATCTTCACGTAGGAGCTGTTATATATTTCCAATATATTATTCCAATATATGTTTCCATTTCCACAATGTGGAGTAGAAATTATATTGGATGTGATTGGAAATTTGACAGATTTTATTTTCGGATATTATTGATAAGCTCTGAAGTGAATGGCGGAAATCTAGAGTAGAAGACTCGAGAATCTCTAATGGCTAGGTATGTAATCAAAGTAAAACGGTCGAGAGAACGAGACGGAGTGCTAAAGCAGATCCCCGCCGGAATTCCTAATCTCATGACCAACGAAATTAATTCGTCTTCGCCTAATGTATCTACCGAGCCGATTGCCGAGCATCGCCTTATATATACAGTGTATCAACGCGATCAGCCGATGCGATGGATGAAGCGAGGGAGGCTTCAACGAGTACGAAACTAGTTAAGCAAATAGATACTCCACAAAGGGAGCTTCGGTAATTACTCGCTTAAGTGCCTTTACAAATAAGAAATAAAAGCTTCTTTTAAATTCCATCATTTTTCTTAACTCCGTGAATTTTCAGGAAGTCCCCTGATTCGAATTCAGGCTCTCCAGTGTGTAGTTATATAAAGTGTATATAAATTAAGTTGAATGTGTAGTGATTTACAGTTTAAAATGAAATAATTCTCGGATAACAGAAAATTAAGTTTGGAAGATAAAAATTGGCGTTCTACTTTTGCGATAAAACGATCGGTCCCGCGGATCAGATTAGCGATAGGTCGAGATTCCCTCCAATTAAAAATCCGCCTATCAATGGCTACGTCGTCGTAAAATGCAGGATAGCGAGTGTAACGTTCCGGAAAATGAATCGTGTCCAATATGCCGAAGCTCTGCCCCAAGGCGATAGTCTTCGACTGATGGTGGGACGGTAGCGTTCGTGATGGCGATGGGCGGGTGGATTTTTTGCAGCCGGTAATTTTCGCGCGATTTTATGGGAATTTAAGAATAATTCAATTAGGGTCCGGGGATCACTTTGCGAGATATGCTAATTTAACGAAGAGGTCGGGGACCTTAGCCGCTGTACTAACTACGGGGTGGGTGTCTATATCGTCTTCAATTTAAAAATCTAATCTTCAATAATCGTTTGCAGGGTCCCGGACGAATCCTTGGCAAATATACGACTTCGGCTCTCGGTTCTACCTCATTTTCATTCGTTCTGATTAAATTCATTAGTTTAATAGCCGGGTATCAATATCAGGCGAAGCGAGTGATTTCTTTTTTCCTCCCTCTCGCGATTTTCGTCTTACCGCGAAACACCCTTGGGGCTTGGTGGATGGACCAAGAGCGGAGACTCGAGATGGAGAAGCAACCTAGGAGGAGCGGAACCGTCTAATAAAATTGGAAAGAATTACTTATTTAACCCTCGCCAATCGCGGTGACGACCTCGCCCTCGACTTACTTCTATTATAAACCGACCCGGTGAGCAAATAAGGAAATAAAGAGGAAAGTAAAAATAATAAAAAGAGTGAGAGAGAGAGAGAGAGGAGGTGGGGCTTGATAAAGCTCAGGTAAACATTGGTTAGCGGGATTAAACTGAGATATTCTAATGGCCGAGCCGAGTAGGCCCCCGGGGTGCCATGTCGGCTCTATCGGCCCCCGTATCTTACCCGCAACTAATGCCGCTTGTAAAACTCACTGCTATAAAAAAATATTCCCCGTTCACCAATAGCGAACCTTCCCTCGCGTGATTCGATTTCTCCTTTTTTAGTATCGGTAGACCTTTCCTGTAAAAATCGAGTGGATTTCCCGCAATGGGTTTCCTTTTAAATCTCGGCAATAATTGGGTTTCACGTGCCCGGAGACGGAGGCTCGTTAGGGCCACTTGCTCTATAAGTTGTAATCGATTAAACTTCTCGCAGCAAGTTTAAATTGGATTTATCGGCGTCGATAAACTCGACACCTGCACAATCTTCAAAGCAAGCCTCAACCCGGCACGAAATGCACTTATATGTGCACGCGGTACATGAACTACTCCAAGCTGCCACGAGGCTTCTTTCCCGAAGGGGCCAGCGACCGTGCGCTCTCCGTGTTCTCACAAAAAATGTCCCCACATTCTCCAAATGACACTAATCGCCTTCCTTTATCTTCCCACGGTGCCGGTGCCGATAAAAACATCTTGCGGATCTGCCGGCGAAACGCACCCACCCGACGATTCGATAATTATTTCCACATTAAATTTCTTCTACTCCCACACCCCCTCAATTATTGAGAGAATTGAAAATAGCGAGGGAAATTAATAATAATAAGTTTTTCGAAACTCTCTGAGCGGGTCAAGACCCTTTAGTTCTGACATGACTGTTGAAGCAGCGAGAACTGAAAGTGGCAACTAAGTGGTTGAATCAGAGTCCCGCATTCTCTGCTGAATCTGCGTAACGGGGAGAATGAATCGTGAGCGACCCGTAGGATGTCCACTCGAGGGGACCTTTTAATTCACAAGTCGAACGATCGGCCAATCAGGCCGGAGGATATAGGTAATTTCATTTCACTCGAACGGCCTGCGGGGTCATTGTAACCGATCCCAGAAGCCACCCGCATGTAGGCAACATGGCCTGTGTTACGCGAACGCACACGAAGCCTTAATAACTTATGGATTGGACGCGCGTTATTGAACGTCCTGTTAGAATCCGGGTATTATCGATAGAACCACCGACACTGTCTACGTCTCTGGCTATAAACGAGAGCATTATGTCAGAAACCCGACTAACACACGCGGCCACGAAGTGCGATCAATCACTCGTGCTCGCGTTAACACGTTCAAGCGCTTCCAAGGGCCACGCTCTTACTTCCCAGAGGTAAAGTGTTTCCAAACTGACTCCTAACTGACCCCAAACATGATTATTTGATATCAAATGCCTTCAGCAGTCACCATCAACTATGGATTCATCCAAAGATCAAAACCTTCGCCAATCAAAGCTTTTTGTTCAAGCTTTTGCTAGCCGAATTTCCGTCAGACGCATTCGGTTTGACATAAATCGGGATCTCAGTTACCAGAAGAGTCAAATTTCTGGTCTAAAGTACCAAAGTAGTACTAAAGCAGTACGGCGAAAATCGTCTTTACATTCATTACTGTGTTTTGCCATAAGCTCTCACAACAATAAAAGAAAATTAGAAAAATTTTCCATCAACCTGTGGAAAGGGGAAACTCTTCAACTGATCATAAAACCCTATTTACTCTGCTTTTGTTTGGTTTTCCCATTTTCGTTCCTCCTCCCTAACTCGGTCTCTCTCGCAAGAACGCATGAGCCAACACGTATTCTGGGAGGAGTAGTTGAAGCTTTTTTTTATAACCCTTGGCATTAAAAATTCAGATAGAAGACCCTTCTGATAACATGGGCGGCCCCTATTTATTATCAAATTTCTTTATGGGTTTACAAGCCTGTCAACGACGCCTCACTACGCTTACCATGATCCTCTATCCAATCGGAGTGGCTAGATTGCACTAGCTAAGGCTAAGGCAGATCCTCTCGTTTGGAGGGAACTATCATTCATAAAGTAATAAACTTACAACCACGCAGGTCCGGTGAAAACACTTTCAGCCTTTTAGGACGTTTACAACCCTCGAGTAAAGCCATCGTACTTCGTTTACCTGGCCATGGAGTATCTGAGATTTTTACGACGAGTGGTGTGTCCGCGTCACTTGAGAGGGTTGCAAACGATAAAAGCTCCTGTTCGCGGGATTAACGTCTCTGTGAATCGCCTCGGTTCATTAGCCGGTAAGCTACACTTGCCGATCGATAATTGATTATCTTCTACAAGTTATTAACTCACACGTCAAGCATTCTTTTATCTACTACCTTTTCCTTCCATCCATAATTTTTATTAATTTCTGTTTCATCTTATCCAGAGACTCCTGATACTGATCATTTAAATTCTCTTAATTTTAATTATATTCTGCTTGAAATGAGTTCAGGTGGTTTCATAAATTTAAATTTCCATGAATTTGTTTTTATTATTCATTGTTATTTCTTAGAACAAGGTAGAAAATAATCACACAAGATATTGGACGATAACCTTAAGAGATTATTACTTCTTGGAAGTTCATTTATTGGTGGAAGGAATGAATTAACTAGAGGGATAATAATAACGGGAGGCGGTCGTTCGAAGGGCGGACAGATGTCAATTACCCGAAACCGAGTGAAAAGGGTGGAGGGGCTAATATTATAGATATTCGTGTATGCATATTAGCGAGTGATTGATAGCGCAATATAACGTCGACGTATCGATATTCGATGCCGTTAAAATTTCATTATCGGCGTTATAATGATATAAAGTGCTGGGTTGGTAGAAAAGAGGATAAAGAGGAGTGATGTTGAAGTACTGTCGACACTCGTCCTGCTTCCGATTAACTTCGTTAATAATAATTCGACATTACCGACAAGAGGAGCCTGAATACCATCGATACCTGGTATTTTCAATCAGATTATAATCATCGCTCGACTACAATTCCATTCCTCACGAATAAGTCATTACTCGTCGTCACCTTCACGTCTCCAAAAGAGTTATTCAATTCTTGTCACATTTTTCTCTGATTTATTCATCCGCTATTTTTAATTGATAGTTTTAAGCTATGAAAAACATAACAACTAACCGAAGAATTCTTTGTTTCTGTTTCAGGTGAGTTTCGGGTTCATTTCCTTAATTAATCGCCAGTACAAGGTAAAGACATATTTACTCCTTAGTCCTCCTCCAGCTATTTTCATAATTAATCCAGTAATTACAATTAGGATTTAGGATATTTTAATAGATTCCAAGGAAGCAGGTCTAATAAGAATCAAAAGACATTGTGGAGAATTAAGCAAGACTGAAGATGACTGATTATAGGAATTTAGGGCTAAAAGAGGTTCCAAATTTCAAGTCGGTTCATCCCAAAAAGTCGGTTCAAGCCAAAAAGTTGTGAGCGAAGATGAGTAGGCAGATAAGGAAACTGGGTGTAAATTCATCGCGAAGAAGGTCGACTGGTCGGTTGAAATGGTAGCAGATTTCTGACGAGAACGAGTTGGAGCGGTAATGCACTAATCAACCCCTTGGAAGGCGGATGTATTGGCGCTATAGACACGGGCACGGGGGTTTCGGTTATAATCGAAGGCTGCTCGAGGGTATATGACTGGGGAAGTACGCAATAGGGTGGACTGGAGGCAGGGGGGTTGAATTCGAAGGAGGATGAGGAGGAGGAGAAGGAGGCGATGAATTGAAGGGTGAGAGGGTGAACTGGAAACCAACGGCACATCTACTTCGCTGTTGTAGTATACACGATGTAAATTTTGCCCGCTGTGCTGGTGTATACTCACACGATAGGGTGGAATCAAATCGATAGCAGACTAAGATATACCTATCAGTCTAATTGTCAGTTCAGAAAGACGGAGAGAGACAGGGCGATCGGAAGAAGGGGGCCACGACGAAAGGGAAGGGTGCGACGGGACGAAAGAGGGTAGGATTGGTCGGAGGCGGGTGTGATGGGACGAGAGAGGGATATGCCAGGCATATAGCTTAATCACCCTCCCGTACTATTCTTCACCCCCCTTCTACCCCCTTCCCCAAACAGCCCTTGTAGAACGTGGTACCGGCTCTCTCCAATGCCTCCTACTCCTCCGCCTCTTCCTAGAGTAGCCAGCCTTCCGTCGTCCAATAATCAATAATTATACTCAAATAAAGAGAGAGAACGGAGCTGGATGAATCGCCGGCAAAGGGTTAGAACGAAGTACGAGCTACCCTATCGGTGTAAGATACCGAGAGAGACGAGGCTACAACCATCTATTCGGCTCCCTTCTCTCTCTTGATTCACCCTATTTCCTTCTTCCACCACTGAAGCCACCCTTTCAACCTCCCTTGCTTACCACTGCCCCCCGTGTAGCTAGGTACAGAAACCCGCATCACTCTGGTTTTCTGCTTGTCTCTCATTCCCTGATCATCTTCTTTTCAATTGTATCAAAATATATTTGAGCTCTGGCCATTCGCTGCAGGTCAAGAAGCCTGTCAAGATCAGAATCATCGAGTTTCGGTACTTTTTTCCAGCTCAACAAGTTTCTATTTTACATTTCAAATTCAAATATGCACCTATTTCTGGAAGAGGCTACAGGAATAGCGGTGAAAGCCTGAGCAGAAAGGTTGGGTTGATCGATGTAAACCCGCTGAAAGTCGCGTGTCGCCGAGTCCGCCCCGCCTAATTAATCACCCCGCTATCCAATATGGCCAAGTCCGAGTCGGCACGCGTTTCCTTCCCTGTACCTCCACCGAACAAAATTAATCGCGATACCTAAATCAACGATGACAGCGACCTCCAACGGGTAACGATTTCTGATTGAAGTGCCAGCTTCTTGTTCAAGGAAAATGTTCCCAAGTCTTCGGAACTGGGAGGATGTGCGTAGTATCAAAATTGCTCAATCTGCACGTGACAACATTCTCTTCATTTCCGCCTTTCCCAGTTCGTCCTCAACACAAACATGAGGGAAAACAGTGCGTAATGTGGGTCACCGATAATGTTCCAGTTAAACGCTACATTCACGAGCAGCGCGTCGCGTTCACTTTCAACCCCGAGCGACAAAAGTGAAGGGGTAGGTCGTCTACCACGTGGAAAGGGGTAAACAAGACGCATAGCGTGGAGCGACCATGAGCAAGAAAGCGGCAAGCGAGCTGAATGGAGAAGCGGGGGTGAGTCTAAGGGTGAAAGAGATGGAGAGACAGAGGGTGGAAGGGTGTCTGCTTTGCCACTTCGGAAACTCTTGTGAAGTAGCGGGAATTCCGGACTCGCGCAACCCCTGTAAGCGGGTCAGAAACTTCTTTCGACCCTTCCAACATCACGACGTTGGCTGTGGTTAGGGAGCCTCGGCATCCTTCTTATTCTTTTCTTTATTTGTTTTTACGCTGCACTTTCCTTTTTCTCCATTCCATAGAAAGTTGGAAGTGTGATTCGGATGTCGAACTTCTGACAAACTCTTTCCAAAGTTTCCTTCTTGTCATCCAGAGACATTTTTGTTTCCATGTTTCAAAACTATACTTAGTCGATGCGATATTCGATGAATAGATGAATTATATCTTTAAACGAAACAACCTTCGTGGGGAAAAGATTCGTATTCTGAACCAATTTAGCTATTGGTGTTATCGATTGCACGCTATTGAAGGTATAACCGTATCCCCTCTCTTGTTTTTGAAACTTCGTACCTGTCAATTTCAGAGTATATTGAAATGCACAGACTGTTACAACAACATACTATTCTTCGTCAATTTCATAAATATTGAAAGCAAGCTTTCCTTAGGTACACATTGCACAACCTTTAAATCAGTCATGATGATTGTCACCATGAATAATTTCCGAGATATAATTCCAGGAGTTTTAACCTACTTGATACTGTCCCTGATATTCAAGAGTCATTAGAAAGGAGTTCAAACTATTTAACCGTATTTTTTTCTTGTCGATTTGTTCGATCTCCCTTTTAACGACTCAATTACACCTTTACGCGGTCATTTCTTATATACTTGCTCTAGCTGAAGAGTATATGATTGGGACACGTGGCGATACGACACGATTGATTCGATCGGTTGTAAATATCTTCGTTGAGGGAAGTTTACGTTCGAAAAGTTTCCTAAACATATGTATTTTTCCAAATCAATTGCGACACCAAGTTAAATTACTCGTCAAGTGGATACTGATTATTTTTACACAGCATGTCCACACACCCTGATTCCGCCCTTAACGACAGTTCTTCAAAGCGAACTAGAGCAATATTAAAATATTAGCGATTCGTCATTGACGTCTGCGCAGATAGTAGAGATTTGAGAATACGGAGAGCGGAGTGTTTCAAGAGTTGCGCAGGAACGGTAATATTTCGAATGAGTGACATGAAAAGAGGATGTCACGTTCCTTCGAGGAAACGAGTAGAAGTGCAACCCTTCAATGGAAGGGTTGCACACAGAGGGTGGATTGATCGGCGATAGGGAAATTTCGTTAGTCCCAATCATAAAAGGTGGAGGTGCCTTTGCAAATCTCCACTGACTAGTACAAAGCCTCCCGAGTGGAAGCAAGACCCTGAAAGTAAAGCTACCCTTCGAATTTCACCCTTCTGATGCTGATCGTCAGTGAAGGTGAGGAAGAACCTAGCACTTCCAATCGCTGGAAAATCCAGGCATTAGAGCACACGAGATTTTAGCCAATCAATGAAAGTTTCATTACTCTACGTTCTTCTTTCCACGGAATTGAGTTGCGTATTGTTTCTTTTAATTTTGTCAAACGGGTTGTATCAGATCGTTTATATTCACCTTTTCACGAATCCTCTTTTCTTCGACAAGGGCCGCGATGGGAATTCGAAATTATTGCAAAACCGAATCGATGCCAGAACTCCCTTTGACGAGGGTGGTTTTAATTGAAGAAGAACTTGACTGCCGTAAAAAGTTTCCTGGTGTGGATGCGTCAGTGTATACACACACCTGATCACCCTTACGTATGATACGTGTCGTTACTCATCCCAACGGTCCCGTTCCAAAGCTTTCGACCCCCTATACTCGCGTCTCGTGCTCGGCAAATGCAAATCTCTTTTTCTCCGCGCGTCTCGGTTTTAAATCGTGTTTTCTCTTTCGCTCCTGCTCCCTAGCTTATGCTTCTTTCTCCCTCTTGCATGCCTACCTTGTCCGCCACCATTACCATTGCCCTTCCTTCACGGCAACACTCCCACACTCTTTTTGTCATTGTGGCTTATTCGATATATCGCGAGCCACCCTCCGGACACGGGAAAAGGGGTCCGTGGACGGCGAGAGATATTAGAGACAAATGACACTACAAAAAATTCATACGTGAGAACACCCTCGCTTCTGAGGAATACTAACGACTTATAAAGGAGAGATAATTCAGGAAAAAAAAACCATCTGTTCCATGAGTATATAAGGTCAGTTTTCTTGTTCAATCGAAGCATGCATTTCGGAAAATTGTGGTTTCCCGGATTTCCCATACCCCGCAAACTCGCAACTTTCTCATTAGCCAGGGCGACAATGCTGCAATGTTACGGGCGTATATCTGACAGAGTATAATAACGTGTGCTTCAGACGATCGGCAGTTGTCGTTGCGCAACGACTCACACTCTATCCTCGACCCTCTGAAACCACCCTTTCACCCCTTCAGAGTTCCATTGCCTGGTTGAGTATTGTGCGAGTGTATCGTTCGCGTTCACACCTACGATGCAAGCACTACACACGGACACGCGAAGAGTCGCGCATAAATGTCAGAGATTAGCGGCCCTGCATTTCGTATCGAGCATTTCTGTCAATATGCGGCGGCAGGCACAATAGCGACGATTCGAAAGCTGCTGATTATGAAATAAATGCTCGACTCGACCCTAGAGCTTGGCAGGCGTTTTCGACAGGATCCGAGTCACACTTCCAAGCAAAACTGCGACTAGCTTAACGGGAATCAGGAAACAAGCTGATGAGTAGATATTCGTGTAAAAAAAAAAATTTATAATGAAACATATTCATACGAGTAATTAATTTGCTGAAGCGCTGTCACTATTTTACAGTCTGGCTTTCTTCCCTTTACTAGCTGTTACGAATTTTACCGAACATTACGCGCGGTCGAGAGAGCGTCTCGATTCTCTCATTCCTACCCCTTTTCCTTTCCCGTTCCGTTTCTCTCGTTTCAATATTTCTCTCCGGCGAATACTCCGACTAATATATGGCTTCTGCCGAACCGGGCACGAGTGGGTGGGTAAGTATGTATTCATAAACGTGTAGGTCCTGGTAATACGAATCAGAGAGTATATGTGGTTAATATTAATTCTCGGTTTCCCGATGCCTGATCGGGTTTACCTATTCAGCAAACTTGCAAAATTCACTCGATCGTGAGAATCACTTTTCCACTTTTATGCGGTTGAAAAAATTATTGGAAAATTATCGGGGAAACTCGTGCCACTTACGAAAATCAAGCTTCCACGGTTTCAGCAAATTTTATGTAATAAGCGCTGTCTATTTCGATTGGGGCTGTATATTTTTATTTAAAAACATGAATCCCGAAAGAAAGAGAAAGTGGAGGCGGTAGAACGCGGAAAAAGGACTCGGGAGAGGGGTGGAAATTCCGAAGCGAAATGATTCGAAACGTCGTTCCATTATAAAGGCAATATCGCGCGGTCGCAAGTCGTTTCTGCGCCGGTATTACAACTGGCCTTCATAATCTGATGTGTATTACGCACGACCCTTGTGTGTGTACAAATGTGTGCATCGAGACGCCCTGTATGTAGAAATGGTTTCGGGAAAAGTGAGCAGAGATTCACCCTCCTGGTATCCTCTCTGCCTCCGTCGCTGCTCCGCACTCTCGTAATAAGCATAAATCCTCAGAGGCTTATCTAGAGGCGCCCAGATGAACGCTAAAATAAAATATCATACATTTTACCTTTACCCCTGTTATGTTACGATCTCTTTTTGTCCTTCCTTCTCTTTCAACTCATAAAATGTTCCAGATAACTCAAAATCAAATGAGAGAGGACTTTTGAGACTAGAAGCATCGAAGCATTGGGAAACATTGGTCGAAGAGGCGTTAGAGGCGGTGTAATGAGGCGAGATACATTCGGCTTCGAAGGTTGACTAGAAGGGGTGCGAAGGTGGATTTCACTTGCGAGAAAGAGAAGAAGCTAGTTGACGAGGGAGAGAATTCGGAGTGGTGAAGGGAAGAGAAAGGGTTGAGCTCGAAGCCCGATCAGTCATTAGACAAGTGGGTATTCACATATATCGAGTTGTAAAATCGATAGGGGTGTCCGTTAGCCGTGTATCCTGTAAGGAGGGTCGTTTGGTAGGGATGAGATGCGAGTACTGCACACCGATCACCCCCTTGATCCACCTCGCGTACCATCACGAGCCCCTTTCTCTCTTCCTATATTTCCCCTTCGACCCCTTTTGTTGCTTCGACCCCCGCGCTCGCCACCTTGGCCAACGACCACCCTCCGAATCCCCGTTCTTCCTTCTGTACTGGCATCCTCCTGCCACCGCACGTATCCAGTCCTTGCATATTAATCCTACCCATAATTCCCACTTCCAGTTTCGGCAACCCTTCGTTTCCAGAAAGAGACATGGACAAAGAGAGAGCAAGACAAACAGAGAGAGGAAGATAAAGAAGAGAAGGCCTCCTATCGATTGGCCTTTCTTTACCAGCTTGGCTTTTAATTGGCATTCTCCTGCGGCGAGAAGAGCAAGAGAGATATCAAGAGAGAGCATGAGAAAAGCCATCATGCCGGGGGCGAAAGGGTTGCTGCTGTTGCGAGAGTTGCAGATACCTGCCAACGTACTTTTGCCCTGATCCCTCTGGATTTCGCGACTTCCCTAACTCTGCTGACCATAACGAATACCCTGAAGTCGCTCAGGGAAAGCTCCCTTGCTGCTTTGTTAAACACATTCAAACATACAGTGTTAACAAATGAAAGATACAATGAGAGAAAGAATGAAAAGAAAATGAAAAATAGCAGGAGAAGAATGTCGGAAAAGTTTTGGGGATGTTATTATCTGCCTCGTTATGGATGGGCCAGAGCGTCGTAAAATTAATACCGAACAAACGGCCATCTTGCCCTGTATATCTGCATATGCTGAGGGGTTCTAAAATACGCACATATGTGACGTATTGGACAAATGTGTGGATGGTCATGCGCGCGACTGTGTGGAGAATATAAGTGTCAGACGAGCCTTAATGTGTGTGTGAAGATTGATTATACCGCGGGAGAAAATGTGATCAATAGCTCGACAAACAAAAGCCCCGACGCCCATAATGCAAATAGCAAAAATCACGGAGGATTAGGGCCCCACCCTTTCGCGCCTCTTGCTGTCTCTGTTTCACCGCAAGAAAACAATGGCGATCGGGAACCAGCTTGGACTTATTATTCCATCGGTCGCACGACCTTTCACGACTTCCTACTATGGTCACCTTTCGTTCATCCTTTGTCACCTCTTCCTGCATCATCATCGATCAAAGTTTCATTTTATAATCAGCTCTCTTCACATTAGAGATTATTCTCAATTCTTCTATTAATCATTCTTATTTCACTTTCTTGGTAATTAATTTCCTTCAGTACTTGTGAATATTAAACCAGAGCAAACACATACTTAATTCTGACCAATCATGTTTGATCTACAGTAAGATTTTCTAGCGCCAGGCTATACCAACTTATAGCTCCCCCTCAATTATAATTGTTTACAACTTTCCATTCTGAGACTATAGATGAATTTAACCCCTGTAGAAAACTTGAGTCAGATGCCCAGATATAGATTCCCAATATAGC
Source organism: Synergus gifuensis (assembly GCA_904066015.1). Taxonomy (NCBI): domain Eukaryota; kingdom Metazoa; phylum Arthropoda; class Insecta; order Hymenoptera; family Cynipidae; genus Synergus; species Synergus gifuensis. The sequence continues at coordinate 1,974,584 of CAJFCO010000122.1, forward strand.
TTTCTCAGATGTAGAAAAAGAAAACTCTCAATAATTCATAATCCGAATCTCAATCTGGATGAATTTCAAAGTGTAATCTCTCGATAGTCTAATAAATTCTGATTTTTATGAGTGGAATTTAAAGCGATCGATAGCAGGTCATCGCGAGTCGTCGAACAAGATGGTGTTAACTCCACCTGTCCTTTGCAGAGGATTGTCGACTATAACCCGAATACCCCACCGGCGCTAATGGCCAGCACTATTACAAAGTTTGAGAACTTGGCCACGTGGTCGTCGAGTCTATCGAAAGCGATGTAAGCCGCATTGGTTGGTTGACAAATACCTATAACTCGAGCACACGTCGTTTGTATCTATCGATTATGAATGAGCAGAGGTCAATCGACTCTTGACCGGCCCTCGATTAATAAAATAACGAATTGAAACACAACTAAGTTAAACTCTGCCTCAAGGCTCTTCGATTTCACCAGTTTTTCAGTCTCTAAATTCAAAAATTGTATTTTATTGTTAATACCAATAGTACCAACGAAGATGAGAAACTGTCGATAAATTCTCATGTATTGGTGGCAACGAGTACTTATTTGGTATGAAGCAGAGGGTCTAGAGGGAAGTTACACGTGGAAGGGTTTCGAGTGGTCGATTCCAATTGATCATGCATTCGCTACCCGTCCTCCGATATAAAGCTAGTGGCTATAGAGTACGTAATAATAACGATGCAATTGTTTGTGCTTAGAACTGTACGGGAAACGTGCAATTTTTGCACCCACGCGCCACGTAATGCTGATATAAAGCTTTCAAGAGTCATCGGATCTCTCGCGCGTCATTAATAAAGCACTTGTATGAGCGACGAGGTACGTCATCAAAGAACCATCAAAGCAAATGCCGTCAGATGGGAAAAATTTCCTTCCAATTATCAGAATTCATTCTATGAACAAAGGTACATTTTAATCAGGTCCTGTTTGCTTCCTTATTTGATCTGATCTCATAAATCTCGTTCAGACCCTAATAGGATTTGAAAATATCTCTCAATAATCGATAGTTATGCAAGCATTGTGTTAAGCAAGTCCAATGAATAAGTAGGAGGTCCCCATCCCCTCATTCCTGATTGGCATTCTGACTAGATCGGACATCGTTTAATTGAATACTCCGGATAATTATATTCAATGCTGGTAATTAATGCTCTTACACTAGTGTCTCTCTGCTATGCATTTCCGATAAATTTAATAATGGATAAGCTCCTCAGGATGCCAAGAGAGACAAGACTATAGTCTTTTATGTTCAAGGTCTTCTATGTCATTTATCTCTGAATATTATTGAACATTTTTATTTTCCTTTACAGATCAGTCAATTGGTTGAAGAAGTATCCAGGCTTCAACAGAGCCTGCAGCGGCTCCAGGAAACGAGCGCCCAGGCGACGGCGCGCCTCGAAGAGGAACTCGAAGCGCGCCGACAGCAAATCAACAGACTGGAGAGTAAACTAGAAAGACAGAGGGACTATGATGACCTGAAACGAGAAATAAGCGTCTTAAGGTCCGTCGATCTCTCGCAAATACCTACCGGAGAACCTGGAAAAAGTCTCGAACATCTCCTTATGGAACGCTCAAAGGCCCTGCAACAAGCAGAAAACCTCAAACCACCAAGTACACCTGACACTCTAGGTGAGTTGACTTTTCATCACTGTAAAAGGCTAACTAGTACTAGTACTGATTCGAGCAATGATGCGTTTTAGTAGGTGCGTTATATTAGTTAAACCAACTATAGGGAAGGGAAAGTTTAGACAAAAAGGGACAGCCCTGTGTAAGCTAACTAATTCCTATGCTGCTGCTCTGATCTTCAGCCCTGACTCTCTCTCCGAGGTTCCGTCGTTACGAAGCTTGATAACGGGCCAAACGAGTCCTGATAATAAACTTAACAAAAGACAAAGATCATTACAAAAAAAAATAAACTAAAAAGCTTACCCGAAATAACCTTGCTTGCGGTTGTATTCGAATTTTTAATTTATTTTTTCTATCTATCATCTTTCTCCTCCTACCCACGGATCTCACTGTCAATTTTGTACCTCAGCTAAATTCTCACAATATCTTTGTTTGCTCGCTCTTGCACTTTCTCTCCCTTACGATCTCTCTTTTCTTTTTGTCTCTCAACCTCTCTCACCACGTTGCTTAGGCTGCACTTTTATCTCTCGAGCCACTCTCTCCTCTCCAAAGTATTTTTGCAGAGACTATAACCCAACCAAACACACAAAATCCGCTGCCAATTCCACAAGAAACCTGTCCAACCCTCCAGCCTCCGGAGTTCCGACCACCTCGACCTCGACCCTTCGCCCGCACACAACGCCGAAACGCAAACCTCCGTGCACGCAAATTTGTGAACGGTATTCGCAATATTTGCACCGGTACCGGGCCATTGTTTCGGGTACCGAGTTTATTATGAATCGATCCGGAGGACAGCGGAAGAGAGACGGAGAGGCAGAGGGTGATACTGCAACGTCACCCCTTCTGAATCAAACTAAATCCTCGCGTCTCCTTCAACCTACATTCCATTTATTCCCGAACTCTACCCCCTTTCAATACTTACCCTCACCTCTCCTTCCACAAAATTCAAATCTCGGAATATCATCTGGCATTGTGTACCAAAGTCTTTCCATTATCCGCTCTCGTTTTGGTATCTTTAATTCTTGATCAATGGTGCACGGTTAAAATTTCGGCGTTTCAAAAGAGAGTGTCGGGACCTGAAGTGCTCGATCAGCTAGGCAGAATTGGAGGTCGTCCTCTCGAAAGTAAGATGCTGTATTCCAAACTCATCTTGATGAAAGGACGATCTCAGAACAAGGGTTTTTGAATCGTGTCATGATGTTGACCGGATCCCTTGTTTTGTTTGGTGGTTGCAGGTGGACTATCGTCACCCCTGCAGCGTGCCGCGACCGCCTCGCCCCACGGGGTGGTAAACGCACCACCGTCATCCCTTGTATCCTCCCAGACAACTCTCCCAACTCGCTCCACTCCGACACCATCTTCTGCCACATCTACGAGCTCGAGTCTCCTTTTCCCACCACCTCTCCAAAACGTGGAGACATTCGGTTCCTTCCTCGGCGAGGAGATCGTCGCAAACTGGAGGCGATCGCTGGAGAAAACGATCATGAGCCAACAGCAGCCACAGCAAACGTCACAAGCTTCCCAACAGCAGACACAATCAACTGTTCTGGGACTTCACCCACCTTCGACGCCAAGTAGTCTAAATCATCTTCCATCACCAACAGATCCAATCTCGTCGTCCAACACGCCAGCCAAGTCAAGCACACCTCTGGGCACGACTCTAGGCTCCCTGGATGCAACGGAAAAGGCCTCGACACCGGTACCAGGCCATGAGACACCAGCACCACCAACGCCATCATCAACGGCCTTGACATCTCCGCCAGCTACTCTACCACCTCCGATCTCCACTGCGGATTCCACTGTCAATGGAGGAAGTGTTAGTAATATGAGCAGCCTCGGAAGTCTCGCCAATCTCATACCACCACCCAAGAGCCCAGCAGAGGAATCTTGTCACAACAACAACAATAGCCATCACCTAGCCAACAACAACATCGGTGCCCTCAGCGTTTTGGACAGCCTCAAGGGTCCCTTTCGATTTGACGACCGGACACACCCCTTCAGATTTGGAGACGAATTTGGCGCAGCTGGTATGGCCGGAAGGCTTGGCGAATCTCTTATTCCTAAAGGAGATCCCATGGAAGCTAGACTCCAAGAGATGCTGCGATACAATATGGACAAGTACGCTTCCCAGAATCTCGATACCTTGAACATTGCGAGGAGGGTTCGTGAGCTGCTTTCGATACACAACATTGGCCAGAGACTCTTCGCCAAGTATGTTCTGGGTCTCAGTCAAGGGACCGTCAGTGAGCTGCTGAGCAAACCAAAACCTTGGGACAAACTGACGGAGAAAGGAAGAGACAGTTATCGAAAGATGCATGGATGGGCTTGCGACGACAACGCTGTTATGCTGCTCAAGTCTCTCATTCCCAAGAAAGGTAAGTTTGTCTCTCTCTCTCTCTGTCTTTGGTTATCAATCAGATGAGTCGTTGGTCGATCCTCTTGCGGGTCTATGAATAATAAATCAGTTTCTTTGTCTGATCAGCAAGATTTCGACCAAGACGTACTTCCTAAGATTCTGTCGCCTCGCACTGCCAATTATTAATATTTCACCGATTCACTAACCATCCGTAACTTCTAATGGCTTATCCGGGACTCGTTGGGACTTTTCCTAATCCTAACTGCACGGGGCTAATGATTCACGTCAAAAGATAATGACTGACAGGTTGAAATTATTGTTCAGATTTGATTTCGAAGCATCCCCTAGACTGATTACTTCTTGCTTGGTATTATCGATTTTTGCCGCGTTTAGCAGCCATATTGTTTAGACTAATAGCTCTTGGGAATAGAAAGCGAGGGTTTAGACAGGGTAAGGGTGGGTTGGAAGGTTTCGCGGAGAGAAGTGCAGGAGAGGAGACTCCGAAGAGATTCCAGCAGCGGCGGTCTGTATTTACGCGAAAGGTAATTTACACTTTTACTTGATTGCGCGAGATCTCAAAGGTTATTGCGCTTAGCCGGAAGTCATCGTGACGCCCACTCAAGTGGTTCTTCTTCACGATTCTGTCTAATTCCTGCTTCATCCTCGCTTCGCAAGTAAACGATCCGACAGATGGAACAATCCCACAGCGACTGTTAAGCTTTAACCAGTTTTATCCTTTGATTCTCAAAAAAAAATGTTGCTTAAATTCGTCCAAGCGTTACAAAAGCGAAAACCTTGTAGGAGTAACCTTGAAATGCGTCAGCTGTGAAATTACAAGGGCGTTCATCACCGGCATGATAGCCGTCGAACATGTGCAACGAAATGGTCCTCAGTAAATCTGAATCTTGAAGGGGGTCAACGAGGAAAGGGAGGAATGATCTTGACCATCTAAAAACCCTCTCTAGGATTAAAAAATCAGAAGTCTGAATATACTAGAAGTTAAATCATCAAGTTTGGAAACTTGTCTTTTTATAAGTGTCAACGATTAATCGTCCATGCTATAAATAACTTCATCTTTAAGTCTTCTCCCTGGATTCTTCGGCCGTTCTTCGGGGCTAATTGTTATGAGGTTTTTGTATCCGGGTTAGTCATACAAAGTCTCTATAGATACAATGAAGCACCGAGACTCAATAGAATAAATGTACCGAAAGCTTTGTTCGAAACTTCCATAATCATTTATGATTTATGAGCAAAAATCATAGGCTTTATTCGTCCCTGAATAGCACAAGGATGTCAGAGGCGTTAAAAAGACAACTACTTCGACTAAATATCCTGCTCATTATAGCTTGAATCACTCTCCGGAAACGACATCGATTACCGATCTTTTCTTAATATTCCACGAGAGAACGAAAATCTAAACCTGATCGTAAATCATCGGATCTTGTTTTAGAGACTTTCGTAGTATTTTATGACTTTATGTCATGAGAATTTAGTATTCAAGTTTCCAATTTTCGGGTGTCAACTAAGGTATTTTCCACTTTCTAAGCAATCCTGTTCATGCTTTTTAATTGCGCTTAGAACTCTAAAGGTACAAGGAATGAGGACTGCCAACTGCGCGTATTTCACCGTCAATTACGGCACTCTCTGACACTCATACTCGCAACTATTGAGTGCGAACGAGTTTCATTTCGTTCATTAGCGGGCCCCTGATTTTATCGGATTTCTAGCGTCGGTTGGTGCTCGCGTACGTATTGCCTTCTCTCCGCTTTCCGCTGCCAACAATGGCGACGAAGCGGGTCTCTCCTGAAAGCGTCCCCTCGAGAAGGCAACAATCGACGAGTTTCTTAAGACTGCGGATCTATCGGTCGCATTCCCACGAAATTATACCACATTTTGTAACTGTGTATTGTCAAGGCGCGTCGTTCTGTTTTCTTCACTCCTCATTGCCACTTCTCTTCATGTATAAATCTTTATCTCCTCAAATATCGCCGCAAATTTTTCATTTATGCAATAAGATAAAAAATTATGAAATTGTAATTACGCTCTAATTAGCTACAGAGTTCACATGATTGCAAACAATCAAAGTTTGCCCTCGTGTATACCAAGGCTTAAGTGAATCATTTAGATCATTTTTATTTGCGAGATAGACAGCCAGAAATGTAGTAAAAAAATAATCGCAGATTGCAAGTAATGACGTGTAAAGTAATAAAGTAGACCTGAAAGGACAGTTCTCGAAAGCATTAGCCTAAGGGGCTTAATAAGAAAATAATTGCCTGGAGTATGTAGCAAGATTGGTAGTTGAAATTACCATCATTGGTGAACCATTGACCACTCCTTTGATTAGACGAAAAGGCTTGTAACTCACTTTTTACAGTACTAGGAATCAGTCCCGTAAGTTTCTCAATTTTCAGAGAATTTCTTCACTCGAAACTTCCTTGCACCTGCCAACACACAATTGTCACGCAGACAATTTTACGAGGACATAATTGCCGCGAAATATGATTTCCTTCACAACTCTTATTGTTCGTCTTTCTCGCGAGACCTGCATTGTCCTCTGACCGACCGATTGTTTCCTTTCATTCTTTATTCCAGTGTATCTCGGCGCTAGATTTGATGCGTCGGACGATCCAGGCTCTCGGGAAACGGTCCGTGACGTTTGTAATAATTATGTTATTAATAACGTTTCGTCATCCTGCGGAAATGGAAATCGGCGCAGAAGTGAGTCATCGAACGCGTCGGTTCAACCGAGCGTGATCCATGTACATGCGTTATTTATTATTCTTCCTCGCCATTATAGTTTCTTTATTGTTTATAGCGCGGAACGCAAATCGCTCTGCCTTTTCATCGCGATCCGTGGAAAATGAGCAGACACGATTACGTTCGATCACGATAAGTGTGCGCTTATATCGCCAAATAGCGATAGCGTGAGCAACATTGACAAAAGAGAGGAAAGTCGAAAAGTGAACGCGCTTATGAACCCCTGCCCTAATTTTTTTATTTGGACCACCGAACACAATCTTCCCCTTACGATTTACAACTTCCCACACTCAAATCTGAAGCATCTTGTGTTCTATATTTTCCATCATTACACCTTTCAATTTGATCGTTTTCTTCGCCAATTTTACTCTATTTCATCTTCTTTTATATCTATTTGTTGAGACTGGGAAAAACTGAAAACAGTAGAAGATAATTGTAACATTGTTTAATCATCAAGATTTGATTCTCTGATTTTTATATGCTTGGCTTTATTCAGATCGATCAGTTAGCTTTACTGCACTTTAGGCTATGCTAGGCGCAGGTGTTAGAGTCCATTCTCTGATGATGTATTTAGATGATGAATATCTCACTTTCACAATCCCCTACCTTGCTCTTAGTCAATTTTCGCTTTAACATTCAATTTATTGTTTTTTTCTCGACATCAATGATGCTTTTGAATATGATCTCTAGGGTTTGATCTCAGCGCAGTCTATTTAAAATCTAAATAATCAGAATTGCTAATCAGAGTATAATCTAATAATCAGAGTTACTAATTCGAGTGAAATGTTCACTCTTTGAGAAGATTTCGAGTAAATATTTGAGTGGATTTTAGAGAAGAATCGGTGTTATTTTCGTGGGAAAGGTTGACTTTGCAGAAGTGGTCCTCGGGTTTCAGTATTTGTTTTCTGGCTCATACTATTGGAGTCAGAGGATTGGAAATCGGACTTCGATGAAAATCACACTTCTAGCAGCCATTGCTTCTCACACAAGTAGAAGTTCGCTGGCACGGATTCAAACGTTGCGACAATGCACATACATAGGACAAAGGTACTTGCACACGAATGTGTAAGAGTATGTACGTTATGGTTGACTCCTTCGTATCGCGAATCTCCATTCTGCCGATCCACCATTCTTCGCTCCTCCCACTCACGCCTCGCATCCTTTAAATGCGACCATCGTGTAAACAAATTAGAATTCCAATTATTAGAAGATAGAGAACTTTTGCTGAACTGTTCCACGCCTCTCGGAGCATTATAATTACCCCAAGAATATTTACTTTCAAGACTGCTAATTGTTCACTGAGTTCGTTGCATATTCTTATGCCAAATGCTTTCGCTTATCGTCATTTTCGGGAATCAAGGGAAGAAAGGGAAGAAAGGGAAATCAAAGGTAGAATCGATGACTGATTCATCTGAGCGTCTGATTGGTCAATTAGAAGGGAAACACGTAGGACACTTGTTCGGAGAATATGGGGAGAAAACCACAGAAGTGGTCTTTTAGAGAAGAGGATATTTTAATTGTCGACGAAACACACTTGACCATATCCCGTCTATTGATTTTACGTTACATTAATTGCTCTTAACTTTGATCCCTACGTATCCGCGGCTTGTTTTTACGATCTTGATTCGAAATCGTCTTCAAGAACCTCGAGTATACCCATTACTTTTTTATTTACTAATTCTCCTAATCTTGAAAAACACGGAAAGCTCGTGTAACACGTCCTATTGACTTTGGATAAGCTTCTCAGAAAGCGAGGTCGACACTTGTCAACCAAAATAGAATAATTGATTGATTTCTTGGCACGTTGGAGCGAAAATGAGGGAAATATTTAAGTCAGCAGTGCGAAGTGACTATTTTTCAAGTCTTTAAATTGCGAGCTCATGTTCTTCAAAGACTGGAAATATTGAACATGAACTCACGAATTTAGATTAAGGTTGAGATAATGATTTAATATTATCGTGCGATCGATTCTTTTTGGTCGAGTAAATGTTATTGTCACGCGAAAGAGAAACTTTATGATAGGGGCACGCTCATTTTTTGCAAACCGATTTGAAGATTAGAAACTTGCTTAATCGATCGCATGAGTAAAGCAGTATTAATAATTAGTGAAAAAGAGTCATTTTCAATCTCAATTTTCAAAGATTTCTATTGAAAATGGCTGTTTTTCGAAACTCGAACCCAACGCCCGACTGATTATGAACACACCACAAGTTGTGCCTCACCCGTAGAGTATGTTTCAGGCAAGGAGCAGGGAATGCCAGCATTTGCTCGTGGTCCTCAGGACGGTCCACCGGATATGAGCGATGAAAGACTGGCTCATATTCTTTCGGAATCTGGTCACCTTCAGATGAGAGGTGAACTTGATGCCTTGAATGACGCCGACAGCAAGAGTCCAAGTCGTGTCGGCTGTCCTAGTCCTTTCAGCAAAGACAGGCTTGACAGCCAAAACCGTAGACTGAAAAAATACGAAAACGACGACATTCCCCAGGAAAAAGTTGCGAGGATTTATCACGAGGAACTAGCCAAACTCATGGGACGAAGAGGCGATGATCTCCGTGGACCAAGAGACTTCCTTCAAAGGTGAAACATCTTTTTAATATCCCTTTATTCATCCTAGAATATTATCCCAAATACTCACTATTTAGCACTAGAAATAAAAGAGATTTTTCAAATTCAAGAAGTGACATTTTTTCTCTTAATCGTTTATTAAAGACTAGAGAAGATGTTTTGAATAGATGTCACTACAGATTATTATCCCACCATCGTTTCTAAAAGAATCCAAGAGGTAAAAAATAAGAGAGATCACTGCTTACAATTGTCAAACATCAGTTTGAAAATCTTTTAAGTTTAACTTCTCTGTATGAGATTTTCGGCTCAAAGTGCCGATAACAAAGTAAATTCTTGGAATCAATTTTTCATTAGTCAGAATTGCGATCCATTCATTCCTTTAATGAGGTGACTGTCCTTGGAGAAGTCGGAGTAAATTCACTAGATAGCAATGTTCGATGTTGACCTCGTTTTAAACTTTTTATGCTTTATTTTTGTCGTTCGAAGAAAACGCGTTGGTGTGAATCAGTTATCTCCTAAGAATAACGAGCGGACTCTTTCAAATCATATGAATCATAACATCAATGGCAAAAACTGATGACGATTTTCAGTATTATTTCAATATTTGAGGAACTCTTTCATCCTTTCCATCATATGTCATATTTTTTCCAAATTCCAAGATTCTTTTAGTAATGAATATCCAGATTTCATTCATATATCCTCTCTAATTTATTATTACATAATTATTGATGATTTATATTCGTGTGCATGAAAAGCTTTTCTGAATTCACTTCATTCTTCCGAAGACTGACACACGTCTATCTTCGTTTTTAAGCAGCTTTATTTAACCCAATCTTCAATCATTCAAAAATATAATCTTAATATAATTCTATAAGTTTGTAAAAAAAGGAGAATATAAAAATGGGTTAAAGAAAGAAATTTCCCGTAATAAGAATCTGATTGAATTTTAATGAGGACAGCATTTAACCTCGATTAATCGTAGCGCAATTTTTCCGCACTTTTTCAGTGGCAACCCTTCAATTCAAGGCATGGAACGCACCCAAGAGGATATTCGTATGGCTCTGGATGCTTACCATCGGGAACTTCAGAAACTGAACGTAGCCTCTGGTCAGAATCCCACCTTGGGTGGACTTCCACTTTCAGGATTACCGAGCATCCTCCTTCAACAACAGGCTCTTCAGCAGCATCATCTGGCGACAAATGGTGGAGCTGGTGTTCAAGACCTGAGTTTAGGCAAGCTGGATCCAAGAAATAAAATGATGAACGGAATCTCTGAGGAGGAGAAGGAAAAAATGGAAGAGGCAATGAGGCACGCTGGAAGCGCCTTCTCCTTGGTGAGACCTAAGCAAGAACCCACGGGATCTCAATCCACTCCTGGAGGTTCGAGTGCGAGCTCACCATTAGGCAACTCTATTCTTCCACCTGCGATGACGCCCAACGAAGAGTTCGCTGGAGCTGCAGCAGCTAGCCCTCTTCAGAGGATGGCCTCCATTACTAATAGCTTGATAAGTCAACCGTCCACGCCAACTCACCACTCCGCCAATCAAAGGCCTCTCAAAGCTGTCCTTCCTCCTATCACCCAACAGCAATTTGACATGTACAACAACCTGAATACCGAAGACATTGTCAAGAGGGTGAGTACAATAGTGTGTATCCAAAAAAAACTTCTAAATGCTGTGGTGCAGTAGAAGTAATAAACTAATTTAGAGGCAAGAGTAAGTAAAAAAACAATCTTGAATTCTGTTTTGTGATTCCAGGTAAAAGAACAACTGTCCCAATATTCAATTTCGCAGCGACTCTTTGGAGAATCCGTGTTAGGCTTGTCTCAAGGTTCAGTCTCTGACCTTCTTGCAAGGCCAAAACCTTGGCACATGTTAACCCAGAAGGGACGGGAGCCCTTCATTAGGATGAAGATGTTCTTGGAAGATGATAACGCTGTCCACAAGTTGGTTGCCAGTCAGTATAAAATCGCTCCCGAGAAGCTGATGAGGACCGGCGGCTACGGCGGCCTGCCTCGTAAGTTTAACTCAGGTCAATATAGATGTTTTGTTACTTTATCCGTCGATAGTTTGGGAGCTCTCTTGTCGTTTGGAACACTAGCTGCAGAACCGTTAGAGCTTCGGGACTACGAGTATCGAGAGTAACTCAGTTTTTTAAAATTCTTTTTTCGTTTTTTCAATTACAGCTTGCGGAACGCCCATGAAGCCAATGCCACCGACCAAATTAGTTCAGGAGCAACTACAGAATGCAGCGAAGGCTCAGGCAGCAGCGCAGGCCGCAGCTCAAGCCGCTGCTCAGCATCAGCAGGAAAGTCAGATGCAGCTTGGACCACCTCCTCAGAATCCTCAGCATCCTCAAATTCCTCAGCCACCTCCACCTATGATGCTAACGACATCCGGTCCACACCATCCGCATACCCAGCTCAACATGGAGCTTCAAAAGAAACAGCATCAGCAACAACAGCAAATAAATTTGCACTCTCCCCATCATCAGATGAACCCCTCGCCCTTGAGATCTCTCCACCCGCACATTTCTCCCAGTGTCTACGAAATGGCTGCTCTAACACAGGATCTCGATACCCAAACGATCACAACAAAAATCAAGGAAGCTCTCCTAGCGAACAACATAGGCCAGAAAATCTTTGGGGAAGCTGTCCTGGGACTCTCGCAAGGATCAGTCAGCGAACTCCTCAGTAAACCAAAGCCTTGGCACATGCTGAGTATTAAAGGAAGGGAGCCCTTCATCAGAATGCAGTTGTGGCTTTCTGATCCCCACAATGTAGACAGACTCCAGGCTCTGAAGAACGAGCGACGAGAGGCGAACAAGAGACGGCGCAGCATTGGACCTGGACATGATAACAGCTCAGACACCTCAAGTAATGACACTGCGGAATTCTACCACTCCGCATCTCCTGGACCCGGTCCCACTTCTGCAAAGAAACAACGAGTTCTCTTCAGCGAAGAGCAGAAGGAAGCTTTGAGGCTCGCTTTTGCACTCGATCCCTACCCCAATGTTTCCACCATCGAGTTCCTCGCTGGCGAGTTGAGTCTCTCTTCCCGAACGATAACGAACTGGTTCCACAACCACCGAATGAGGTTAAAACAACAGGCTCCACATGGTCAACCCGAGCCTCAGTCACCGAGAGAACCTGGACAACCTTTCGACGCGGTTCACTTCAGGGTATTGCTGAATCAAAAGCTCCTGGAGATCCAGAAGGAACGACTTTGTTTGGGCAATGTACCTATGACCTACCCTCCCTACTTCAACCCTAACTTGGCTGCTCTTGTTGGGAACGCTCTGAAGGAACAGTGCTCCGGCCTCGATCTTTCGATGGGATCTTTGAAGAGGGAACCGATGCAGGAATTCGAGGACGAGGATGCTGATGATGGTATGAGCAATCTGGGAAGCGAAGACTCCGAAGGTTCAGCGGGGAGTATCAAGCGAGAACAGACGGAAACCCCCGCCCCCACGACTGGCAGGTCGAGTAGGCGGAAACCCGCAGCTCCTCAGTGGGTTAATCCAGAGTGGCAGGAGCCAGCGAGAACTGGGGACGAAGTCATCATCAACGGTGTTTGCGTAATGCAGACTGATGATTACGGCGTCAAGAGGGAAACCGAGGAGACCGTCAGGGTTGAGCCAACTCCTGTTCAGGACCGATTTGAAGAAGACGCCCAGAGCGATGTTTCTTCAGTCTCCGCCAACAATGCACCTGACAGAGATAGTCCGCTTCCGAGTCCAAAATCTGGACACCCTAGTCCCATAACGTCTCCAAGGCCACCTTCAGTTCAGCAGACGCAGCAGTCGACGGAGGAAAGTCCCAAGGAAGTTGTCAAACATGAACCTGAAGAGACGTGGGATTATTAATGAATTCCGTGTCTTCGTAGTTAAGTTTTTTTTTTTTTTTTTTTTCTATCGAACAAGCCAACGATAGGATTCGGTCACGACTGAGTCCTGCCTAGGACAGGGCATTATCGAGAGAGAAACCTGAATCAAGAAATTCATTTGGAGAAACTCGTTTCATACGTATTGAACACCTGAATCACTGATCGGGTTCCAAGTTCAGCGCCGTTCCAGGTGAATCGAGCAAAATCAAAAGCTTATTACAGAGAGACTTTTTAAGTACAACGGAGAAAAAGTTTGTTGCCGTCTGTAAAGTGACGATTGTTGTAAATATTGTGGATCGTAAAAGCAGACAAACCGTTGTTGCATTTACCACAAAATAGGCTGTTGTAAATGTAGCAGGACATTTTTCTCCGTCGATATTGTGAGCAACGAACAAAGATTGACGAAAAGTGTCGAAACGCGCCTATTTTAATTCTAAGGATCGTCGAGTCGAAGTTTGCTCCAAGCAACGTTCGTTGTGATTCGCTCGAAATTCAGAGAACCTGCGCGTTTTTAACCAAAAATCAAAGTGTGTAGGTTCTCGCAAATCAGTGCAATCTCCAAGTAAACAAGTTGTTAGATCAAAGTTATTATTAATTTTTAAAAGAGAATCTCGCGGGATGCTAAAGGAAACGCGAGACGTCGCATAATTGTGATTCATGTTATATCGTTTATATTGACCCTCATCCTCCTCCTTTTTAGCCGTTAAGCTGTTGACGTTAAATATTATATATATACATATATTCCCATCTCGAGTTTACGTATCTTCGTTTTATCTTCGTTGGTTAAGAATGCTGGAAATTTGTTCCTTCATGTATAATCCCTTCGTCCGTCTTGCTTGCCGAGTATTTATAACGAATTTTGCGCGAAAAGAGAATCGTTCGACGAGATCGCGCAAGAATAAGACCGTTACCAATGTTATTATTACTATTATTATTGTAATTATCCTGTAATTAGTTGTATAGTCTCATTATCAATTGCTATTATCGCGTCGATAGCGAATTGTAAAGACCTAGCCAAAAGAAGTCAGACTTAACGGGAATCGAACATTCGAAAGTTTCTTTTTTTATTTTTTACTTTTAGATACTTAAAAACAATCGTCATTAACTTAAAAAAAATTATTTTCAGTCGACAAATTACATTTTTTTATTACTTATTTTTAGAAATTGACAAACTTCTCTTTTTAAATAGCTTCTTTCAGTTCTAAAAATAGTTTTTTAAAGCTTTGCGGTGATTGTTTTATGATGAAAAATTTTTTTAATTGTCAGTGTAACGATTAAAGTCAATATTAAATATTATAACGATTATTACTATTGTGTTATCGAGAGACGAAAAGGCTTGAGAAGCCAATGTGATAGAGCTTAGGCGCGACGGTGGAGACAAGACAGAGGTTCGCTACCCCGGCGACGCAAAGCTTAGGGAGGCGCACCCGAGTTGGTAGAGCAGTTTCTTAAACTCGCATATGTAAATAACTGTACAAAGTACGAAAGACGAACACGAACATGGACACAGAGACAGGATTAGACACCTTGTACATTGTACTCTCTTAACGCAGTTAATCCTCAAGATGAGACAGTTTACACCTCAGTTTTTCTTAAAAAATTGGCTACCTAGTGGGTACCCATTACTAGATCAATTCAGTCCTTTTTAATAGTAAATAAGACTGAGATAATATATTTTTCTTTTTATATCTTTTCTTAGATGTCTTATGTTCAAGGCAGAAAAACCTTATTCAGTAGCAAATTTTCGGTGTAAACTGTCTCATATTTGTCCGCACGCGAATGCAGTCATCGGCAAGCGACGATACGATCGTAGACATGCGAACTTAGGCCTACAAAAATACAAGAAACGATCGTCGAAACTAATGCCTAGCAGAAATGTGAAAAAAAATTGTGAGTAGTCTAAGCGGTTGGACTGAGCGAGAGAGTGAAAGATTGTGTGGATGTCGATATGTATAAATGGTATGAATGAAAGACGGAAAAGTTGATGTCGCTATTACGAATCAAACTAGTATTTACCAGATTAAGCCACGATTAATCTCTGATTAAATTCTAGTCCGCAAAAGCTGAGTTCTTTTTTTTTTTCTTGAAAGCGCAGAGAAACAGTGGAAGGGCATTGTAAAACGAGAGACCAGTGATCGTCGATGTTTTCTTTTTACTCGTTTTAGTTTCTTACCAAGCATAATTATTACGACGCAGTGTAACTGCGAGAAAAGCGATATCAGTGTACATAGAGCGTCTTGTAACTTAATGATTCTAACTCGCCTAGTAACAATAGAGAAACGTCCGGATTGTCAGACGATCGGCGTTTCTGGTCTTGGCGACTGACCTTCGCCGGTCGGACAAGAGAAACAAGAAACAAAATACGATCTCAGACCACTAATACCAAACTAAATTATTTAAATCATCTTAGCCTAAAGACATTCTTCCAGTTTTTCGATTGTCGATACAATCTTTCGTTTGTGTATACGAAGACGCTGAATCCGTTGGTCCGGATCCATTTTTTTGAACCACTCTCAACCCTAAGAGTCTCGTCGATATTGTAGCAGTTTGCTGCGTTTTTTTTATTTTTATAATAAGAATGAAGGAAATATCAGATAGAAACGAAAGACTGAGAATAGGCAAACGTTTCTGACTTTTCGTTGAGTTTTAGTTTGATTTTGAATTTTGATTTTGACTCGCAGAGTTGAAGTGGTTGATGGTGAAGTGACTAAAGGCGGATGATGGTCTACAATTTTTTATTCGTCGAATCATAACTAGGTTCTTTGTAGATACTGAATAGGAAATAGGTAAGACGATAGCTTTAATTATTTAAACGGTACAGCTTCGAAAGAAGAGCGAGGTGTATATTATATATTAAAAGAGAGCGGAGACTCGTAAGACGATTGCGAGAATAATCCGTTAGCGTCGAGATCGAGGTGAAAATCATATCTTAAAACGTAATAATGAATATTTTACAAACTATAAAAAGCATGTAGATAGAACATTCAGAAAGATTATGGAAAAGTCCCTTTCGCGCGTTTCGAGTGAAGCGATCGCTGGGGTCTGATAAGATTGTACGATCAAAAAAAATAATAAAATGGAGAACAACAATAACGACATTGTCATCCAGTAGTGAAAATAATGTATTTAAATGAAAAAAAAAATCACTCACACGCTGAAAGGAAGGATTACCTGCAGTAATAGTTTATTGATTTGTATTTCATTTCGAACTGTATTATAGCTTAAAGAGTATCCTGTACATTGCATAAACACTATTGCACTATTGTTTTAAATTGTACGTTTATGATTATTATACGAAGATAAAAGAAATAAATAAGGTATACAAAATATTGAAGATATATGAGAGATTTATTGACGATCTAGCTTGTAAGGATCTTTGACATCTCCTTAATTACGCACAGCGTTTCTTGGCGACAATTTTCATTCAAACTAGCATCCATATCTTCCACGAAAAATACAATCTACAATCGCTGGTGATCGATATTCATTATTGCCGTTTCGTAGTCGTTGAGACCGTACGCGATTTTTCTTCACACAAAAAATAAAAAAAGGCGTATCGATATATAGTGAATCAAAAGGAAAAACAGTAAAATGCACAATTATAAGATTGCATTTGCTCTGAAGTGTTAATCGAGCAGAACGATCCTCAATGTTACAAATTTGTAACTTTTTAATCCAAGTTCAAAGTGCACGAGCAAAACAGACATTGTAGAAAAAAAAAGTTGCGTTTGTCCGATATGTTTTAATCGAAAAATTAGTTATTTTTTATTCAATTATAAAAATGAAAAGGGTTTCGATTATCTTGGAATATGTGAAACGTTGATTTATGCTATTGTTTATGTTGGTTGATTTGTAAACAAGTTTGCGTTGAAAAGTCAATTAAGTTACTTCGTAGGTGAATTCTGTCGGTGCACAAATCCGGATTAGTGATGCACTTGTCCGATTACGCTACTCAGACAAAATATAAATGGAAGATTTTCTTCATTGTATATATCTATATATAATTATATTATTCATATCACTGTCTCCTTTGAACGATTTCTAAATTAAAAAACCTGTATTAAACACGACACGAGGATTATTCGATATCCCCTCCTTTTCTTCAATCTCTATTTTACTCTCTTATTTTTCTTTTTGATTTTTCAAGTCGATTTATAATTTACATTTCCAATTTTTATAAATTTTATCATTTTGTATAAAAATTTTTTCAGAATGTGCTAATTACCATATGAGCAAATTTAAATAACCCGGGTTTTTTTTCTGCAATTTTTACTTTTTCAAAAAAATAGTAGCCGCCAAAATTGTAAACACGGACAGCTATGTATTATTATTGTTTTTAAAAAAGTAAAAATTAAAGAAAAACAGGCGGGTTATCTAATTGTGCTCTTATGGTAACACATGACCTCGACTCTGAAAAAATCCCGGTATAATACCGGGTGATAACTGATATTATATCACCCGCGCGGTATCAAAATTTACTCATGGTAAGGTAGGAATTATTGTTTTATTACCATTATGGTAACTACTTCACAGTCGGTAACAAAGTTGCAAAATCCTCCGGCAGACGGCAGATCGGTGGCACTGACCATGCGCACTCGCCTTGACGGAAGAACATATGTTAAGTCAGAGACGCATGCGTAGTCACCGCTTCCGCGACATACCTAGCCATCTTTCCATTAAAGTCAAAAGTGATTGTTTTTCAACTTTAGTCTTATTTAAAGGAACTTTTATTAATGTCAGAGCCACAGTCCGCTCTTCTACTAAGAAAACAATTAGCAGGTACAATGTGAATCTCAATTCTGGTTAAGTGTGTGATTTAGTGAGTGTGAAAGTTTCTTGAAAACCGAGGCTCTCATTTTTAGCTCAAAAACGAAGCGACCTCGCTACCGCTCTCGTTGAACTCTCAATTTCTTTGTGCTCCTCTAAGACGAGTTTTAATCCCTTTTTTCATCTCTCCAAATGTTCATCAGTCCTTCGTCAGCAATTTTGACCCATTCTGCTTTCCCTGGTTCGATCAGGGCGTGAAAATCAATACGGAGCAAGTCTTGGTGTTCGGGTGTACCCCATGAATAACGTTAACCTAGCATTTCATGTTTTCGCTTTTCGTACGCGTGTGGAGCTCTTGTTTCCACAGAAGCTTGTGCGCCGCCGTCATCAAAGCGACCCCGGATACCGAAAATAATTATCGGTCGTTTATTTATAGAATTTTGCGCGTTACAACGTTCCTGAAGTCGCATTCGGTTTGCGGATAAAAAGAAGGATACGAAAGCATTTTCTGGTGAAGGTCAATTGCCTTCAAACGACTCTTCGTTCTCACATGGGAAGTTAAAACCTTAGTTCGAGGGTTGATTGACCTCTCCCTGTGACCTTGGTTGCAAACGTCGACCCCCCGAGAGATCCTAACCCTCATACTTGTGCCGTTTTGACAAAGACTGTCATCGAGCCTTGCCCGCAACCACGAGTTCAAGTATCGCGTGGAGTAATGACACACATAACCTATAAATTGCAACGAGTCGACAGTTATACGCGTTACTGCACTTTCTCCACGTCCATTCAGCTTTCGATTTCTCATTTTGCAAGTCCAAGGCGCATAATGGCTGTACGAGTTCTTCCTTTCAGAGTCCTTCTAATCAGCTTTATTCCATTTATTCCCATTTATTACTCATTTGCAATGTCAGGTTCATTTTCTTTTTAGGAAAGCATTTAGGAATTTTTGTTGCTTTCCTTGAATAAATGTTTGCACTTTTGACATTGACTTGTGTTTGAGTAATGAGACAAACTGACAACGCTTTTAGGATTGACTGATTTTGCAATTTTGACCTTGGACTTTGAATTTGCGGAAATGAAAATTGTAAGCATTGATCCATTACCCTCAAGTTTTTACGTTTCAGGTCTGTGTGACGTATTTAGACAAAATGATATTTGTAGGGACTGATTTAATCTCAATTGGCTGATAATTTTGCGAAATTACTTGCATTATCTTTTATTCCTGAGGTACTATTACTGTTTTTGGAATCCAGGAATAACACTAAAGAATGGCATAAAATAACTAACGAGATTTGCGAAATCGACAATTCTGAACATTTTTGAAGTGTTCTTCATTTTTTAAATAGAAGTATTTTTTGTAGAAGTATATATTGTTTGAATATATGTACATTTTGTTCTATGCAATGTCCTTTTTACATTTTTTATTGAAATATCGAGTTGAAAATTTCTAGAATTAAAGAACATAGAAACATCAATGTACGTTTATCTGGTCCTAAATTTTTAACAAAATGAAAAGGAAACTTTTAGTAACACAAAAAAGAAATTTTTAATACCTTTTTTTATAAATGTACATAAAAATTTAGGACCAAATAAACATACGTTTACAAAAGTACATGATGTTACTTTAATTTTAAAAATTTTCAACTCGATATCTCAATAAATGTAGAAATGTCATTGCCAGAGAAACTTGATTCTTTTGTGATTTTGTTAAAATATATTTTTGAAACCCTAATACAGATTGTAATTTTAAGAAGTGGTTGAAAAGTTGATGATTTTTTGGGTCCAATAAACATATTTAGAGATTCCAAGTAAATGATTCATGAGAAAAAAGACAGCATATTTCTGGTTGGATTAGAATGTGAGCTCAATGAATCAGTGTTTATAAATACTGAATTATTCTTTTTATCTACAAAACAACTCTGGTAGAAATGTTCAAAAAAAATTGCAAGTTTAAATAATTTCTTCATAAAAATATACTTATACCTTTTAATTTTGTAATCTAAGGCTGAAAATTGATTTTATATTCACCCATTATGGAAACTATTTATATAAATGAAATTTTCTTATAAAAACAACTTTCAATTTTTTCTTTACAAAAGTAATGACTCCCAATAAATAAGTTGTTGCCTCATCTCATAAAACTAAGCTCTTGTATATTTTTTGGTATTTCTTTTTCTATTAGTTTATTTTTGTTAATAGAAAAGATGTCCTCTATACAAAATTCTAATACGAATAAAAATTTTTGTTACAGAATTGAATAAAAACCCAGTGGAAGGGTTTTCAGCAGGTCTCATAGACGACAATGATATATATCGATGGGAGGTACTTATTATTGGACCTCCGGATACCCTGTAGTAAGCAAAATATTCTGAGAATTCGATAAACATTGAGAAATATTGATTTTTCAATATAATCAAATTAAAGTGAATAAATGTATACTTTAATACTTCAAAGGATTCAAATATTTAAAAACTTTTTGAGTATATATTTAGGAATTTATGCTAAAAGGCAAATTCAACGTTTGCATTTATCTTATTTGTTGCAGCGAGGGTGGGTTTTTTAAAGCTCATTTACAATTCCCTAAAGAATATCCCCTTAGGCCTCCAAGAATGAAATTTATAACAGAAATATGGCATCCAAACAGTAAGTTTTTTCAAAAGTCTTTGCTTTATGTATTACTTGACTAATAAAAATAATTTACTGATCAAAAATGAAATATTTTTCAGTCGAAAAGAATGGTGATGTTTGCATATCGATCTTGCATGAACCAGGAGATGATAAATGGGGCTATGAAAAAGCGTCAGAGCGGTGGCTTCCAGTTCACACCGTCGAAACAATTCTTATAAGTGTGATTAGCATGCTCGCTGATCCAAATGATGAAAGTCCCGCCAATGTAGACGCCGCCGTAAGTTAAAAACTCTACAATTTTCCAAACTACATATATGATTGCGTACAAAGTATAACTGAGAACGCAAAAAATGATTTCTTTTCTCCCCCTTGATTGAGAGAAACTAAATATTTTAAAATTACAGAAAGAATGGAGGGAAAGCTATACGGAATTCAAACGGAAGGTGGCAAGGTGTGTCAGAAAAAGCCAAGAGGAGTGTTTGTAGAGGGAATAAGTAATATTCAAACGGAAAGACTTATTTAATTATGGTAAGTTTTTCAAGACTTCGCATTTTTCAACGAGACTTTTAGCACAATGATAAGCTTTTAAAAATCCAGTAAGAAAACATACAAAATTTGTATCTTCGTGGAATATTAGTTTTGAATTTAAAGACCTAATGTTTTAAGCGTGAAAGGTGAACTGCGTACTTTTTTTTGACTTTTGTGTAGTCTCTCTTATACTTAGGCGATTTTGATGGATGTAGGGAAGCCGTAAGCACTGTTCGAAAGAAAAAGAAGTTCAGCATAAAGCTGACGGACAACAGTGCCACTGAATACGCCTCACCCATCCTTACGAGAGAGGGAGAGAAAGAGTCGATCTCTTGCGATTCCGTCGAGTGTTCATGGATCTCAGCCACCTTTGTACCATCCTTCGACGCGAAGAAGGCAGAAAACACACGCGCAGCTCACCTTTTACATTATAAACAGTTAAAAACTAATTTACAACTATACATAATATTAAAAAGGAAATCATCTGTACGATTGCTACTTTAATATTACTAGTTACTGTAAACTTAACGTTTCCTCATCCCCGCCCCTACCGTCGACCCTCCCCTTCGCCTAAAGTCCCAACCCTGTAATTTAAAATACTACGTTTATGTTTATTACTCAATGATAATTCCTTAGCGTCATTTCGTATTTTCTTACTTTGGTATTATATATATATATATTAAAAAAAGCAAATATATATATATAAATATAAAAATAAATTTTTGTAAAGTCAAAGAACAAAACAATCGTCGAATGTGTAATAATGTCAAGTAATGGGAGAAATACATACGAATTACTTTGATATCGCGTTAATATCAAGTAATCTGCACATACGACTGCTGCGATAGGTATAAAGTTACGAAGATTTTTTCTGAACCGTGAGTTGCCAAAATAACGAATTCTAATTAGAGTAATTGTCTGTCAATGAGGATATGAGTAATGTCGTGGATTACAAATAATTGTTTAAACGTTAAGGTGTCCGCAATAGAAAAATTGTACTCAGTCTTTTCACAGTCTGCGTTAGAAGCAGGGTGAACCGACAACTTTCCTCCTCTCGCGCTTGGACTTGCGGTTCCAAAGTAAAACTTAGGTTGAAATTCGAATGATTTTGTCTAACTGTATACATCTATATTAATATTGTCAATTAAATTTAAAAGGTACCGAAGGAACGTTTTGTTACACTTAACTTGACGCTTCCGAAGGTTAAATTTATTTTGTTTTCTCTGTCGTTTGGACGATGAATGACCATTTAATGAAATTTCATAAGCAGCGAGACCATTCTCTATTGTTTTCATTTGTACTTACTTAATTGTGAGAATATATCTCGTACGGCCGTCTTTTCGACAATAACTATGATATTTGTTATTCCAAATGAAAGAATTATTGTAATTACTTTTAATAATTTTATCAAATTTGTCATTATAAATGAACGTGTAAGATATTGTGAAGTGAAAGCGTTACAAACATCACATTTTACAGACAGTTTTGTCCAATTTTGTCGTCTACAAAAGAAATTACATCATTTTTTAAAACCTGCTGCAATAAAAGAACATTATACGTAATTTCTGAATTACAGTTTTGTATGAATTTCAATTGTTTTCGTTTTGAAATCCTTCTTTAATGTAATCTTTAGGATTTGAAAACTTAGACTAGAATATTTAATTTTAATTAACTGTAGGATAAAATAATTTTTTCATTTATTAAAAATGTTAGATATTTGGATAACTTAAATTTGATTTACAATATACCGATTGTTGATAATGTAATATACTACGTTGAGTCTCCAAATATCGATTTAGTATACGTTCAGAAAAGTACTGGCTGTTGATAAGAATTTACCAACATCGATTTATATTAGCGGCTGCTAATATATGTATATTCTTCTGTTTGCTCATAAAGCTGAAACGATCATCTATGTATATATATATAGAAGTAGAGATTTATTAACTTTTTAAATTTTAAACTGTAAATAGACATTTGGATTACTGTTCTAGTTTATATAATTTTTTATTAGTATGGAATATCTATCATAATTTTGTTTCTGACGTTTTTTGAGAAAATCAGGGAAAGAAGCAAATGTGCTCGTAATTCGTAAGGAGCTGCCTCAATATTTTGATGAATGTATGCATTTTTATGTTATTATTGTTACACATACTATAAAGATTTTAATGATCTTTTCAACTACATATTTTGAAATACCCTAAAAGTTCTTGATATCTAGAAATTTTTTCAAATTCCCGTAAAAATCGCTTTGAATTGTAATTGTACGAGTTTTCAATAACTCAATTTGAATTTCCTAGAAAATTTGATTCCTTTAAAATTGAATAATTTATGATTGGAAATATTTAAGTATTTCTAAATTTGATAGTGTTTTATCTTTGTCTGAGAAAGTAATTTAATAACGTTCCAACTTTGCTTTTAAGTTTCAATCTTTTTAAGTTATTGATAAGTTATCCTTAAGGACATGTGATACTTTACCATAAGAGCAAATTAGTTATACCAATTATAAATTCATAATAATAAATATTTTTAGTAAATAAGAGTCAATAAACCTTCCTCTCATGTAGACGAAGGTTTATTGACTCTTATTAGCTAAAAATATTTATTATTGTGAATGTATAATTAGTATAACTAATTTGCTCTTATGGTAAAGTATCACATGCCCTTAAGGGCGTTGGAACCAAGTGTTAATCTCAAATTTCCATTCCCAATTTTACTCAACGGAAATTATACATGAATACTTTTTCGCTCTGTAGTGCTAATCTTTTTTTAAATATAAGTCTGCGTACAGAGCGAAAAAATATTTAATTTCGATGCTTTTTCCATAAAACGAAGAATTCAAAATCTGAGGTCAAAATTCAATATTTTCGTTTTACTTAAAAAATATTTGAATTAGATATTTTATGTCTCTGTACGCATAATTCTAGTCAAAAATTTTCCCTCTATATAATTAATCAATGTTCTAAATTTAATATTTGTTGAAGAAAATGAAGAAATAGAATTTTTATATTAGAAACTCGGCTCCAACACCCTTAAAGAAGTAATTAATTCAGCTGTTTAATCTTTATAATTTTAATTTTCAGCTGAAAGAGTTAAGAAATTTCAAAGGAGTTTCCAATAAAAAGCATCACCATAAAATTGAAGTACGCATCCAAATCTACTTGAATGGATGCCAATAAGTAAACAAACCGCAGAACGAAATGGAATCGAAATCGAGTCATAAATCCCACATGTAGCTGTGTGAAATTGTTGAGGAGGCAGAGATACATCGCTGCATCGATGCATTTATTTCTTTTTCATCCTACGCTTCTCCAATCGCTATTATGGACGTGCATGTCACACCTGTGTAATATATAAGTTTTGTACTTGACATGTAACGTCACGAAACATCCTTCATTCTTTCTAAAGCTTCCATTTTTTAAAAATATTCTGAATAGAAGAACATGTTTCATCTTTTAAAATATTTAGAAAGAATGCAGTGTTTCCAAAAATTATAAATTAAAAAAAATTAGGTCGAAAGGTCGCGACTCACGACTTGTATTAGAACAGATAACCTCACTTTTAAGCAATCTACCCATTGTATGGAATGTATGTATTCATGTTATTTTTTAAAGATAAATAAACAACATTTTGTACTTAAATTATTGTGTATTTATTTTTTCTCACCTGTACATAAGTTAAAAATAAATTAAAAACCACATATCCATTTAGAGTTCATATTTTGATAGTAAAATAATGAGAGAGTCAAAGGAGTTAAAAGGGTTAAAATCAATGTTTAAATTGATTGGATAGCAAAGCCAAAGCACAAAGACCAGGGAATTGTATCAGGAGAATAGAATATGCGAAGAGGTATCAGCTGTAACAGGCGCCACGCCCCGCGCATGCGCATTGAATGCAAACTCCGAATACCTCCTCGCACATTCTATTCTCCTGATACTTCAGGCAGAATTTTCGAATTTATTCGAGCTTATTCGTTGCCAGAGACCATTTTCCGGTGCAGAAATTAAGAGATTGGATCAGGATAATAGAATGTACGAAGAGGTATCCTCTGTAACAGTTTAAAATGTTAAAAGCAAATTTGAATTTTCGCGCGCAGCGCATGCGCAATTATGTGAAACTTTGTGCAACCCCTTCGCATATTCTATTCCCCGGATACATGAGGCTAAATTTTCATGTTTATTCGACTTGATTCGTTGCCAGAGAGTATTTTCTGGTGCAGAAATTAAGAAATTGGATCAGGATAATAGAATGTGCAAAGAGGTATTCAGAGTTTGTACTTAATGCGCGTGAGCAGGACGTGACACCTGTTACAGTGGATACCTCTTCGCATATTCTATTCTCCT
>CAJFCO010000122.1:2000166-2069127 GCA_904066015.1 Synergus gifuensis
ATACCTCTTCGCATATTCTATTCTCCTAATACTCCAGGCAGAATTTCCGTCTTTATTCCAGCTTATTCGTTGTCAAAGAGCGTTTTCTGGTGCAGAAATTAAGAAATTGTATTAGGAGAATAGAATATGCGAAGAGGTATCCACTGTAACAGGTGTCACGTCCTGCTCACGCGCATTAAGTACAAACTCTGAATACCTCTTTGCATATTCTATTCTCCTAATACTCCAGGCAGAATTTCCGTCTTTATTCCAGCTTATTCGTTGTCAAAGAGCGTTTTCTGGTGCAGAAATTAAGAAATTGTATTAGGAGAATATGCTGTGCGAGGAGGTATTCGAAGTTTTTACTCAATGCGCATGCGCGGGCGTGGCACCTATTACAGCGGATACCTCTTCGCATATTCTATTCTCCTAATACTCCAGGCAGAATTTTCGTCTTTATTCGAGCTTATTCGTTGTCAGAGAACATTTTCTGGTGCAGAAATTAAGAGATTGGATCAGGATAATAGAATGTGCGAAGAGGTTTTCGGAGTTTTTACTCAATGCGCATGCGTGGGGCTTGACGCCTGTTATAGAGGATACCTCTTCGCATATTCTATTCTCCTAATACTCCAAGAAGAATTTTGCCGTTTATTCTGGTTTATTCGATGACAGAGTCGAAGAGCAAAGACCAGGGTATTATATCAGGATACCATGATGTATGAAGAGCTCTTCGCTCATGCTATTTAGTCGATAAAACAGGCCTCCTCTTACCGACACAAAAGTGTTATCTAAATCTAACCTCAAAATTGCTCAAAATTCAATCTACTCCTTAGAGAAAGAGTATTAAAATTACAAATTTTTTTCGTCTAGACTCACTATCTATTTTAAAAATATTAAGTCAATTGAGGAGAGCAAATTGAGAAGTTATAATTTAAATCTAACGCTCTTAAGGAAGAAAGGTGCTCGTAAATAATAACTCTTAGAATGGATTTACATTTTTTACATTCTCAGCAGAGAATGTATTATTTTTATTAGAGACGTTTCATTACATCAGAATTACATTAACATAACAAAGTTCTTTACTTTCAAGGTAGGTTCATTATTTAATCATGTCATTCATATTCATTCATATTCACATTCATCTATGAGATCTTTAAAAATCAAACCAACTTTTGATCAATATAAACTTTTCACTTCGAAATTTTCGTCAGCGCAAACAGGAGCACTTTTTAAAATCCAAGCCGATTCTCTCTTCTTTAGGTATCACACATCGAATTCGCTCAAATGACATTTTCCTCTATCTTTGACATTTTTTTTGCAGCTCTGGAAAAAAATGAATTATTGAAGCGCGAAAAGTGAAGTGCTGAGGCAGTCGCAAATAAAAGTAAAGTGACTGCAACTCAGGAGAAACTCACTTATGGAATAGAACTGGCTTTGAGAAAGTGTAACTTACAATGGAGGGATCACTGATTCGAGCTTCGACTGAGATTCGGTTCGTTGGAGCATTCTCGATAAAGTGACGACGTAACTTCATTACCAAATGAAAATCGTACATAGGAAGAGAATCGAACACATTTTATTCGCCCGATGAGCAAGGGAGGCAGGAGAGAGACAACGAGAAAAATAACTCCCATGGCGTTTGACTTTCATTGGAATTTCTCTCGTAAAATTGGCGGCTAAAGTTTTCGAACCGGCCGCCACAGTGTCTTGGACGCGAGACTCGGTTATATTTCCCCTGGGTGTGTAAGAAAACCTGCAAACGAAAAAGGAAGATAAAAAAAAGATCGAAAGAGGAAAAGAAAAGCAGAAGAGAAGGATGCAAAGGAAAAGAGAGTAGGATTTTATATAGGCAACGAACCAGGACTTTACGTGCTGGAAATCTCTTTGCGACCTTAATGAAGTATTTCCAGATATCCAGAACTTCCTTGGATTATTCTTTTTTCCATTTTGTCTCCTTTTCTCCTCTTACAATTTTCCACGCTATTGGAAGTTCCGTGATATCGATTTAATAAAACCAACTTTGAAAGCTTCCGATAAATCTTTAAGAGAACGTATATTTATTAATTAACGGATTCAAAAAATTTTTAATTATGTGAGAATGGACGCGGTTTGTAGTTAGAGGGTGACCACTTGAAAATACAGCTTTTTAAAATACTTTTTGAATTCGAGTTACAACAAAAATGAAACTTATGTAGTTCGATTCCAGTGAGGAATGTTTCATTTTAAGCAACTTTGCAATTTATTCAATTTAAGGATGAAAAGGAGGGTAGAATATTTGAAATGAAAGTTAAATTGATGAAAACTTTAACAATAATTTTCAAAAGAAACTACTTTCGACATATATTTATTATACATTTTATTCTTAAACAGTGGAGACTATTGACTGCCATTCTTTCTTTTTTTCTGCCACAAGAAAATTAAAATCACATAGTTTTTTAACAATCCAGTTTTTTTTTTTTCCGAAGTCACATGTTGACGTAAATTTAATTACAGAGTCACGATTGTCTTGGACCATCTCAAAAAGACATTTATTTATTTATTTATTTATATCTAATATTTTTGCCAATGATCGCATTCGGGGTTTCAATTTCTGGATTTATGTAATCATTTTTCAGGCGTTTCAGATCTTATCGTATGATATGTTAAGAAACGAAAGTGGCCTCCTACGCAGATGTTTTTAATTACATATTTATTTATTTATTGATTTATAATACTTATGGTCAGTCATTTAGCATGTGCAGCACAAAACATCGTATAAAGAAAATACATACAAGTAGATCAGTTTTAGGTAAACTTAATTTTATTTCATTTCTCTCGCGCGCGTAGTGGAAATTCGATTTTTATTTTACACTGCCAACACACTGAATCCTTAAAACTGTATACATTTTACAGCTACCGTCGATAGCAGTCTTGAATATTAATAATAAACAACGCGAGTAGAGCTGTGCGGTAATTAACGCTTTAATTAATTAAAAAATCGTTTTTTATATTTATAATAAATTTGTATAAAACTGATTCATTGTAGAAAATTTAATGTAATGAAATTCTATCGAGTCTCGTTAAATATTTGCAGCTCGCTTAGAATTACATATTTACCATTCCTCCTTAACATACAGAAATATGTAAAGATAAAGGAATGAAAACTTTGGAATTTAATTAAAATTATTGTATTTATATAAAAAAAATAATTTTGCACAGCTCTACTCGAATAAGCGCAATTTTCTTATACGTACCAATTACAGTCTAGCCGTAAGAATATAATAGTTATTGTTCTTGAGCATAGAATTCGACTTTATAGTGTGTTACATCCGTTCGGACGGGGACCGTTGCCTGGGATGTCGAACCTCAAAACGATTTCATCATCTTTTCAATACTTTTTCTCCACATTTCTGAATTTTCTCCAACTTTTCACTGGTCTAAATGTAAATCCCAATTTGACAAATTCACACTCGAGATTATGGGACAGTTCGCTGGAAACTAACTTTAGACTTCGACTCAGATGTTCCATGGCACGGCTGGAAATCGTAGAGGTTCGATAAGTCACTATAAAATTATTTTACATCGCAAGGGTCTCCATTGTATGGAAATATATAAAAATCCTTACTTAGTTTCTATCTAGATAGGCTCATAGAAACGTTGCGTCAAACTATTTCAGCATCAGGACGTTGTACAGCATTTTTTTCTCTACCTTGATAATATTAAAGAAAAAAAAATTAATACTCGTAGAAAAAATCACTTTTTACCAGAACCTAGTTTTCCTTAATATTCAATTATTTGTCCTAAAGATAGCTTAGAAATCAAGTTTTATAAATAAGGTATATTTGAGTACAAAAATTTGGACTATAAAAAAGGAAAGTATTTACAATTTTTTCAAAAGTTGAGTGGATTTACGAGTAAAATATTCTCACAGAAAATTAGTCTTGTTTAAAAATTTTGAATCAAGGCAAATATTTTTGTTTTCAAGTTTTGCTTTGCACTATACATACGTATTCTGATATTAAAAAATATTGAAGACCACAGAAAAAAAGAAGACCTTAATTTTTATCATTTTTCGTTTAATTTTTTAATTCAAGAGGTTTCAATTTTTTTTTTTTTTTTTAATAAACACGTCTTTAATTTTAATCAAACTGGGCAGAATAAAGATGCTGCTTAAGAGGTATTTGAAGCTTAAATGATTTTTGAAAATTTTGAAAATTAAGGAAATTAGATCTTGAATCTTGAGTTGAGATTTTTTTAAATTACCGATATTTACGGTACCGATGATTGGATTTCTATGAAATTTGGGTATATTAAAGCTAAAGTGATACATTTAAAAAATATAAAACAATGAAAACAAAAGGAATAAAAAAAATAATTTGAAAATTTTCAAAAATAACTTGGACTACAAATCTCGTCTTTTTCCATCTTTTCTAGAGTGGTTTTCAATATAATTATAACTTCGGTTTTGGTAACAACATCCTGAAGGCACGAAGTCTTCATCCGAAAACGCACTTTATAACGAGAGTTCTTACTTTCAGTAAAAATTACATTTCCGTGTTTTCCTCGGCCTCTTCGTCAACTTCCGGTAGGGTGTAAACAGCCGGCAAGTGACTCGTGTGGTCTTCAAGTTTGAGGATTGGTTTACAATCTCTGGTAACGTCGACCTGATTATACGAGTCTTTTAATATATTTACTTCATTTTCATGGGCGAAGATACTGATTGGTGGTTCGCCGCAGAGGCTCTCCTCCGTGACGTTTCTATGGCACAAATTGCTAGATGGAAATTGTCACGACGTGAGCGCAAAAGGATCCGTCGACGTGAGTTCGTCAACACTTGGACTGGTCTTGACTGGTTCTTGCTTCTCATTCTGGTGGTTCAGTCGATGGACGATTTCATCATGCAGAATATTGAAACACATTGCTGTCAAAGCCATACCAGACATTATGTAACAGGAACAGAACCAGATGGTAATGTTCTTCGATTCGTGAATGTTATAATGAGGATAGGAACCGGGCACCATGTCGCCAAACCCGATTGTGCTTAAGCTCATGAAGCAAAAGTAACTTGCATCTGCAACAAGAAATTTTAATAAGCTCAATCCTTATTACAAAAAATTAAAACGGTGTTGAAATATCTGACTAGGAGAACTATAAAAAAATTGTTAAAAATGGTAGACCTTTTTAGAAACACCAGTTTTGTTCTCGTTACTGTTACTTTTTTTATAGCTTTCCAAAATAATATAGAAATAAAAAACAATATTGAAAGTGAAGAAAGTAATTTAACTAACCTATTAAAGTCCAACCTTCCAGTTTGTGGATAGCGAAGGCCCCGCCGATAATATAGCAGAGCATTGCACCAAGGCAAATACTAATTGGTGCAAGAATGGTAACATTGGGTCTGTCACCTGACCCTAAGCTCGAGACCTCGTCCTTGGGACTAGCCTTAATTTCGACATTAGGGAAGGTCGAGGCATTTGCTCGGACATAAAATGGCTCTTGCAATTGCATCTGCTGTTGCTGTTGAGCGAGTTCTTCCTGTTGTCTTTTCTTCTTCATTCGCCTTTCCTTTTCCTGAAAAATTCCAGGGTCAGATCGTATTCATCATTTTGAGAAAATTTAGACCACTTTCAAAGAGAAACCAGGTCATTCTATGATTGCAGGTGACTTTAAAGGCGTTGGATCCAAGTGTTAAGCTCAAAATTCTATTCTCCATTTTAATCAACGAAAATTATAGATAAATATTTTTTCGCTCTGTAGCGCTAATCTTTTCTCAAATATAAGACTGCATACAGAGCGAAAAAATATTTAGTTTCGATACTTTTTGCATAAAATAAAGAATTCAAAATCTAACTTCAAAATTGAATATTCTCATTTTACTTAAAAAATATTTGAATTAGATATTTTCTCGCTCTGTATGCATAATTTTAGTTAAAAATTGATTAATTCTACAGAGGGAAAAAATTCCAAATTTAATGTTTTTTGAGTAAAATGAAGAAATCGAATTTTTAGATTAGAACTTGGCTCCAACACCCTTAAGTGATTACGGATAGAAAAAAAATAAAAACTAGACAAATATGAGAAATCCATAGAAGATGAAAATAATTTTAGTTAAATAAAATTAATAAATAGGAAGGATCTCATGAAAAATGATAAAATATTGAAAAAATATTAGTACCTGCATTCTCCTCTCATCGTAGCAACAATATCCACAGTTTGAACACAGACAGCAGCAAAGAGCTCGAGTAAAAACGCCTCGAGCGCAACGAGATAACAAACCTCCTGCACTTGATAAGTACACCAAAGTTAGGGGGATTCCCAAACTGGCGTAAGCCATGGTTGCAACTTTGGCCCATGTTGATCTTGGAGCTATACTTCCATATCCTGTAAAACAAAAATAATTTCTTAATTTAATTATTGTTTATAACAGATAAAAAAAACTACAATTATTAAAATTACTGATTCAATTTTGAATTTTTAAATTAAGAATTATTTAGTTTTTAAACTTGAGAGTGTAAAATTAATCAATCTGAAAATTTGCAATTACAGATTTTTAAATCTCGAAATTTCGATTTTTTTCCCTCTAGAGTAATTTTAAAGCGCTTATCTCTAGTAGAAGCAAGGATAACAAGTTTTTTTTATTCACTATATGCGAGCTTCTATTTTTCCTTAGAGAGCCATATTTCTTTGGTAACCACTAGTCGGCTTTACAGTTCATAAATCTACTCTAAGAAGATTCCAAGTGAGACTACATCATAAAACTTAGGCATTTGCCTCTTGGTATTGGTAGCTTAGGTGAAAATTTCTTCAGACTTCGCAACCATTACCTTCATCAAATTCTATCTGAATTCATTAATTTATAATTCCCAGATATCAAATCCATGGATCTTATTTTATAGTGTAAAAATTGTATATTGAAAGTACTATATCTTCTATAAATTCTTTACAAGACAAGATTTAAGATCCGCACGTAGAATATGCGAAAGATAAGAATTTGATATAAAAACATGAAAAGATAAGAACAATAGATTTAGTTCCTAGGTGTTACAATCTAATTTCGTTTGGATATCGGATTATTTTATAGTGAATTTTTATCACTCGAAAAAGACTTGTCCGTGAGAAGTAAAGTGATTGCACTTTTATTTTATTAAACTAAGGCCAGATTGCATTGTGAATAAAATTTTATTATCGAGTTGGCTAGTTCATAAGCTTCTTGAGATAATTATTGTGCGAAAAGAACGGATTAGAAGTGATAACGATTGATTATTTATTAATTTAAATTATATTAATTTTCCTTTCTTCTAATTTTGCAATACTTTAACAAAAATCATTAAAAAAGTGTCACTATTGTCTTAGCACCAAGATTGGAATACTAAAAAAGCGAGGTATTAAAATAAAACGATAAGTGTCGATAATTTTAATTCAATATTCTAGAGACCCACGTTTTCATTTCACGCTTCGAATTGAACATTTTAAGACAATATTTCATTGATCTCTAATTTTCTTTTCTGCACCTTAATTACATATTTAATGCTACAACTTAATTTCAATCAATATCGAAAATTGAATTATTATCATTTTGTCACGAAGTATACTTTCCTTCTTCTTTAATTTAGAATCGACTAAGTAAAGAAGTTATTTTCAATAAGTTTTGAGTGGGACACGATGAAATAACAATTAATTATCAATGTGTAATAACATTCTCCCGGCAATGTATTCATTTCACTATATGACCCTGTGGATAATTGTGATGCATGGTAGCACAGTGCGATTGTTGTTGCATATAAAGACAGAAGCTCATCAGCAGCCGCCTCAGTCACCAATCATTCTGATACGATATTTTAGGCCCATTCCGCGCTTCGGATAGGCTATCATCATTTCTCAAATTTACGGTAAACGCATGAGATAAAAGTCGTTTACTATTCTCCGTGGAATCGATCATGTTCTACAAAGCGTCGATCTTTCTTGTCATTATTTTTATCTCAACTCTCGCAGCCTCTTCA
Source organism: Synergus gifuensis (assembly GCA_904066015.1). NCBI lineage: Eukaryota > Metazoa > Arthropoda > Insecta > Hymenoptera > Cynipidae > Synergus > Synergus gifuensis. The sequence goes on from CAJFCO010000122.1 coordinate 2,008,125, forward strand.
TCCAATCTCAGAAATTCTTCATTATACCTGCAGGTGATTTCCAAAGTTCACTTTATTATTAGTGATTATTTATTTTTTAAATTATTACACAGTTTTCTTTACTTTCAGGGAGAACCACTTCCTCAAAGAATACGAAGAGATGTAAGTAAAATTTGATAAACTTCAGAGATAAAATGATGTTTTTAAGTCAAATCCAAAACCCCATTTCAGGTTTACGAAGACGAATATGACGACGAATTGGAAAGCATAGATGATCAAGCTATTAGAAGAAGTCTCTCGTCATTTCAGCTAGATGACGATATTTCTGATGAAGTTCAGCAACCTATTAAGAAGAAATCATCAATTAGCAAAAGGATTTTGATATCACCGTCTGGCAAAAATAAGAATATTCCACCTCCAGTTGTGCCACAACCACCAACTCCAATAAAACCACTAACTCCAATTGAATCACCAACTCCAATTGAATCGCAAACTCCAATAAAACCATCAAATATTGTCATTACAAAATTTGCAAATCCTTTGGGAATTGTTTTTCCTAGAGGGAACAACTATCATCCGAAAGATGTTATCATTACGCTGATAGCTGCACACCAGCTTCGAGAAAATCTTCTCTACATTTTTGGATGTTTGCTACAAAAGCCTGTTGATTTCCTAACTGAGCCACAATACACCTCTTTGTATACACTTTACATCGAAATACGAAACAGACCATCCAGCATTCATCTTCTTCTAAAAGAACTGAAGAATGTCCCGACCAATAACTTAAATGAACAAATGAAAAGCATAATGCTACTTCTTGAACAAGTTCTTCCTCCCTACATCGGATGTGCTGCAAACTTCTGGGTCCGTGAGATCGAGAAAAATAGAATTAACCTGAATAACATGCCGCTTAATACTTGCCCTAGCAGCTTCAACATCCTTCAAGAAATTAATGTACAATTCCTAAAAATGCAGGTAATCATGAAACCCATTGATGCTCCAACGAGGATGACAGAATATGTCCTGGGTAAAACATTTGTCAAGATTTTGTATGAGATCCAGAAGATGAAGTTCGTCATCTCCCAGACAATATTCGGCATCATGTTGGCGAATTTTCCACTGATTCCTTACAACCCTGTTTTGGATGAGAATATAAGGTACATTCTTCAGGTGACTTTGAAAGCAGAAATACCAGGTTGGCAGGAAATTGAAATTCAACCAGTTGTTGGAGATCCCTACCGATTTATCAAGACTGTCATCAGGAAGATTTTGATCGCTCAAAACGTTCCACGACCAATTAAAGAAGCTCTTACTTATATAAGGATCCACTTAAAACCTGTATCAGTTTATCACGCGAATCCTGATTATCCAATCATGCAAAAGCTCGACGATAACTCGCTTCTCGAATTACTGCTGTCATTCATTGTGCCAAATGCTTATAGTGCAGAAACTATTTGTCTGAAAGATCGTTTCTTGGAATATGTTAAGGAGTTTAGCTTCCATCAAAAATGGCTGTTGAGCAAAACAGATCGACTACGATACACCAATCCTCACGATTTGCTTCTCGCGTATCTTACCAAACTCCAGAGACATATTCCGAATCCACAAAGCGAAAAGGCAAGAACAGTTACTGCTCTCTTGTCCGTTCTGACAATTGACAAACAAAACAAGCAGTTTGCTCCAACTTCAAAGAATATCGAATTCCTGTCGATCCTTGGCTACCTCACCAATCCAGAATTCTCTCCAAATGTTAACAAGATTTACAACAACGTCTTGCAGATCATTCTGAACAAACCAGATTTGCATGGTGCTATATCCAAACTAGTCCCGAGAGAAAAGGGAAAGTGTATTGTTATTGATGAGTGTTTGAAAGAAATTCTTCAGAATATAGAGAAGACGAATATGGAAGTTCCACGTCGGATGGAGAAGCTTATCACTGAATTGTATGATGTTATTCCTCTCAAGCCGAAGAATCCTAACTGTAAAGTTGTTAGATCATCCACTGAAACAGACAAAGACTTACTGATAAAAATTGTAGACGATAAAGATAATGGAGAAGAGGATAAAGAAGATTTGACGGAGAATAATGATGTTAATAATATTACAGATGATGGGGCTGATTTGTTTGGTAAGGAGGATAGCAATGGTGATGACAATAACGTTGGTAAAGGAAATAACAATGTTAATGGCATGACCAGTGGTAATTACATTAGCAATGGTAATGGCAATGACAATAGTAATGGCATGAACAATGTCAATGGAAATAGCAATGTCAATGCCATAAGCAACGGTAGCGTCCATGGAAATGGTTACAGCACTCATTTTACCCAAAAACCTGGAGGAGGTACTGTCATCATCAATCAAACATGGATAACGAACATACTCCTTCCTCCCATGATGAGTCCCACCCAAGACATCTCGATTTACATAAACCAAAAGGGTGTTCCTACCGTTGATTGTCCAAATGTTAAACTTTACCCAGGAAGCCCCAAAGTCACCATGCCCTCAGTAATAGCAATTTTAAAGCCTCCAGAAGCCAATGATCCCTTCGGAAGCATGAATCAGGATTTTAAAGCCAACATTCTAAACCCTATTTTCCAGATTATTGGTTCTGATAATCTGACCCCAATTTTGGAAGCCAGTCTTCCAGATTTACTGAACAGTGGTAAATTTCCGACAACTGGGGCACTTGTCATCACTTTGTTAGAGAAAGCAAAGTTAAATCCTTCGATACAAGCCAACCATCAACTCATGACTACGATCAATAACTACTTGTCTGGTATGGATTTAATCGCAGTCATCACTCTTCCAACAGTCTTAAGGGTTACTAACAAACGTCCAGAAAATGAGACAATTTATTCTGTAATCAATATCGCTGAGCCACACACGAGTAGCATTTCTGCGACTCCACCAGTGAAGGTTGCCAAAGGGGTGTTGGTGTTTCCAATTCTGGATCCGAATAAAATGAAGGAACCTGTGGACCCTGAAAATCCTTATGAAAGTCTTCTACCTAATGTTGCTGCTGGAAGTCCAGGTGGGGAATACATTCAACAACTGAGATTTATCTTCACGATAAGCAAGATTTCACAACTCATTCCGAACTTCAAACCTGAGGCTTATCAGAACAAAGGCTTTTTGTTGATGGTCATTTTGCAGAAGCTTCCGAAAATTCCTGAAATTATCGCAAACCCGCATTTGAAGAAGATTATCATTGGTTACATCTGGTCGATAGTGATACCAGCTTTTTATACGAAGGTTCCTTATTCTGAAGTTATAACCGTGTTAGGAAAGCAACCGCAAATGAAACCGGATACTGCAATTTTGATAAACCTTCTGCCGAAGCCTAAGCAGGACAAGGAGAAGATAATGTTCCAGATCATGAAGATTTTGCTCGATCGAGAGGATTTGTTTGAAATTATGCAAATTCCGAAACCTACGCCTAACACGAGTCAAAAAGAACTCTTGAAGACTATCATTCTTGGAGTCATCAATTCTTCAGGAACATTCGATGAAGCGACAGTCAATGCTTGCAAATATTACAATAACAAGATGTTTGACATCCAGAGGGGTGCCTTGTTAGTTGTTTGGGAATTAGAAACGAGACATCTGATAACTCTTTCCGGTTCATTGGGCGAAATTATTGAAAATGTGATCAACTATAACAAGTTGTCGAATAAAAATAAGAAGGTTTACAATGATTTGTTAGAATATTTCCAAAAGAATCAGAACATATTCCGTCTGAGCCAAGACTTTCCGATCGCTAATTACAAGACTGAAGGGACTTTCATCAAGGGGTTGTTTACGTTTTTGCTGGAGAAGCCAATAATATCCCAAGAAGCTAAAAGCACTATCAAAATTTTGTTACCACATGTGATGTTGAAGGGACCTGGGGCCAAACCTCTGAAGATCAATGAACAAGGAACTTCGAGTGGCAGACGCACCTTAAGCAAATTTGAAATTAATGTATAGTAAATATAATACAATCTAGAAATTTTTCAAATAAAAAGATTCAACAAATGAGGTCTCAACTTTTTTCAGATAAATCATAAGATTTATGAAAGATGTAATTTTGTTAATGACTAGGAATGTTTTTTGCTGTTTATACGACTAGAAAAATTAAATTACCTTAAAAAAGTGAAACTTTTATTCGATTACCGAAATTTATAGAATAATTATTATACCAGAAAGACTATTTTTTATATATGAAACATGTTTTTTTTTTCATTTACTCATTTATTTTTATTATTATTATTGTATTTATTTTTATTCGTTCAAACATTGTAAGAAGAAATTATATCTAAGGAATAAGAAATAATCTGTTTTATTATTAAAGACTAGATTTTAAGGACACAACCTATATGTATTTAAATAAATGGCTTTTAATGTTTATTGATATTATGTTAATTTCTGTTCCAAATATTAGTAAATACTGTGATTTAATGATGTATTAATAAAAATTTTATTTTAAAAATAAAATAATACTTGGATAATTTATTTCAAAGTATGAGTTCCCGCTTCAAATTCTAATACAAATAAAAATATTTTATTTTATAATCTCATACAAATTATTTCCTTGATTAATTATTATATTATTATATAATTTATAAGATTTGTACAATTGATTCAAATATATTTAAAGCTCTAAAATTTGCTTCTACAATAATATTGACAAAGTTTTAGAGAATTAATAATCAATTAAAAACAAACGAAATTAAGAGCAAAAATGCATTTCATTCAAATATTATCTAATAAAAATCTGTATTATATAAATATATCCTAAAATTATTAAAAACATATCACCATCTGTACATAAAATTCTTTTATGCACGTTTAATCAAGAAAAAAATATCTCTAAAAAATTAATGACGCAATTTTTTAATGCAATTCTTTATCTGTAAAGATTGATAATTTATCTACTATAATCCTAAAACTAGACTCCACCTGGATCAATAAAATTAGAGACCGTTCTTCAGAACCAGATGTTATTCAATTTGAAATGCGCCTGATATTTAAGAAATCAATCATTTGCACCTTAGCAATTATTTTTCTTTAATAGAGAATGTTTCCAATCGGACATAAAACTCGATTCGTATTGCGTAGCTATATTCATAAAAATGAGGAATGCAACACGAACAAGTGGTAAAATTTGATTATAACAGGCTCTAGACAATGTTCTGACCTGATCTTAAATCCATTTATTCGCTTGTGATAATTTTGATGCTCTGCAGTGCAGTTTTAAAATAATATGACACATTAAAGTCGTTGTTGCATATAAAGACCGAGTCTCATCATCAATCATCTCAGTTTCATTCTCCTATTCAATTTTAACAGTCTTGGATGTCATTTTTTAAATTTCCGGCAAACGTATGAGAAAAAACTTGTTCTGTCTTCTCTCGGGAATCTATTATGTCCCGCAGAAAATTAATTATTGCCAGTGTTTGGATCTCGATTCTTACAATCTCTGCGAGTCTAGTCTCATCCTTAAATGAACAGGTGATTTTTATCATGTGTACTTTAACTGTTACTTTAACCATAAAAAGTTTAAATTAATTTCTTGATTTTCAGGGGAAACATACTCTATGGAGAGAACGAAGAGATGTAAGTTGAAGAAACCTTCTGATTATCATTTGAAAGAAAGCACAGGTCTTTTAATCACAGTTGTAATGAATGATTGGATGATCCTTTTCAGGTCGATTCCGATCAGTATGATGATGAGAGTTATGACAACGACGATTATGAAATACTCAAAAGTGAAGATTCGAAGAAACTATCGGACGAAAATTCGCAGTATGAACCAGTCAATCGAGGAGAAGATTTTCTGAACGATGATGCATTGGAGGATGATTATGCATCACAGAGCTCATCTGGGCAAAATCTTATGAATGATTATCAGTTCGAAGATGAATATTCAGACGACCCAGATGAAGAAAATGGCATGAGCGACTCTGCACTAGAAGATGAATACTCATCTCAGCAAGGTCTATCTGATAAGATGTACAAAAACAACAGAAGATTTTTCTTGATACCACTTTTGAGATGGAAATGGAACTTGTGGAATTCACTTTGGAAGTCTCCAAAACGTCCACCTCCACCTCCTCCTCCTCCTCCACCACCACCTCCACCACCACCTTCACCACCACCACCACCTCCACCTCCTCCTCCTCCTCCTCCACCTCCACCACCACCTCCACGTCCTAAACCTACTACTACTACTACTACTACAACTACTACTACTCCTCCACCACCACGTCCTCCACTGCCACCACGACCTCCAGGAATGCCACCACGACCTCCTGGAAGGCCACCACGACCCTCAGGATGGTCGTGGCCACCTTGGTGGTGGCCAATACGACCTCCAGGAAGGCCACCACGACCCCCAGGACGTCCACCACTATTTCCAGGACGTCCAGGTTCAGAAAGATCGAAAGATACTGATCTTACAGCTCTCCCTGAAAACCCTTATTCCAAAGAAATGAATATTATCATTATAAGAACGCTCGATCAGACCTTAAAAATTCGTGACATTATCATCTACATGCTAGGCTGTTTGCTGCAAAACACAGTGATCCGCCTAACTGAACCACAATATACATCCTTGCATATAATATTTACCGAGTTTCGAAGCAGACCTTCCATCTTGCAATCAGTTTTACCACAGTTAACGAAAATACCAATGACCGGCTTCACGAGACAACTGAAAGCCATAATGCAGATTCTCAAGCAAGTTCTACCTCCTTATGTTAGTTGTGCTGCTAATTTCTGGGTTCAACAACTCAAGGAGAAGAAACTTAGGATCACTTCGAATTCTACGACTTGCTCCAGTGACTTCAGGATCATCCAGAAATTCAATGCAGACGTCATCAATCAAGTAGTCATGAGACCCTCTGATCTTCCAACGAGAACAAGTGAAGATGTCCTGGGTCCGATTTTAGTGAGAATTATTCAAGACATACAACATCAGAAAATCGTCTTCTCCCAGAAAATCTTTGGTATTCTATTAGCTAACTTTCCAATGATTCCTTACGATCCGATTCTGGTGGAGAATATCAGATTCATCCTGGAGGTTACGAGGAAGGAACAAATTCCAGCGTGGCATGAAATTGAACTACAACCAGTGACTAGTGATCCTTACTTATTTATCAAGACAATTATCAGGAAGATTTTGGTTATTCAAAATGTTCCAAGATCGATTAAGGAAGCTCTCGTTTACATAGAGATCAATTTGAAACCTGTGATCGTTACTCATGTGAATCCTGATTATCCAATCATTCATCAAATCACCAAGAAGAAACTGGACATCGAATTACTGTTCTCATTCATCGTGCCCGAACTTTACAGTCCGGAAACGATTTGTTTAAAGAATAGAGTCTTGAAATATGTTAAAGATGGGCGAATTCCTGAATCGTGGATGCTCACTGACAGTGAAATCCTTCAAAACACCAATCCAAACGACTTACTTCTCGCCTTCCTCACCAAACTTCAACAACCAATTCCCAAAAAATCCCGCGTGATTGCAAGAACAGCAGCTGCTCTTTTGTCTCATTTGATAATGAACAGACAATACAAAGAATTCGATTTAGCTCCACGTAAAGTTGAGTTCTTAACATTACTTGGATACCTCAACAGTCCATATTACGGTGTAAATGTCAATAAACTCTACAACCAGGCAGTCTCCATCTATCTTTCGACGCCAAATATAAAACCCATGATATATAAGCTAACTCCAAATATTTGCACTCCTGATAAATGCTTGAACGAAACATTATCAACGATAATGCAAAACTCAGGAATTCCTTCCGAGATGCAGACTATTATTAAAAAATTGCAGAGAATCATGTCTGATAAGCAGATCGATACTCGATGTGAAGTTATTTCTTCGGAAAGGAACATAACTGTGGCTACTAGACCAATAAAAATTAGTCGAAAAAAGCGTAAACCTCCGAAGAAATGGAAGGAAAGCAATTCGAGTGGTGACAATGTGAATGGAAATTACAATTACAATTATAATTACAATTATAATGGAAATATCAATTCCAGGAAAAAACCAAAGAAACCTAGAGTGAAAATACCAGCAAAACCTTCTGGAAGTGGGCAACTGATAACTGGAAATCCGACCTGGGCATCAAGTATGCTATTACTTCCACCAATGGTGACTCCCATGCAAGATATTGTAATCTACGTAGGCAATGACAATGTTCCAACTCTCGACAGCCTTGAAGTTAGAGTGAATCCAGGAAAGACTAGAGTGACAATCCCTTCCGTAACAGTGATTTTAAAACCTCCCGAAGTAAAAGATCCCTTCAGCAGCATGACTCAAGATTTTAAAACAAACATTCTAGCTCAAATCATCAAAACAATCGGCTCCAGTGACCTAACGCCAATCTTAGGTACCAGTCCAGAAAACTTAATCAACTCTGGTAAGTGTCCAACAACTGGTGCCCTCGTTATAACTTTATTAGCTCGGGCAAAATCAAATCCATTAATACGAGCGAACCGGCAACTTATGATTGCTATCAAGACCTTCTTATCAGGAATGGATTTAATGGCTGTTATCACACTTCCAACAGTTCTAAAGGTCGCTAAAATATATCCGGTGAATGGGAAACTTTATTCAATAATCAATATGGCTGAGCCATATAAAAGTATTATTTCTCTCAAACCACCTTCGAGCCTTCCCAAGGGAATGTTGGTTTTTGTGATTGTGGATCCAAACAAACTGAGGGAACCTGTGGATCCCAAAAATCCTTATCAAGGTCTCTTGCCTAATGTAGAAGCTACCTCTTCTGGAGGGCAGTACATCCAGCAGCTGAAAGTCATTTTCACCACAAGAATAATCTCACAACTTCTTCCAAACTTCAAACCTGGGGCTTATCCAAGCAAAGGTCTGCTGTTAATTGCAATTTTACAAAAGCTTCCAAGTGTTCCTGCAATTGCGGCAAAACCACACTTGAAGAAAATTATTCAAGGCTACGTTTGGGCGATAGTGATACCAACGTTTTTCACTAAGATTGCATATGTGGATGTGGTACGTGTTTTAGAACAACAACCGCAAATGAAACCTAACACGACAGTTTTGATAGAATTGCTGCCTCCTCCTAAAAACAAAAAGGAAAAGCAAATGTGGATTATAATAGAGCAGCTGCTACAACGAGAGGATCTTTTCGACATCTTGCCTATTCCGAAACCTACCCCTAGCACTAGCCAAAATGATCTTCTGAGAGCGATTTTGACTGCAGTTCTGAATGCAACAGAAAAAATTGATAACAAGGTAATTGCAGCATGTGAATATTACAATTCGCAGGTATTCGATATAAAAAAGGGTTCTCTGCCGATTCCCTGGGTTTTCAAGAAGGTCGTAGTTACCAAATTGAAAGTAAACCTGGGACAAATGATATCAAATGTTATAGATTTTGACAAGCTCTCGGATGAAAATAAGAATGATTATAATGATCTGATGGAGTACTTGACAGAAAACTCGAAAATATTTAGTTTGATTAACAACTTCCCATTCAAGAAGTATAAAACTGAAGGAAGTTTTATTCAGGGTTTATTCAAGTTCTTGCTGGATCAGTCGATAATTGCCAAAGATGCTAAAGATCACATCAAAGCTCTTATACCACATGTTAAGTTGAATGGACCTGGAGCCAAAAAATTAGAGATAACTCAAGCAACAGAAGTCTCGAGTGGTAGGCGAAGCACAAGTCAATTGAAAATTGATATATAAATGTTTTTTCGATTTCGAGATATTGAATTCTTTTTTATATAGCGTCAACAATTTTCTTCCAGAATTTATGTAGGTTTTTTCATATTTCCGAAATTATACTGTCTCATTGTAGTGAATTTTTAAATATAAAACTGAGAAAATGAATTTGTTTCTTAATTAATTGATATTATTATATATTCTAGTTTAGTTTCAATCAAAACTCTTTTTGCACAGCCAAAGATTTGGTTATCTATATACCAACAAAACGTTTTGTTGTCCCCACCAAACAGCTATATTTATATATAGACAGATAGATAGATATTGGATTGATAGACCAAAGGACTTAAGCCTTAAATCTCAAGTTTTACTGTTTCAAGAGATCGTAACGAAAGGTGAATTGCTTCATGTTTACGAGAGCAATGTTCCATACACGACAGTTCGTATTCTGTACAGCGGTTGATAAGCTCAAAAGTAACTTTAACGACTCGTAATTTCCTGCCAATCTCAGCATTTGCAGTTCGAGTGACGCATTATAGAATGGTGGAATCGTTCAGCTCCATAGAACGTTCACGAACCATCAATAGTAGCCATTAGGATAGTTTCAGGATGGCTTTAAATGCCATTCTGATACTTTTGCTTGCACACGTGAGTAATGTGATTAAAATCAGAATTATAGCTGATGTATTTTGCTGGGTATTTTACCAACAAAGTTATCTCATTAGGCTTCTAGAAATTTCTTGAACTAGAATCGACAAAATTACTATTGACATTGAAATCGTTTCCAATCGTTTGCCAATTGTATTTAATTCTAAATATGTTGAAATACCTATTTGTAGATATGCATAACGTATGCATGGAATGGTAGCACTTCGACTCTCATCATCGGACAGTAAAAGGACAAATACAGTGTCGGACACAGCAGAATAGCGGATTCGTCTATTTACACTCAGAGCTGACACCACCTACCCTAGAGCTCACAAAATGTCAATACTACGTACGACGTGGACGTGACCAGTTGTTCATTCATGAATAAAACGCTTCCGAGCACTCAGGATATAATTCTGATGAGAGAATCGTCCTCTGTGACTTTTTGGGACAATATCACAGTTGCTATTTCATATTTACCACCAAACGATACTTTCACTAATGAAATATAACTCATCACCTCGCTCATCACTTTATCTCATCTACCCGGAAGTTCGGATGTACAACATCAAGATCTTAGACTTCATCATGCGAGTGGAACCTCTACGTAAAACCGAAACTATTTCTCAACTCCGGTTACTTCTCAACTCCCCTCAGAGTCTAGTTTTTAGTTATTGCTGAAATGCAGTCGACAACTTGTCGAAACTTTTTTTCGTGAAGAAAGATAGATTGAAAAATACTCTGACTACGAAAGACGGTATTGATCTGTTTACTGATATACGAAAGGAGCTCCTTCGTTTTAAAAATCCACTGCGGAATTTAAACAAGAAGATTGAAGCCATTGATGGAACAGAGTATGCTATACTTTTCCCTTGTATTTGTGAAAAGAAGATTGTTTTGATTCAACCTGTAGTCGCAGTTCTTATTCTCATCAAGAGATTCAATCATCTTTCTCCCCAAGCAATAAAAGATCTTGGGTATATTGCGGGGGTATACTCAGATACAATATAATTAGAGATTGGGAAAAATCAATTGTTGAAGAAACTGTAGAATTTCATTAGAAATCAGTAATGAAATCAGTAATCAGTTTTCATCAGTAATGATCACTTTTATTTATACTTGTGGACTTTGACACCGCCCACTTTTTTCCTTAACTGTACCAATGGCCACGCCCATTGTTTTTTACTGTAATCCTTGTTCCATTCAGTACAGGCAAAGATAAAAGTGGGCGTGGCTACGGGGTACAGTCAAAACGAAAAGAGGGTGTGGTCAAGGTACAATCTAAAATAAAAGTTGGTCAAAATCACCATCTAAAATTAATTTTCTTCTTTCTAGACAATTTAGGCATCAAAATTAATTGAGGAAAAAACAATTTCAGATTGAAGCTCTATTTGAAGATTGATTTTTGATATTTGGTCCAGATTGAGTTTATCTTTTAATTGAAATGCCAGCAAGTAAAAATGGTAAAAAGTGGGATGGAATTAGTTGCATTGTAACAAGGGAGGTATTGAAATAAAGGGAAAACTGGTGGTACGAGTGAAACAAATAGCGGAAGGGAGGCGCGGTATTATTTATTTTACAGTGACCGCAATCCGCGTGCATTTCCGCGAACCTGCAGGTAAACTGTCTGGAAAACGAGAAAAAATTACGTCGGTAAAATAATAGGAGTAGGACATGTCCCGGCGTAAAGGAGGTTGAAGGGGTCGCTAACGGGATAACCATAGGGAACGAAAACGGTAAGTAAAGCGTTGAAATATTACGGAAATCGAACGCAAATTGTGACAAACGAGCTCTTCCGACTACTAAATTTTCCTACGGAATCTCTGCTTTGTTCTATTATATTCAACGTTTTCAAAATATTTCACCGAAGAAATGCTTCGTATACAAATTTCTGCAGAATATTTTAGTATTTATTTCAACTGAAAATTGAAATTATTCAGTTAGAACTTATGTCTGTGTGAAGGAATTACTGATATTGAACGTTTGTGTTTAAGGTGAGAGGATATGCATGTCAAACGCTACTATTAAATTTGTAATGACGAAGCTTCCTTATAGGACAATTACAGTATATCTGGTGTTTAGTACTTGTTAGTAATATGTGTGTGCAGGCATTTAATTAAATTCCCAAATAATTTGCATAGCTAGTGCACTGAGTGTCGCAATAATATCTCGAAGATGAGTCGTATATTTTGCATGCAGGTGGCTCTATACACATTCTCCTCAATTCCGCTTTCCCAAAGTTAGACCTTCAATCTCAAGTTACAGAGAAACCATGAGGAAGAGGTAATTCAATCCAGCAAATCCACAAGATTATTAAATATGAAAAAATATCGAGATACACCTAAACATGTTGAAGAAGAAAGTTTTTCCAAGATTTAAATGTTTGAAGATTGATGCTTTTAAAATTGGAATTGATTGGATACAATTCCTTTTCAATTGCTTTCGAAATTGGTTTAGATTCCAAGTTTAGCTTTTAGAAAACTTCTGCTTCCAAGAAGACACAGAACTATAATTGTTTTATGCAATAAATAAAATCAGCAGAACAATTACTCGGACCAACTAAGAACGTATTTTCTCGAGCTAAATAAGTCAAGAGGCATCGTTGGCTTTAAATAAGGGTGGTGAAGAAGAACGAGGCTCTTGGAGAAACACAGTGCAGACCTTGATGTATGACGTACTCCATTGTGGCTATGTTCATACGACCAGGCCAAGTCGCGCTACACGGATATGTTGCTCCATAAAATATATCTCGAGTGCTAGCTGGCTTATGCCCGCGAAGAGTCTTGCAAGATGTTATTTCTATTTCATGGAAACACGCGGTGAGTGCTGTGTTTCGCACAAGGGTCCTGATAGGCTCACAACCGTAAATCACAAAAAAATAACAACCCTCTTATTCTCATTGCCTTACTACCCACTACATCATCCTCGGACGGTATGATTATCGTTATTGTTATCCATGACATCTTCCATATCATCAACATTTTTTCGAATCCTCACATACAGACACCCCCTGCACGCATTTTTTTCTCAAAATTGCGACTCTTCTTGGTAAAAAATCAAGAAAGGAAGGTCAATATTGAAAAGAGGTCATAGGTCACAGATCATAGACACGGGTTCAAAGTTCAATGCGAGAAAAATATGGATTAATGATAAGGCAGAGGACACATGTTGAACCCAGAGGTCAAAGGTTAAAAATGAAAGTACTGTAACGAAATGTCTCGAATTTTGGAATAAGGAAAATAAAATAAATGCATACGAGTTAGTTTGCCCTCGTCTCTTAAAATTTCATGAAAACCCTCGAAATTTCTTAAAATTTGTTAAAACTTCTCAAAATTCCTATAAATCTCTTGAACACCTTTAAAAATTTACGAAAACCATCAAAATCCATGTCAATTCTATAAAATCTTTTACAAATCGTTTTTTCAGTGTTTACACTCCATAAAATATTTTAAAAGACATAAAAATCTCTTTAACTCTTTTCAGTCTTAAAATTAAATTATTAATTAAACCTCTTAAAATTCCCAGAAATTGATTGAAATTCTTTAAAATTCGACGATAATTAAAATCCCTTTATATCATTTAAAATCGATTAAATCTATTATTAGAAATCTCAGCACTCAATTCCATGAAATCCTTAAAAATTCCATAAAATCTTTAAAAAAAATTAGCAAAATTTTGGTCTGCTAGTCAATATAAATTTAGAGGCAATAAAAACCTCTTTAATCAATAAAAGTAAATTGAATTCCTAGAAATGGAGTTATGAATCAACTTGAATTTCCGAAAAACGATATTTATGAAATTAATTGTATGATTAATTCATTTATTATTAATAATTTATTTAAAAGTAATTAGAAAGTAATTAATTTTAGAATATTCTCAAGTTCGAAGCTTAAAGCTTGAAACAATGCTATCAAATAAGTGCTTTATTCTACTTAGTACTTAGTACTTTGTAAGTAACATCAGATTTTTGAAAACTCATTAAAAAGCAAATACGGTGCAGACGCGCCTCTTCAAGTATTACATAAATGATGCATAATACTCTTTACTCAACCTCTCGGTTGAATAATAACAAGCGAAATCAAAGTAGTTGTTAGTAAAATAATGAATAATAAAATAATCACTTCGAGTCGGCGATAGAAATTCTACGTTGTAAATCTTTGTTTTGAGTATATACTTTAATTTTTAACCAAATTAATTTAATTTTATTTCATAAATCTCGAGTTCCAGCCCCCAAACCAATTCATACACATTAGATATCAGAAAGAGTATATGTATATGTAAAAAAAATATTTAGAATATTAACCTTAGCACAGATGTAGTTTCCGGAAGATACGACCTTGTCACTTCCCGCAACTTCAGAATAAGATCGAGTCGGGAAAATGTCACGGAAGATAGCACTATTAATCCTTTTTTTGGTGAACAATCACTGAAGTTAAACCACTTAGAAGTAAATAAGTAACAATTACTTTAAAAAACTTAGAAAGAATCGCGAGCCCGAAGCAGAGGTCTCACTTCTACTTTTACACGACTTGTCTGCTTGAGAATCAAAAGGGAACTGAACTAATCAATTGAGGTATATTATAAGCCCGCGATAAACAAAACAGACCGCCTGAACCAAAACAAATAATTCAGTCGAGACTAATTCCGACCAAAATCAAAACAATGCCAATAAATTATCAACAGTGATTATTAAGCAAGTTAAGAACAATAAGAGGCTGGAGACAATTAACGAAATTTTGAAATATTTACATAATGAACATTAATTTTAAACACCTAATTTTAAACACTGAAGAGAATATAAATATTGATATTGATATTAATAATAACACTTGAGAAAGAGTTTTTTATCGAGTACAATTTTTGTAGAAAATTTATTAGACGAAAAGCGGCATAGGATAAAAATAGTTTAAATTCTGGATGAAACAAACACTGGTGTAACACGATATTATTATATCTTGGAAAATATAGCAGTCGCTGATGATAACGTTAAGCGATTCTACAAATCTCATTGATGCGAAGAACAACCTCCCAGAATCGACGGTACTCCATCTTTTAACGGAAGCGCTTTCGACCTTAACCACCCTCGCCCGGTTCCAAATAAATTTTCCGAAGTAATTCCCCTTAATTCCAATCTGTCGATATATCTCATTGCCAGGTCTTACACAAGCCCGTAACGGGTCAGTTCCTTCTTTTCTACAACTCGTCGATGCTATGATGCACGTACTGCAATAACGGAAGACAATCACTGATTCATTAGCGAATCTCACAATTAATAAGGAAGGAAAAGAACATTTTCAATTGCTCCTGATTACTCAGTATTAAACTTTTCAGTTTCAACGTGTTTCAAACTGGAGGTAATAGTAATTTTATTTTTATTCGATGTACTGATTGTTGTTTATGAAAAGTTGAGAATCTGGCTTTGGATTATTTCTAAACTATACTAACAATCTTTTTAATCTTACTGAAATCCTGTTTTAAGGATATTTGATTTAAATTTTTTTAAAGAATATGATTTCTAAGAATTGCGAGGGAATTGGAATTTTATGAGATTTCTAATAATTTTATGTGATTTCAAGAGATTTTTTTTATCTTTAAACGATTTTTTGCAAATTTTAAAGGATTTTATGGAATTTTATAAGATTTGTAATAGTTTTAACAGATTCTAAAATATAAAAGAATTTTAAAGAAAGAATTTCAAGAAGTTTTTGTAAATTTTAAGAAATTTAAAAAAGTTTCTGGGATCTTAAATCTTATTCTAGAATTTAAAAAATTTCGAAAAATTTCTGATGATATCAGGGCCGTTCGCAAGGGGGGGGGGGGGGGTTAAACCCCTCCAAAGACAAATTAAAATAAAAAATAAGATTTTATTTCACATCAAAGACGATCGTTTAAAGGAAATTTTTTTATTGTAATATATGAATTAATCATACAAATATTTCGACCCCTCCCAAACATGGATTCCTGCACACGGCCCTGGATGATTTTAAAGGATTTTAGGGGATTTAAAATTTTTTCATGGAATTTCCAGAAATTTTAAGAGAATTCAAGAGATTTTAATAATTTTTAAAAGCCTTTATCGCATCTTTTATAAATTCGACGATTATTATTATGATGATTATTATTATTTTTAAAATATTGGGAATCAGGCTTTGCAATTAATTCCAAACTATACAAAAAATCTTTTAAATCTTACTGAAATCCTGTTCTAAATTTAATATCCTCAGGAATTCTTTAAAATCTCTTAAAATTTTTTGACACAATTTTTTATCTCAAAAAATACTTTAAACATTTCAATCTCTCGAAATCGTTAAACATTTCTTAGGATCCGTTGATATACCCAAAAATTATTGAAAGCATTGTATCTGAATTACAATCGTTTTCAAATTTATATTAAGAATGTTTTAAAACTACGAAATTCATTAAAAACTGGAATTTTTCTCTAATTGTCAATTAAATTACTACTAACATGAAATATACGTATATCTTACATTTTTTGTTTATTTACGTGTCAAGTTCACTTTTCACGACTCTAAAAATCAATGTCTCATAAAAAGTCTCGAGAACTTAAATCTCTTGTCCTGAAAAGAGATCTAAAAAATAGATTCTTAGTGTATCGAGCGTTTGTCGGATAACGTCCAGTTCGGTAAAGACCTGTGCGTCGCGATAAGGATAAAATCCTGAGTATCTGAAGCGTAAAAGAAAAGCCTTGGTCAGGAGAGCTGGAAGCGGCTCATCGCCTACCGGAAACCCTGAAAATCGAATATGTCTGTCTCACGCGTATAGCCTTTTTTCTGAGTCGTTGAACCGACCTCTCGTTCTCGTCTATAGTTTCTTAACCCAAAGCGTGTCACAAGAATCGATCTAGACTAGAGGATTCTTCGTAAATCATTGATTCTACAGAGGAAAATCCAACGAGGATACTTTTCAAGAGGACGTACAAGCCTTCAGGTATTTTATTTTCTAAAAAAGAAAATGAAGCTCAGAAAATAAGAGACTGGGATCCAAGGGACGTTCAATTTCACCCAGTTGAGCATTATTGACACGTTCATTTGATTCTCAAGTCAAATAATCCCGTCACTCAATTAAGGGAGCTTAACATTTAAAAAATTCTACTTTCCTCTTACGTGTGTTAAAGAAAGTTAATTTAATAGATTTTAGAAGATTGAAAAGATTAAGATTTTATGTCGATTTCGTAGAATTAAAAAGAAACAGTAAAAACGTATATTTGATGCAATTATAAAAACTCAAGCGATCATCAAAAACAGGTGGTCCCACAATAATTCTGACCTGCAGTGAATTACTTGTGCGGACTTAAGATTAATAGAATGCTTGAACACTTGCAGAAAATTAAAGAAGGCTCGGCTTTTTATTCCCTCTGTAGTTATTAATAATATCGACTTATGACTGCTCCAGGTGAAGTTATAGTAACTTCTGACGTTGACTAATGCCTCTCGGCAAGTTGACGCGAAGAGGTTGTAATATTCCGAGTAAGGCAACTCGCAGAAGGAATTCTCCCAAGAAATTTCAACCTGAAACACAGCATAATGATGCGATATGAAAGTGCTCTCAGTAAACTGAAATAGACCGAGAACAGTCTTGAGGCACAAAGTAGTCTTTACAAAATTTCAGCAAGAACAATTCACTTTTAGAAAGTTTCATTTGTAGGGACCTAAAGACACTTTCAATTCAATGGCCGAATTGCCATCATAGACTTTAAATGTTTAGCAACATTAAATTATTAAAATACCCTCGTTTTAAATCAATAAAAATAAAAATAATTTTGTTTGAGTTGGGAATTTAATAATTTGGGAAATTTTATAGTTTCATGTGTAGGAAATTTTTAGCTGCAACAGTATTACATTAATTTAATGATATATAGAAAATAAAATATGAAATGTGACTTTGGAAGAGTAAAATTCACACGCACTCCTCGATCAAGAGTTTCGGCACGTAACTTGATCTGATTTGTAAACGCCTTTGGTAAATATACCCTTCTATCATTGCCACTCCATAAAATTTCGATGGAAAAGCCAAATGGTTGCCAAATTCATCGAAAGGTATCGTGGCGAAACAGCCTCGACTTTCATAATAGATTACTGAATGTCATTTTGGGCTACATTGATCGAGAAATTTTATTAGCAGTTTCCCTGGAGCGACAATAAATTATTGTACGTCTTTATCGCTGGCAGAAAGACCTCCCTTGAAGATTATCATTTTTTCACAGCTAATATCGATACTCTTTTCAGATAGACTCTTCTCTCAAATTTAAAGTCACTTTAAGGAGTTTCAACGGATTTTTAAGATCCGTTGAATGAAATCTATAATTTCATATAAACTTTAAAGAATTTTAGGAAATTTCAAGTTAATATCAGAAGGGTTTTCCACAGATTTTTATAAATATTACATTTCAAGATGACTTGAAATGACATTTCATATTTTAAATTACTTTAAGAAATGTTAATAAAGTTGAAGAGATTTCGTAATATTTCAAGAGATTCTAAAATAATTTCCCTTAAAATATTTTAACATAGATAAAATTACGAAAAATGTGAACAAAACATTAAGATAAAAGAATTTTAGCGAAGCAAGAAAAGAATGAAAGCCTTTTACGAGACAAAAAAAGTTGTATTTCATTTTTGATACGTTTCTCTTGATTTTTCTTTGTTTTGAGGAAAAATTTTTTTTCGAAATGTGAGGTGAGGCTGCAACTGTATTTGCTTTTTTAGCTAAGGGTACATAAGCGAAGTTCTGTATTGTAAATAAAATTCTATATCGCTCTCACCTACTTCCGGGACTTTGATGGAATTTAAAATATATCCTCGAGTGCTTTTTTCAACAAGCAAGAAAATCAGTGCACATCATGAAAAATCTGCTCGAACTCCAGATTCCAGATTCATTTTTACTTGAATGAAAAAAAAACATGTACACGTATTTATTTTAGTCGAACTCTTTACAAGCTGTCAGATTTACCTCATCAATATTTGTAAATTTTTTTTGTTCGGCAACTGCTCCGTCAATTGCAGATCTTCAAATTCAATGCACGTATATAGCGCTAAATTAAATTTGACGTCGAAACAACACACGAGTGAGATGCTTTCGTTTCAATTTTCCTACTAGGAAAACTAGGGCAAGTAAATGGATCGCTGATTAGAAAAAGGGTTTTGACATTTTTTCAAATGCGCTGTATTCAGGAAAGATGAATCACGAATCAAGTTACTCGGAGTGACAAGTTGTTTTAATTTAAAAAAAAACATTTTTCTTTCATTCGAGAAACACATCTCGTATAAAAACATTTTATTTTATTGAAAATTTTCCATCGACTGAGTAGTACTTGTATAGAAATCAATTTAAAATCAAAAGCAATTTAATAATTTTTCCGCTGATATAAAAAGCCTATAAAACGGATTTAAAACTATTGCTTTAAATCCACCAACATATAATTGTAACTATAAGAGACCTGCCATTATAAAATGAAAAAAATAATTTCGGTCTGGACTCGATCTGTTAAAAAGATTCTAAAATATCGGCTTTTTCTGTTATTCCTTTTCTGCCGCGTTGCGAAAAAAATCTCATTATCGCGAAAGAAGTGTAAACGTAATTACTCGTTCGCAGGTTGTGGAGTGTAGTTCCGGGATGTTTCATTTCCCTGAAAGGATCGTAAAAGGGAATTTCTCATTGCACTTATTCGCAAATGAATTTAAACTTTTTTGTTTTATTCTTCAAGTGCGTTTTTTCGATCGTATAGTCTAAATGTATAGCGAGGCCAATGCAATATGTGGTAAAACGTTCGGCAAGAGCGCGAGTAACAAGCGGTTTAACGAGCAGTTCGAAAGAAACTAAACTTTTATTGTATTCAAGGGCGAAACCGTAAGATGGTTTATGATACGCGAAAAAATTGATGTTCAAAAAACTCTTTTCAGAATCATCTTAAAAAAAAATACATATACATATACACACACATGGATCTGTATATAAATAAATTTAAACATGTCCAAGATTTTCAACCCTGAAACCAAACTTCTTAAAGTTATGTCATCATCCACAAACATTCTCGTATTTTCATGAGGTTTATACTTCATTTAACTTTCACAAGAAAATTAAGCTTAAGTTACGATCGCAATGGCCACTAAAAAGTTATGTTAATTAAAATGGCTCTGTGAACATTTTACTATCCTTTTGAGTACTAAATTATTCATTGAATTTGGAACGCCTGAGATCTTAAACTAACATTAACTTTCGACGAAATTGTGTAAACAACCATCCAGCCATTTTCTAATTAAATTATCATACTCTCGAAATTTCTGATCGCAATAATTAAGCTGAAATGTGAGCTGGACAATAGTAGGATGTTAAAATAGCGAGCATCGGTAAAATTTGCAGACGGAGGAAGAATGCGAATGATGGAGTTAATGTGAGGTATTCTGAATACAGGAGGAGGTGAAAGATTGAGCTCCACCTAGAGCTATTCTATAGTCACAGTCCTGTGGACAGGGGCGTTGAACGATCAATACGAAACTTGGCTGAAGCTGTCGGTAGTTTTGGAATAATACGAATACAGGGTCCTTCGAAATCCTTGATTCTCATCCCCCCCGGTTACAATAAACCCTTTCGCCAAGAATCTCTTGTCAAACCACGTGGTACACTTCCACCTAACACCGAGAGTCACCCACCTTCTTCTCGTCTTTCCAAAGTTTGTTTGCCTCGAGTGAAGTCGGAAGAAGAATCGAGGAACCATCGGAAGAACTAAGTAAAACTTGGACAGACTTTTTCGAGAGGGCATTAGTGTGAGCTTTGCGAATTTCTTAAGCTCTGGGTCACCATTCTTCTCTCGATAAATAAAAATCTCAAAATTAATATTTATGAGCTATTTCTCATCTGTACATTCGAATTTTATGATTAAAAAATTCAGAGAACAATATTTTAAGTAGAAAAGTACTTTTTGGTCAGACATCCATTTAAAACTACATTTTTAGTAGAAAAAGTACTTTTTGGCCAGACATACATTTAAAACTACATTTTTAGTAGAAAAAGTACTTTTTGGTCGGACATTCGTTTAAAACTATATTTTAGTAGAAAAGGTACATTTTGGTCAGACATTCGTTTAAAACTACATTTTTAGTAGAAAAAGTACTTTTCTACTGTTTGACCCAAACTTCAACCCAAGGAACACCTATTGGTCGAGACGGTAAAAGGTATAAGTCTCGACATGATTGATATCTGGAAATCTACCTAGAGGTCTATCTTTTAGACTCGGAAATTTCTGGCAGAAAATTATCAATAGCAAGATATGTTATTTTAGGAACAAGATTTTTCGAAATAATTCTTATCCCACTACATTATTCATTCGTACATAAGAATTTTGTAGGATTAGATACAGGTAATGTCTGACAAAACTGTAATTTTTCTACTAAAAATGTAGTTTTAAATGAATGTTTGACTAAAAAGTACTTTCTCTACTTAAAATGTAGTTTTAAATTACTGTCTGACCAAAAAATACTTTTTGGTCAGACATTAATTTAAAACCACATTTTAAGTAGAAAAAGTACTTTTTGGTCAGGCATTCATTTAAAGCTACATGTTTAGTAGAAAAAGTACTTTTTGGCCAGACATTATTTTAAAAATACACCTTTAAGTAGAAAAAGTATTTTTTGGTCAGACAGTAATTTAAAACTACATTTTTAGTAGAAAAATCACTCTTTGGTCAGACATCCATTTAAAACTACATTTTCAGTAGAAAAAGTACTTTTTCGTCAGACATTAATTTAAAACTACATTTTTCGTAGAAAAATTACAGTTTTGTCAGACATTACCTATTCCTAATCCTACAAAATCCTTATGTACGAATTAATAATAATCTAGTGGGACAAGAATTATTTCGGAAAATATTGTTCCTATAATAATGCATCTTGCTGTTGATGGTTTTCTGCCGGAAATTTCCGAGTCTAAAAGATAGACCTCGAGGTGGATTTCCGGATATCAATCATGTCGAGACTTGTACCTTCTACCGTCTCAAACAAGAGGTGTTCCTTGGGGTGAAGATTGGGTCAAACGCGACGGGTTTAGCCTTTAAAAAAGGAGTTTATTTTACGACGTCCACAGCCGGATATAACCTTCTTCTTTACATCGAACAGTACAAAGAGTCTGGTCGTTGGATAAGAACCATTACCTCCATTCCTCGGAAAACGGGCTGATCCCTTTTTAACTTAAGCTACTTCAATATCAATCTGCGCCCAACGACCAGATAGTCGTATATATCGATCTTTATTATACTCATATACGCTTTATTGCGAATAATTTTTACTACCTTCATTTTCCATTGGAGCTTATAGCCTTGTATACATATTTCTCATATACTCTGGAAACAAAATTACCCTTTTTTAAGAGCTCGTTAGTGAAAACAATGATAAATCCAATACTAAAAAAAAAAAATAATGATTTCGTGTTTATTTTCAGTGTATAGAATATTTATGGATATGTGTAACGACCAATAGCTAATGCGAAATTTGTTTTAAAAGTTGAAATTTATAAAATAAAGACGTTGATAATATTTTATTAATTTTACTAAGATAAGTATTTCTTTGAACTCATTTTACTTTCGAAATCCTTTTGAAATCATGAAATACTTTCTGTGCAAAATCAATTTTTCCGAATATTTAAAAAAAACTAGCAAACGAACACTTGCGCGATGATTTTATTTTTCTTCTTACAAATTCAAATCATTCAAAAGTCAATGAGATTTGAAACTATAACGTATGCGATATTTTCGAGAGGGTTTTTACGAATTTCAAAAGATTTTTAGGATTTTAAAAAGATTTCGTGTAATTTTAACGGATTTTAGGATATTTCGCGAAATTTTAAAAGAATTCATGTTGATGGAATTTTAAGAGACGTTTAAGAATTCTAAGGAATTTTAAGGGATTCTAAATGCTTTGAAATTTTGAGGAATTTTAAGAGGCTTCTAAGAAGTTTAAAAGATTTCAACGAATTTAAGCGATTTCTAAGGTTTTCGTGAAATGTTAATTAAATTCTACGAGATTTCTTATAATTTTAAGAGATTTAAAGAGATTTTTCTGATTTTTAAAAGGTTTCATGGAATTTTTAAGGATTTCATAGAATTTGATGAGATCTCTAATACTTTTAATGGATTTTAAAAGATATAAAGGGATTTTAAATGTTAACGTAGAATTTTAAAGAATTTCAAGAAGTTTCTGGGAATTTTAAGAGGTTTTCAAGACTGAGCAGATTTTAATCGGATCTCAAGGGATTTCTATGACTTTCAAAATATTTTATGGGATTCAAAGGATTTAAAAATTTGTCAGGGAATTTTATAGAGGAATTTCAAAAGATTTTTATGATTTTTAAAAGATTTTGTAGAATTTTAAGGAATTTCAAAGGTTTTCATGAAATTTCAAGAGATGAGGGCAAACAAATACACGTGCGATTATTATTTTTTTTTTTTTCCTACAACTTCAAGTCATTAAAAAGTCAATCAGGCTTACAACAACAACTTATGCGAGATTTTCGAGACATTTCGTTAAACCACATTTTTAAGATAGAAAAACCTGAGAGATTGACCTACCCATAAGTTTTTTCTTCCATGGTGTTTTATCTCCTCATGGTTACTAATTTAGCTAGTAAAAGTTTTAGTGACTTTTTTATGTTCTAACTATAAGGGATTGAGGCGAATTTGAAAAGAAATATAAATTTCATCACATTAAACGAAAGGATATGACCAACGGTCATATCTTAGCCTCGGATTTCAGCATTCTTGTCTCTAATAAAAATCTTTATGGTACTCCATATACTAATGTTGGTTACGAGATGTAGTTTAACTTCTCTTTGTTAACGAATTCCAGTTAGGCTCTAAACTGGAATAATTACTCTACACGTCGTCTTTTAAGGATCATAAAATTGTATTATTCATAAAACGCGATATTCGCGGAAACTATAAGCAGTTAGAAGTCATAGGAATCGGCTCTAAATCTATAATAAAACGGAGCATGAAAAATTGATTAAAGGTCATCAGGACAGTTTCAAGATTCTTAAAAATCTCCGACTAGTATTCGGCAATTTCAAAACATTTTTAACTTTATCTCATGAGACAAAGTTAACGCGAGTGTGGATTAAATTTCCTGTTTATCAGAACAGAGAAATGTTTTACCAAACCGAATTAAACAAGAAAAAATGTGAATATAGAAAGGAGGGACAATCCAAACCGTCGCTCAGCCACAGGAAATAATTAATTACACATGCCATTCCTGCATTCTATTCTAGAAATAAAAACCTTGAACAGTGTTTGCAGTTCTCTTACAATCCAACACATCCCATAGAAAATAAAGGATAAGAGGGATTACCAAATTTTCTCTTTACTCTCTTTCCCTTTCCTTTTTCTCAATTCACGGAGAATCAGGCTTTTCCTGAATTTACGATGGGATATTATGCAGATGGTACTTGCATTAAATGCACTGACAGTGCAGTAAACTGGACTGAAAAAGAAGCGGGCTGCCCACTAATTGCACGCGGTACGGGATTACGAATCTCCAGTCGAAACTTTTTTTTTTCCTGTGGGATCTGTACTGGAGTTCTAAATGGTTCGCTTCGAATTTAATTTTCTATCGCTGCATTGTTTCCCTATAAATATACATATTTGTGGAGAGAAGGATACGACTGGGTATTAGGAAGGTTTAGGATACCGTTTCCGAGGATTTGCGTCGCTCAAAATCGAATTTGGAGCTGATTATAATATTTAAAGTGGTTCTTTGATAAAGATTTGTCAGTATAAGTAGAAAAAGTATTTTCTTATTAGATGCCATTTGTTTAGCATTCATTTGCAGTAGAAATATTATTTATGCACCGACGTATCGAAAAGATTTCAATGTATGCATCTTCGAAAAAAATTCAGGTGGAAAAATTATTTTTTTAGGCAGACATTGATTGTAACACATATTTTCAGTAGAACAACAGTGTTTGGTCAGACATGGTTAATTTAATAGGATATTAACGCTAATAAAATTCCTAAATAAAAATCTGGTACAGATACGCAATTTGAAAGACAGCTTAAATTTAAAAAGTGAGTTAAATTTCCATTTGTTCCTAGTTGGATTTGGCAATGATTTTCGTTCTACCAATTGGAACATTTATAGAACGTAACTGATTCACGGAACGAGCAATCACTTTCGAATTTTCTTTCAATCGTATTTTCCACCCAATACAGCAAAGACTATCTCTGCGCGATGCCACTCGCTTGATGACATACTGGTATGGGTTTAATTAAGGATTCGTTTCAATTTATCGATATGTACACGAAAATAAATTCAGAATTCTCTCGCACTACATTCTGATATTGATATGTTCATATTTATATAAACCCAACAAATTCCAATAGCGAAACTTCGCGTTAACGATGAGCATAATTAAATTAGTGACCATAGCCAATATATATCATTGAAATCCCTGCTTTCAAAGTTAAGGCTCAATTATCATTCGCAGTTAATAAACATCTATTAAACACCATTAATATTTGTTAACTGTTAATTGACAACAAAAGAAAATGAAAAAAAGGAAAATCAATATCGATATGGAATAAATATTACGTTAAATAATAAAAAAGTTACGTTTCAAAGTAAAAAGTGGGGGCTTTCATGATTTTCACAAAGGGCAATGTGCGTTTGACATGAGGAATCAGGGCTCTCGTGAAAAATCATTGCTGGTAAAAAGCAAGCAAAATGTAGCGTCAATATATCCGTTTCACTCTAAACGAATCGACAAACGAAAATTTTTCGAGCTTGACAAAATATTCGAGAAACAATCGAGATGCGTCGAATTGTTCAAACAGGGAATCGATTTGTTGACTGAGTTTCCTTTTGTTTATGCTGTGAAATTTTGTACATTGCATTTGACAGCTATTGAAAAATGCGCTCGGTAATCGAACGAGGATTGTTTCGAATTTTTCAAGTCTGAAAAATGTTTTAGACTCACTTCTAGTATGATAAAAAATTGATATTGGTCCGCTCGAGTTACACTAAAGAAAAAATTTATAATAAACATATGTATTAGACTAATTACAGCTTACCACATTTTTGAAGCTTTTCATATTAAGCAGAGAAGAAACTTACCTGAAACAGACAAAAAAAAATAATCAGATATTTTTTTTATGACTTATTTATAACGTGGAGATTTTTTATCATAAAGTAGAGAAAAAGGGTATATCTTCAATTTCGCCTCGGAATGTATTTTACCGTGAAAAGCGAGTTTGCGATCTCTGACGAGAGCGTAATTTCCAGGGATCTTCCGTGATTTACGATTCCTTAAGATCATTCCGTTGAATTGCTTATTTTCAGGAAATGCAAATGAATGACGCGGCCAAGAATAGAAGAGGGCTTGCGAATTTATCAAGTTTAAGGAGAAAATGATAACGAAGTCCTGTGGAAACGTAAATTATTTATTTTACTCCTTCTAAAATAGTAAAAAGGGTTTAGAGTAAATTTTTAAATAAAAAATGTATTGCATAATCTTCCCAGTAGAGAAAGTACTTTTTGGTCAGACACTCCTTGAAAGAAATACGTTTTGAGTAGAAAAAATTAAGATATTATGTACTTTCATTAAAAAAAGTACTTCTTCATCAGACATTCATTAGAAAATACATTTTCAGTGGAAAGAGGTTCTTCGACAGATATTTTATGAGAACATAATGAGATTGAAAAACAAAGATTCAACTGCCACTTTGCTTAATTATTTATTTCCGAGCCAGGACGATTGAAATCTGCGTTACAGGATAGAATTAGCCAGGATTAAGTAATTAAAAAATTTCGTTGAAAAGTACCTTGGGATCTGAGAATCTGAGAATAAGGGTAAAAATCGAGAAAGAAAATGAGAAGATGGTTAGTGAAGACGAAAGTCGACTCGGACGAAATTTTCCTTCCCGAAAGGAGTGGGTAGGAAAACAATGAGAATCTCATTGTTTCATGGCGGCTGGAACAAAGAAGAATCGGAGAGTTCCCTTAAAGAGATGAAGAGATATGTGTGTAAGGAGAGATAGAAAGAACAAAAATGAGAAGCGTCTCTTATCGCCCAGTGTTTTTATTATTACCTAACCGTCCCAACTCGTGCAGTTATCTTCTACCCTCCACCCCTCTTTTTACTTTCGTGTATTCCACCTTCTTACTTTCTTTTATTTTATTCATTCTTTTTTCACCGCACCCTTACGAGAGAAAGGCAAAATCGTGCTTTCATCGTAGATAAAAGAGCTTTGCTGCGCTAGCTACCATTGCGGTAATTCCCAATGATAAAATTCCCAATATTAATTTTCTCGCTGCTGTTCCAGCTCCAGCTATCGAGGAATCCGCTTCTCAGTTCCAAGAGAATGGAAGAAAGTCGAAAGAATATTCGAAAGCAATTTTCCTTATCCATTTTTATCTCTTATGTACTATCTCTTTCCTATCATCTTTCGTAGGCTCTAACATTTTTTGCTGAGCATGCCAAGCAGCCAAATGCTTTTGTTCAAGAAATATTATGCCGATATTACTATTCGTGGTGCAGTTTTGGTAGATTGAAGATCTAATTTTGAGATTTAATCAGCTTGATAAGGATTTGATCCCTTTTTAAAGAGTTTTACAGTTTAATTTTCAATTGAGAGAAAATTGGCTTTAAAAATCAAAGCACTTACGGTATGTCAAATATCATAAACATGAAATGGGATATGATATACTTTCTTGAACGTTTCAACGTTTTTTTCAGCAAAAATAACATTTCGATATTCAAGATCTGACTCTGACGTTCTAGGGATAATCGGAATTGAAATGAGCACTTGAAAAATATAGCAAGTGTAAATATTTAGTGTGTTTTTATAGCAAAGTCGCTAGATAAATAGAAAATCTCATAACATACACATAGAGGGAGGATTATGGAGTCAAGCAGGCAACGTGAGATGCAAAAACTATCTAAGCAGATTACACTCTGCTCGTGATGTTCTTGTGTAGCTCTTTTTGCTGGAACTAGCATTTAGTAGGGTGTTTTCAAAGCTGAGTGTAATCATCACGAGGTGAAGTCACGTTAATCCACTTTTTTATCGTTCACAAAACACCTTTGCATTCAAAAGCTGTACAGAAGACCAACATAAATATATTTAAAATTCTATGAAAAGTTAGCAACTCATAAAAGAAGCTTCACTCCTCCAAAACGAATTATCAGGTCTTGTGAAAATATGCATTTACCAACGAACTATGTCAAATTTTTATATATTTTTATATACTCGTATTTTATATTAATAGTGCCTTATGTCCACCTTTTCTTCAGAGGTGTTTAGACTTATTTTTGACAAGGCTGACAAAAACATACCTATTCTACTGAAAATTGATCCTTAACAATTAAACTGATCAGACAAATACTATGCACACAAATGTTATTTAATGGAAAATGTCAATCTCCAAAAAATATGAACGAATGAGATTTATTCTTACATGGGAAAAGAAGCAATGACTACGCCAAGCGACTCAATGTAATTTTTCATGGGGTTGGGCAGACCGTTCGAATGTTCGTGACTATCGCAAGGATAAAACGAATGGCACCCAGATATGGAGATTTTCTAGATTGTGAGGCAATTCCATATCGGACAGGCTCTTTTCGTTTCCTTCAGTCAGACCGGTGAAAATAGATCCGGAAACTAAAATGCGGATGTCTTTATGTTGCGCAAGGCGAATGGTCAGTGACACTCTCACCTCGCCTCTTGGGATTTTACTGGAAGCCATTTAATATCTAGACTACAAATCTTCTTCAAAACGAATGAATGCTTTTCAAACCCGAGCAGAATATTATTCCCACCTGCAGATCAATTTCGTATGAAATGGATGAAAAGATTTCTCGATATTAGACTGAATAGGATTTAATTTTCATTGTTTATCAGAAAATCAATTGTATTTCGGCTTACTATGTTATCAATAAGGATTTAATGTGTTTCAGCACCGAAATCTGTTTCCCAAACATATCATGAATTCCAAATTCACGTGCCCTCTTGCATACATTCATAATCAAAACCTTGCTTCAGTATTGTACTTCAATTACAATAGAGTTGGAGACTATAAGAGCTTGAGGCATTAAACTCTGCGCACGTACTAAACCTGGAACAAGTAACAAGTCCTCTGTAGAAGTTGAATAAAATTGAATGTGTATGCTTCGATAATTTTAACAATGTAGAATTCTGGACTATTTTAACCTTGATATTTAAGTTTTCATAAACTTCAAAACTGTGTTATGATTTCTGAAATAAAAGTCAAAAAAATGATCCAATTTGCTTTTTCTCTGTTTCTCTTTTCTACCATTTTTCCAATTTCATCGCACCTATTAAAGAGTAAAGTACAGACATACAGAATCAAACTCGAGCATTGTGATCAAGGAAACGAAGCACATATAAAAATTGAACTGGCAATCCGCATTTTTACGAGATAGATCCTCCAACGGAATGGCCGACTCGCTATTCTTGGGGGACTCAGCTTGAATTACCATAAAAATTAATGCTATTCGCCAGACTTCATTGTTTTTACGAAACTGGGTAGAAACTTTTCGAGCGAGCGTTGTAGGCTGGCTTTAATTATTGCACGGTGTGCTGTGAAATCGCCTGGAAAGCTCGAGTACAGGCCGTTACAACCTTTACCTAATAAACCCGCCTCACCGCCACCCGTCATGCGCTCTCGGACAGTCGTTAAGGTGTTACGGAATCGCTAAATTCCTTTTGCTGAAACGCGTTTCGCCTCCCAGTTTTCCCTCTGGGAGGTAAAAGATTAAAGAAGAAGTGAAAGCATTATCGAACTTGTCGAAATGTAAGTGTTTTTTTCTCTAGAAAACTTCTACAGCTCTTTAATCAGGATGGCCATAAGATTCAATTTTTCAGTTTTCCGGATATTTTTTAACTTTTCCCTGACTTTCAGACAAATTTCCCTGACAAAAAAGTATTAAAAATGCGCACAAATTTTCAATTTCGTGTAATATTGAAATTTCTTGAAATTCCTGGAAACATATTAAAAATCTACGAAATCCTTTCAAATTTATTAATATTTCATGAAATCCTTTCAATTTTCACTAATCTTTTTAAAATTTCTCAAAATCATTTGAAATATACTCTAAATTCCTAAAAATCCCTTAAAATCTCCTATAATTGTTCAAAATTCCATAAAATATTTTCAGAATCTCTTGAAATATTTCAAACTTCCACAAGGAACTTTAAAATCCCTTAAACCAACTGCATCAAAATCTCTTAAAATTATTGGAAACCTATTGAAAATCCCTTACCTATTGAAACCCCTCAAAATTCGCTGAAATCTTTTGAAATTCCTAGAAACATCTTTAAATTTCTTAAAATTCCACTACAATATTTAAAATTCCATGAAATCCTTTAAAATTATTTTACAAAATCTTTTACAAATCATAAAAATCTCGTGAAATCTTTTAAAAATCAAAAATGACTTGAAATTTTTTTTAATTCTAAGAGGACTATTAAAATTCCTTAAAATTATTTTTAAAATGTCAAAATTACTTACAATTTTTACAAGTTTCTTAAAATCCTTTATAATTCCATGAAAAACTTTTAAAATCCCTTAAAAGACGTAAAGATCTCTTAAAATTCTTGAAAACCTTCTTAAAATTTTTACAAGCCTTTTAAAAAAAACCTTTTAAATTCCACGAGAATATTTATAATCCCTTAAAATCTCTTAAAATTCTTTCAAGTTTCTTAAAATCCCTTTCTAATGTAACGAAAAATTAAAAAACTTTAAAATCCCTCCTTAAAATGCATAAAATTCTTTAAAAATTTTTCAAAACTTTTCAAAAATTCTAAAATTCCACAAAATTTTTAAAAAACAATTTCTCCAGAAACCTAGAGAATTTCAAAGAATACCTGGACATTATTTATACCTAATCCTTCGAAATCCTTGGATAGTATTATAATACGAATATATAAAATTTATATAAGTATTATAATACGAAAAAAATAATATAGTTAGCATAAATTTCAATTTCTATTTTTCTTGACATTTCCTTGACTTCCCTGACAATTTTTTTTCCCTGGCATTTCCCTGACTTCCCTGAAATGTGGCCACCCTGTTAATACATATAAAATATATATATTACATATATAGGGTGTAAAATTCTGATCCAAAAGTAGATCAAAGCAATACACAATGGGAGAACAATTGACATCTTTGTAGGAATATGTGATTGTAATTTCATGTGAAAAATCACTTAGAAATCAGTAATCAACACCAAAGTGTAAATGTTTGTGATTTTTTTCGTCTCTTGGTGATCTCGCACCGGAAATAGGCGAGATTTATCGACTGTCGCAAATCGCATAGGTGACTCGAGGTCACCATAGAGAGTTTGAGGGTGTACAATGTGCACGGAAGCGGTTATTGAGTTCGACCCACATATGCATTTACTTGTATACATAACTCCGTTGTTACCCTGTCGGTAGAAGCAGCATTTACGTGCCACCGGATGCATGTGTAAACACGTAAGTCTATTACGGTCACGCAGCAATATTCAAATACCTCCCCAACCAACCCCATCGCGATCCCTGCGTCGGTAAGCCACGGGGTGTAATGAACTCATGTCGGAATAATAAAGTGCAGCTATTAAAGGATCAAAGATTTTGGCACCAGAGCGTTCTTTCAAGTTATATTATAAATTATAAATGGATAAGAGTAAAAAATTAAAAACAATGTAGTGATTCCAAAGGATCGTAGAGGAATTTCTAGAGGTTTTCAAGAATTTTAAGAGATCTTTTCGTATTTTAAGGGATTTTAAAGTTTTTCGTAGAATTCTAAAGGATTTTAAGAAGCTTGTAAAAATTTTAAGTAATTCTGACAATTTTAAAAATGATTTTAAGGAATTTTAATAGTCCTCATAGAATTTAAAAAAATTTTAAGTCATTTTTGATTTTTAAAAGATTTTGTGAGATTTTTTATTTCAAGAGTTTTTTTTAGAGATTTTAATGCAGTTTAAGGAATTTTAAAGAATTTCACGAGATTTTTATGATTTGTAAAAGATATTTTAAAATAATTGTACAGGATTTCATGGAATTTTGAATACTATAGTGGAATTTTAAGAAATTTGAAGGTTTTTCTAGGAATTTCGAAAGCATATTTAAAACTTTAAATATAAAATAAATAAAAAACTTTCAAATAAAACTTTCTAATAAAAAATATACCCGTGCCTGTCTGCCTGTCTGTCTGTCTGTCTGGATATCTGGCTGCCTGTCTCTTTCTGTCTGTCTGTCTTAATTGGTGTCTGTCTGTCTGTTTCTCTGCCTGGCTGTCTGTCTGGCTGGCTGGCTGTCTGGCTGTCTGTCTCTGTCTGTATCTGTCTGTCTGTATTGGTGTTTGTCTGTCTCTCTGTCCGTCTGTATGTCTGTCTGGCTGTCTGGCTCTGTCTGGCTGTCTGTTTGCTGGCTGTCTGTAAACATATGCTCAACATGAAGACAGGAAAATCGCGAATGAATCGAAAAGTAGAAGAAATTAGGTACATATTCGATCCTAAATCTCTAAAGGCGATAAGCGATGAGTATAAAAGAGGTACTTCAGTAATTCATATTGGTATTTGGGCTAGCAGCCAATCGCCTTCGATGAACTACACTGATTTCGCACTCGATGTTTATCGTTATGCATGGTCTCGCATGAGAGCGATACTCGTTCGCACGGTTGGCTAGACTGCCGAGATGTCACGTGGGAGTGCAATTTATGCCAGCACATCGTTCGAGAGCGCCACAATAATTAATATATGCCGAGTACTATCCGTTAAAGCTGCCAAGCAGTTGATTATCCCCCCATTGTGTGGGCTGAGATCCGAACGGAAGAGAGTAAGAGGCTCGACGCGACGATGGGGAATGAAATTGACGTTACTTCCTGCGAATATTGATGCCCACCCCACAACCACCCTCTATGCTCGCCTTTCTCGATAGGACTTTGCACAAAGTAGTTGCCCATTACGCACTCCTGATTCATCGTTAAATTGTTTTCCTTCTTCTCCTCACATTTTTCACCGAAATCTCCGAGGACCCACTCGGAAACCGGAAACGAGCCTCGGATCGAAGAAAAGGATGGAAAAATAATGTCTTTTACTTTACGATCAGTTAATTGAATTCGAGACTAACTCAGAAATGTTTTATTTGATTTTATAATTAGGGTATAAAATCGTTGATACGGAAAATAAAATGCTCTCTATATTTTATTTCATCTGAAATCCACTTCCATTCACTTGACCTAGTTGCAATTCGACCGGATATCAAAGAACTATTAAATTTAATTTTTTCCGCACGCGTGAGTGAATAAGGCGAACAAATCTGATTCGTTTGAAAGGGGCAAGAACTGAAACTGGTCTACCATTGAGATGTGTATTTCCTGCGAAATGTTAATTTTCGAGACTTAATGCCGATATAATTAATCAGAATCAGCAAAAAGGTCCCGAACTCTATCCACTCAGAACGAGGCGAGTTGTACTTATAACTGCGTATTCCCGAATGAACTACAAATGAATAAATAGTTCGCTGCTTTTGCAAATAGGAAATAACAAAGCCATTGATGTTGATGGTGTTGATATTTACACACAGCATCAACTTTAGGATTGAGGGAAACAACTGTTTATCTGTATTTCAATCAAATGATTGAATTTTAAAATTCAACGATTTGAAATTAATTTGCTGATTAAAATTAATTTAATTTAGATGATAAAAATTAATTTTTAGAATTTTAATATATCCAATTTTTGCGGAAAAGCGTGGAGACGTTAATAAAGGAGATCTAGGTGTTATTTAGTAGCACGAAAAATAATTTCCAAGTGTAATTAGATATTCGCCGCTGCAAAAGGGAATGTTTTCTCCGTAGCTGTGTGAGGGCATTAATCATGCGCAACTTTTCTCGCATAAGCCCCATCCTTTCACGTTGACGGGGGCCACCGTTTTCCTTTATCTATTCGTTTATATACGGGTGCAATGTGCATCTTTCTTTCTCCACGGTATACACTGCAAGCCGGATATCGCGAGCTTTTCACTGCACCACTCGTTTTCTCGCATCGGCTGAATCCTATCGCTTCTTCCTCGTATCAAAAGAATAAAGGCTTCGGCCTCGACAAAAGGGGAATTTACTCGTTTCCAAACTGTCTAAAGGACCAACCATTGGATCAAACTTACTGTTCGTTCGAATTAAAGTAAGTTTCTTTAATCTTTGAAACAAAATGATCCCCATTTACTTCGTTGTCGTCTCTATTACGATTTCTTCAGTGGATAAAAATCTAATGAATCAAGTGGAGGATATTCCTCCAATAAATGAAGACTTATGGAACAGTTAAGATGATGAGACCCTGAAAGTGATTTCGACTTCAGGAGTAGAAAACACTTTTCATGATTAATTTCTGATTACTGGAAAAAAGTTGTAATTTGGTTTAGCTTGATCTGGTAGACAAGAAGAGGGAAAAATTGTTACTTGCACTAACAGGTCAGGATGAAACTTATTAAAATTCCATGGAGAACGCTATATCCACTATACCACGAGTTTGGGAAACTTTTCCATTCTACTGAACGCGAAAAAGTAATTATCTGCGAACAGACACTTTTTTTTGCCTTTTAACGGATACCAGCAGCGTTTCAATCATAAACTGTTATAAACTGCGATCCAATACATTAAAACTTTATGCTTTGCCTTTCAGAGGTCGATGATGCAAACAGGGTATAGAGTGAAATAATTGATGAAGCTCTTTCGTGATATACTTTTGAAGAATATCAAGTTCTGTTGAATTTATGTTTGATTATTGGATAATAAAAATATTACATACATAGGAGAGACCAACAGTATGTAGAATAATTATCCAGCCAAAAATTCAGAAAAAATGGAATGAATGCGAATAATTATATGATAATGAGACAGAAATTTGATTCGGATTATTTACAGATGGTGAATAAATTACGAAAATTATTAAATTATTCCTAATGAAGATGTAAATATAATTAATAACATGAAATACAGTAATATTCAAATATTACAAATATATAAATGAGAAAAAGTATTTTTTAATCGGACATCGTTCAAAAAATGTATATTCAGTAGAAAATGTAATTTTGACCAGACAAGCATGGAAATTACATTTCTAGTAGAAGTAAAATCTTTAGTCAGACGTTCCTAATATATTTAAATACAAATAAAACTTTTTAGTAAAAAAATTAAAAAAGCAAAACATTAAAAAGGCAAACAGAATTATATAAATATAATTAATAAATTGGAATGCATTAATAATTAATCATTATTCTGTAAAAATATACGTTTTTTCATTTTTTTTTCACGCTCGTAACTTTGAGATGAAAAATAAAAGTTTAATCGCTATATTCCAGGGTAAATTCTCAATCAATCTTTATTTCTCCGTTCGCATACGTTGCTGAAACGTTATGGGACGGGGAGAAGGAAATCCATCTCAGAGAGTAAAGTAGATGATAAGGGAAAGGTTTTCCCATAAGCACGATATAAAAGGGTCTGTATGAACTCCCTGGGGAAAATAAAAATTTTGTCCGAGTTTGCAGCATGTGAAAATAACTTAAGTAATATGAAACAACATTTTCATGAACATCTCATCATGGACCATAAAGTTCAGAGCCTGAGTACATATTTACGAAAGAGAGTGAGAGAGTTGAGGAGCCAGTAAACATTTCTACGAAAATGGGAATTCATGAAGTTAGAATAAACTATCAGTATCGAAAAAATATGATTTCCTGATAAACTTTGTTTAGTGTGAAACGTTTCGAGTTAATTGATTTTAACATAAAATGTTTAAGATTGTACAATGGTTATTTAAAATAAATTCTTGAATAACTGAAATCATAAAAAAATTATTTATCATTTTTCGTAAATTATTTAAGATTTTTTGTAAAAAAAAAAGCTGGTTGTCAACTGCTTTACTTTTTGATACTTTTTCATAATTTTAAGTATGTTCAGAGTTTATAATAAATAAAGAAAATACTGATAACGTTGATTAACTTAAAGATGACATGTCAGAGGAGAGAAGTGGAGACTAAATGGAAAAAGAATAACCTAGATAAGAGAGAAAACAAACAAGGTTTATTACCTGGCATAAAAAATCTCTACTCGACGATTGGAGGAAAAAGCCCTTTACAGCTCTGAAGTAAAATTGGGAAACACTCACAGTCACACTCACAATAATCCAAAAGGAAACAGAATCCAGAAAGGAACACAACTGATCCGCAAGAAAATACACACAATGCTGACAAGAGTAATCACTAAAAAAATAGGACAGCCACTTTGTAAAACGTCAAACGAACTACTTTGGAAAACCGAATTCGACTCCCGAAATAGTAGTATTCACGCTGAGCTCTCAAACTCGACTGACTAAAGATTATTATTAAGATAGTAAACCTTAGCCTTGTCCTAAACTCGTTCGACTCGACGAGGTATGTTTATAAATAAAAGGTCTATATCTATACCTGCTCGAACAATAGGAGCAATAAACCTTGTACCGAACTGAAGGAAAGGCGATTTTTTGTAATAATTTGAAAATACACCAAATTAACTTAAATTATTTTAATTATTTTAATTATTTTTTTTTCTTTTCTTTAATTTTTAATCTAGAAATTAGTATTAGGAATATAGCTTCGTTTAAACAACTCTTGACGATAATAAGGAATAAGAGGAGGGAAATACTCAATTTTAGGTGGTTTAGGGGATTTTTTAAATTAAAGGGGAAAAAAGATGATTAGGTAAAAAAGCGGACCGACTATCATCTTTGTAATAAATATAGAAACGGATATCAGAGAGGGAGAATGAAAAAGCGTAAGATGAATGGAATTTATAATGACGAAGACGTGCAAAAAATGAAGAAAGTAGAAAAAGAAAATAGCAATTTTACGTTGGCGAAAGAGCTGGAGGTGAATGGAATGGAAAAAAAAGGTTGTTGGTTTCTGAGGACCCTGACGTATACCGCAACGCCTACAAGACGCCGACGGAGACGAAAACGACAAGGAGACAGGCGTGATACGAATCCTGACGAAAAGGAAAGAAAAGTCTTAGCACTCAGCACCTTTTCTCTTAGTCTTCGAGTCCCACGCAAAGCTATATATATATGTACATATATATATATATATATATATATATATATATATATATATATATATATATATATATAGTTCCTTTTGTCTCCATTTATGCTTTTAGTTCATTTTTCACTCTTTCTCCCAAGACAAATTGTTCTACTCTCTATTTTCTCTATTATCAGTAATATTTTTTGAAAAATTCCAATTATCTCAATCCACTTAGTTGTAATTTAAAAATATTAATAATATAGTTTTTACATGTATTTGAAACAACAAGATTTTTGTAGTTCATTAGGAAATGGATTGTTTCATGTCCTAAGATTAAAATTCACAAAAACAGAATATGCACCGGCCTATATTTTCGTTCCCGTGATATTTTCTCAGTGCGTATCTTTTCTTTTCGTTTTCCTAAGAAAACTGAAGGAAAACATGTAGTAGTTTGAAGAGAAGGTTGAAGAATGAGATTGTTTGTTTTTGGGGAAAGAAAATGTAGGACGTGAGAAGCTAAAAATGCTTGGGCTTGGAACAACAGATTTCTTTTTTATAAAAGAGAAGAGCGTTACCAAATTAAGAAAACGAATAAATGAGCACTATTCGGGGTTCTTTGAAAAGAGCAGCAAAAAGTAATTAATATTGTTTTATAATTTTATATTTCGACAGTTCTATCTTATATATTCATAAATGAATATAAATGCATAAAATGGATTAATTTACTTTATTATTACTTAACTAAAATAAGTTTGGGAAAAATCAATCTAGCAACTGTAAAAATTTAGAGTTGCCGTAATGAAAAGAGCCAACTTCAAAATGGTTTCGTCATCAAGTCTCAGGGTTTGGGAAATATTGCCTCTCTAAGTATTTGCTCATTTCCCTAAGAAAAATATCCAAAATCTAGCCAGAATATGTTTCGCGAAATTTCCTTGTATTTTGTATAAGGTAGATAATAAATTCAAATTTAGTGAATTCATAAATATCTCCCAGTGGAGCAACTACAAAATAAATTTAAATTTCACATGGTTTGTTAACTCCTATTATCATATATATTAGACACTAAAGTGACCGTCTAAGTGCAAAGTTTCAACTTATATTTGATTAAATTTCATCAAAGAAAATGTTAACGACTGATTTTAAACTCTGACATAGACATAATCTACGAAATACTTAGTCATAATAATACTTAGTCATTAAATAATAAAGAAATTACATGAAATGGAATTACGATGGAGTAATTAGAGTATTATTAAAATAATAAAAAGTATAGAACAATTATCATAATGTAATTATTGTAATATTATTATTAAAAGCCGAGTGTATTCGCAGAAGGAAA
Source organism: Synergus gifuensis (assembly GCA_904066015.1). Taxonomy (NCBI): domain Eukaryota; kingdom Metazoa; phylum Arthropoda; class Insecta; order Hymenoptera; family Cynipidae; genus Synergus; species Synergus gifuensis. The sequence continues at coordinate 2,046,855 of CAJFCO010000122.1, forward strand.
GAAATTAATATTTTTTTTCGAGTGCACTCTAAAATAATTTTGAAGTAAAAAGTAGTGGATGGCACAATAACTGGCCTCAATGAATCGTATATAGAGAGTAAGGGAAGTTCATTTCACTCTGAAATCCGATTATAATTCCATTACCTGATTGTGAGCCAATTCCTAGTGTTCTATTCTATAAACAAAAATTCTGATTAGTCTCTTGATGCCTATTTTGAGCACATCCTCGATATCCAATATGGTAAGTACTTTTCACAAGAAGAGGACGTATAAACTGATACAGACACTCATTGGACGAGGGCACAGAGCAGAACGAGATAATTAAAATGCGCACGTCCTTCGTTATATGACCGAATGTTCGGGAGAGAATAAAAACAAAACGTCATGTACTAAAGGGAATGTTCCTCGTTCCCTTCCTTTCAATTGAAAATTGGTGAAATTAATTAAATAAATGCTTTTAAATAAATATTTTCTATTTAAAACATAAAAAAAGCACTCAGATATATATTATTGACTTCATATAAAATAATAGGCGTTCATAAATGTCGTTTATTGCAAATTACATAATTCAATTATAAATACGAATCAAATTTTAAATTTAGATTTTTTATATCTAAAACCGCCCTTATATTAAGCCACGCCCTATTTTCCTTCTTATCCAACACACTGTTATTAGCCATCCTCTTTTCGTACCTTGACACGCCTTTTATCATTAAACAGCGCCAATTTCCTTTAATCACGCCCAATAATCCTTAAAACGCCCCCTTTTTAACCTACGCCCACCCCCTTTAACCACGCCCTTTCTTCTTAAACCACGTTCGTTTTCTTTAAGCCACGCCCATTTTCTACAAATGTATCTTGTGCAATAATGAAATATGAAGCTTTCTAAAAAATATATAAATTAAAAATCTAATGGGAAAAAAGGATGCCGATTTTTTCTAAAAATGCTGTGGAGTATAATTCGTAGAGTCTTGTTGATTACTCCTTAGAAAAAGCTCTGCTCGAAATGCAATTTTTTAAAGATATGGGTACAGAAGATGCCTGAAGAGCAAATGTCTAACCATTACTCGATGTCTTGGCGTGAGATTGCAGTAATGTATTCCCTGAGGGGAGAGGATATGTAACTTTGGTCTTGACACGACAAAGTTGCCGTTCGACCACACCAACCTAGGCTACACCATCACCATGTTAATAGCGTACTTTGTCGCACGCTGATATTAAGATTAAATGATGCCCTGACGTAAATTTTTATATTATCCATATTTTTTCCCTCATCTTTCCCTGTCTCGTCTTTATAAGAAAGCTGTTTTACATGAAACATGTGCCCATGAAAAATAAATTATGAGGTCAATTAAGTAACGCTGGCATCTTCGATTACGGTAATTAGATTTTTAAGTAATTAAAATAACCTCTTTGTTGTATAAAAATAATCTTCGTGAGATACACTACATAGTTACCGACAGAGTATGTAAAATGCAGACTTCTTGGTTCGAATCCCGGCGGGGCTGACATTTTTTTCGTTTTCTAAATATGAATTTTAATATTATTGTTGTAGAAATGCGTTTTTAATAGTTATGCGTTTTTTGCACACTTTGTGAATTGCAATAAATAATGATAATAATTTTTAATGGGTCCATTAATATTAATAACGATCGACATGTTTTACGACTTTAAAAAGCAATTCGGTTATTTTAATTTTCATAATTTGAAAAATAAAAAATATAAAGACTCTCAGTACAGTGTAAAATAAAATAAAATGGCTCTTGACACAGAAGAAAATGTCGATTAAAATACCGTTTTTTGCAATATTTTACACTAAGAGACAATGATTGGTACTTTGATTTAACGATTTGTTTATTTTTATATGCTACACCTTCCAAGAATTTGTATGTATACTGTCACGTCCCGCGACGTAATACTAATTACTCATTATTATTTTATACCTAATTCTTAAAAGACTAGCAATTGTAATCCGCATAACTTAGCTAGCAAATACTAATTAGACTACTATTTCACTATTGTATTTCTTTTATAATTGTTCATTGCAAATATTAATGTAACGAAAGACAACCCGTGGGAATGGCCACGCCCTCTCAAAAAACTCTCGTCTTGACATCTTATAATTTACAACTTACATCCGCCAAAATTCTGTAACCATACGCACTCTTTTCAATGCGAATTTTCCCACAACCATAAAAATCTAAGAATCATTTCAAACCCTAAATTTATGTAATCATAAAGATTTCATCCTAGGAATTTTCTATGAAATAGAAAACATTATTTATGTAAGTCGTAAAACCAAAACTACGCATCCAAATCCCCTTTTCTAAAAATGAACCTTAAATGTCAAACACCTACAAAACCTAAATTTATAAGGCAATAATTGTCAACTAAAATTATTGGTCATCTCCGAATAACGAAAGAATCTGTATGTTCTAAAATAGATTTCCAAGAAAATCTATAAAATTTGGGTCACTACGTTTAAAGCGAACACCTGCATTTTTACCTATGAGAAAAACCCTTGTACAATCTCTACCCACGCTTCTAATACTAATCTTCAAACGAAGGGTGACAACAAAGGAAAACACTAAATTATCATATGTAACCAGGGAAACACGTGCACCCCATACTCTTAAATATTTTGAGTCATACAACCAGTTTTCCTCGCTATGATTTCACAGAAATCATAAATTCTTCCATTGAAATCTATTTTCGTCGAAGTACGAACAGGCCCAACTACCCTTCAACCATGTATAGCGGCCATCTTTAAATTGGAAGATTTATAGCCAAAGGTCTTATAAAAACAGAGGATTTGGACCCAAGGAGTCAGTCTGTTTTCATCTGCTAAACCTATCGGAACACCTAAAAAACAGTTCGAGTTAAATTCAATCAAGTTCTCTAAGTGGAAGAAGTTGTCAAGTGCATCGATAGAAGGTCACCCCAGTTCCAAGTGGTCCCCTAAATCTTTCAAGGACGGAGACCAGCCTCCATAGGACAAATACACAATAAAAACTACCATACAGGTGAGCAGGTCACTTTTCCTTAAAAATATATAAAGGTCTATTCTGAAAAGGAGATCGGAACTAAATCTCTGTCTCTTTTCAGATCCAGATCCAGAGAGAGAGAGAGTTTGAAAGGGCCAAGCCAAATAACCTTTTTGTATCTTTAAATAAAACTAATTATATCTAACTTTCTTTTGAATTATTTGGAGTCGAGTGGTTATCCTCATCCCGGTAAAGGAAAATCCTTTTCCTTTCCAAAACGAGGAACTTTTTAAATTTAATTCAATTAAAATTATGGGATGTGTTCATCTCAGGATGTAACAGTACGGTTGTTATTAACAAAGAGCTATAATTAGATAATGAATATTCGAAACCAATAAAAGTTGATATAATGCTGTAATTTATAGGACATAAAATTGCTGAGGCTATTTATATTATATGTATATAGACTAATATGGTAATTTAATGTTAATAGATGTTAGTAGTTAAAAATAAGCATAAAGATACCGATTTTTTCAACGGGTTATTGAAATTTGATGAATTTTTAAAAATAGTGTAAATATTAGTTAAGAAATGAAGCAATATACACCGGATGCCTGTAATATACTCGACAATGTAAACCATGACTTCACGATACCTCTCTGCTATGAATCAGAGCTGAGGAAGGTCAGTCAGTATCTGATTTTCGGTTCAAAAGCACGTGTGAAATAATTTCTCTCCATTTCGCGCATCATTTTCGTATAAAGAATTCGTATAAAGAATATATGAATGACATTCAGACATTAGTTTTCGGTACCAAGTCCCACAATTCCCAAACCATTTAATGACTTACAATATAAACATTATCTGTTATTCGATTTGACGAAATTTAGAAAAATAACATTTAAACAGGAATCATGAAAAGAAATAGGTAAGATTGTTTTATAAACAAAGAAGTGTAACTATAGTAATTTTGAATAATAATACCGTTTTGGCTATGTTTACTTTAGACTGTACATATTACCGCAATTGTACTTTTCCTTCTCGTACAACATGTGTTCAAGATAGGACGAAATCGTGTCAAGATAACGGGACATATAAAACAACGAATATACCTGCATTTTGTATTTAGTATTCAGTGTATTTAATCTGTTAAGGAGATGGGTCTCCCTTTTTTAATAACTGCGTTCCTATTTGCGATTGCAATTGCAAAAGAAGAATCTATTCGTTCTGTAAAAGGGTAAGTTCTAATAGTAGCAATAATCTTATTTATTTATTGTTAAAAAAAAATTTATCAAGAAAATCTGAAATTTTCTTACGCGGTTAGCATTGACAGTCATGTACATAACAATAGATAATGTAGATAATAATAGATAATAATACAGGGACATTTGGATGTCAGATTTTATTTCTCATATTGCATTCATTGATGAGTCAACGGAAATTCTGATTTTAGCGTGAATTTGCATTGCGGGAATTTCTAGAAATTGATATATGAAGGTTGAGATAAAAATCAATTCGAAGACGCTTTTTTTACTTTTGTGAAGTAGTTACACCAGGTGGTTCAATATTTTTTCTTCTAATATTAAATTTCTAGGACATTAACATTCTTAAAGTATACTGAAACCTTAAAATGCTCAATATCTTAGAAATTTAATATTAGAAGCAAAAATAAGAACCGCCTGATACTTTATTATAAATAATAAAGTATATTAAAGCTTTAAACTGCTCAAAAATTTCTTAGGTTGCAAGAGCTGTCGATTACTTGTGAAACTGAGGATCAACTGGCTTTCGTGCTTCAATACGATGATGACAATAAGTTTGATTTTCTAAAAGTTTCTCATCTTCCTCCAGACAATGTTCAAGTCTTGGTTACAGCAGAACAAGTTTCAAACTTCAAGACACAACTTGACCAACAAGGCATAAAATATACTGTTCTTATAGAAGATTTTCAAGTACTAATTGATGAAGAAGCTAAGAACCAAAGTCGAGTTAAAATGTTAGAAACTCGCTTTCATCAGTCAGATGAAAATGAAACCTACAATTTTGATCACTTCCCACGATACAATGCAGTAAGATCGATTTATTCAGAATTTTAATAAAAGATAAAATCTTTTCATAAAAAGATATTACATTGTTTTCAATTTATGCCTAAAAGTGAATTATGAATTTTTAGATGATCGAATATATGGAACAAATGGCTCAGAAATACGAATATGTTACTCTATTTAACATTGGTTATTCCTACGAAGGTCGTTACATATACGGCCTAAAAATTTCGAGTGGGGGAAATAAAATGAAACCTGCTATTTTAATTGATGCTGGAATTCATGCTCGCGAATGGATTGCCCCTGTGACAGCACTTTATACAATTTTTGAACTTGTGAAGGAAAAAAACAAAGGTTTCTATCAAAATGTGGATTGGTATATTATTCCGATGCTAAATCCTGATGGTTATGAGTACTCGCATGGCAAGGTATTTAAACTATTTTCCATATTTTCATTTTAAAGTTGCATATTACATTTAACAACAAGACGGAGACGACACTTTTATTTAAAATTAAATTAAACTCGTTAATTACAGGATCGCCTTTGGAGAAAAACCCGATCAAAAACTTTAGATCCAAACTGCATGGGTGTCGATGGCAACAGGAATTTTGGATACAATTGGAAGCGTAAATACAGAATATTTATTATTTATCTATTATTTATTATTCTTCAACATCGAGATGAGACTTAAATATTTATTTTTGAATTATTTTTATTATTTATAGCAATTGGACGTGATCGGTATCCCTGCGCCAAAACCTACGCTGGAAACGTCCCATTTTCAGAATTGGAAACTCAAAATTTACGCGATTTTGTTCTTTCGAAAAATGGAACCATCAAGATTTATTTAACATTACACTCTTTTGGAAAGGTAAGATTATATCAAATATATTTCTATATTTGATTAAAAGAAGATTCGACACGACCCTTTAGTATACTCTTTATCACGCCCACTTTTATTGACTCCGCCTATTCTATTCAACCACGCCATAGAACACGACCACGACACGCCCATTTGTCTATTATAATTATCAGTACACCCAGAAAAAAAGTTTATTTGAATCAAATAAACGTATATTTGTTACAGAGCCAACTAAAAAGTATCTTTGAATTAAATAAAATTTATTTGATTCAAAGAAATTTTCTATTTAATTCAATTAGAAAATTATTTAATTCAAATAGAAAATTTCTTTGAATCAAATAAGTTTTATTTAATTCAAAGATATTTTTTAGTTGGCTCTGTAACAAATATACGTTTATTTGATTTAAATCAACTTTTTTTCTCAGTGTATTTTTAATTTTTACGTCATTTTTATTCCAGTATTTGCTGTACCCATGGGGATACACAAAATTTGAAGTTCCCGAAAATGAGAATACACTCGTAAGTATAAGTTAACAATTTTCGAGAAATTCTGAAAAATTTAAGATTGAAGAAATTGTTTTAAAAAAATTATTACTTTTCAGGTGAAATTAGCAGTACTAGCTGCACTTAAACTTAAAGCTCTTTACAGAACTGAGTATAAAATAGGAAGTGCTGCTCGTATATTGTGTAAGTTAAAATGTGTATTAAGTATTTTTAAAATATAAAAGTAATCTCCTAAATTAAAAAATATTTACATATTAATTGAAACATTTTTCTTTCAAAAATATACGTTTATTTTTTGCAGATCCGGCAGCAGGCGGAAGTGATGATTGGGTGAAGGCAGTTGGAAAAGCAGATATTGCATATACTATCGAATTACCAGGATTCTCTTTCATTATAGATCCGACATTCATAAGGCCTATTGGTTTAGAAACTTTTGAAGCTTTTAAAGTTTTTAGTGCGTATGCTTCATTTGCTTATAAAGATTTATAAATGTTTATTTAAGAGTAAATAAATATTTTACCTGTCTTTTGGCGTATTTTTATAAATCTTTCTATAAGTGATGAAAAAATTAAATTAAAAAAAATTAAATTATGTAATTTATAGAAATGCAAAACATTTAGATATTATTTATTACATTAATAACGTATCTTGATTATATAGAATAAGGCAACACAAATAAAAGTATGAAGACTGTTGATAAAAATTTTTAATAATAGAAATAAATGATATTTTTGTATAGATGTCATTTTTTTCTTTCCAACTTCCACTTTTTATTCTTTCAACAACATTAAAAACTATTGACTTAAAGATTTTTTTTATCTAAGAACACGCTCTCTCGTTTAAAAAAAGATCATTGTAAAATGGATACTATGAGTCTATGATGGCTATAACTGTACCATATTTCACTTATCTATCATCAAGTAGTTTCACATTATCGTTTTTAATAGACAAGTAGAACTGAAGAAAACATATTTTATTTTTTATTATTATTTTTGAGTTCCGGGTTATAAATTACGTATGTTGTGTAAAAATCCTAATTTCTGATATCTTGAATCACGAAAGTTTATTGTAATTTTGACTGTTTTAATTTATCCTTTTATTCATAAATCGCGACATTTTAAATAAATCAAATAAATTAAATTAAACTTGGAATTAAATTATCAGAATAAAGGGAAATTATTTCTGACATTTTTAGCACTAGTATGACATTTGGTCAAGATAAGAAAACATATAAAAACAGGAAGAGTGAACATATTCCCAGCTTCCAGTGCTTCAAGAAGATGAATTTTTTCTTTTTACTATTTGCTGCTTTGGTGGCTTTTCCAGTTACAACTGGTGAATACCTCCCTTCTTTAAAAGGGTAAGTTTTATACATTAAAATTTATGTTATTTTTGGATTCTATAATAATGTTTTTTTTTTAAACAACTTTAAGAAGAAATTTTTTTACAAGAAATGTAAACCTTGTCTTTAGGATGCAAGAACTTTCGATTAGATGTGCAAATGAGGCACAAGTGGCTTTCGTTCTTCAATTCGAGGGGCATAGGGATTTTGATTTTATAAAAATTTCCCCCTCTTCTCCTAAAAATATTCAAGTCCTAATCACAGCAGACCATGTGACTCGCTTCAAAAATCAACTCGACTCTCGTGGTATTGAATATAAAGTTTTGATTAATGACTTCCAAAAAGTCGTCGATGTAGAGTCTAAGGCTCAGAAAAAAGTTGAAATGAGGCAAATCACTTCTGGATTAAATAATTCGTATTGTTTTGATTACTTTCCACGACACAAGACTGTAAGCTCTATTTTTTATTTAGAAAAAATGTCCTACTTAATAAAGAGCCGTTCAAATATATTACGTAATAAACTTTAGGGGAGGGGGGCACTAAATGTTACTGTGAGTTACACGGGGAAGGGAGGATGTTCAAAGTCGATATTACATAACTTTCCGATCACGAAATTTCAGCATTTCTTTAAATTCCTGCACAGTAGACCCTTCATAATTTCAAAACTTTAAAAAAGGCGAAAATCTAAATACCTTGTGTTCTATAGTACCTTTTTTAATAATATCCTTTGCTGGTCAGAAGACAACCGAGCTGGAAAAACTACTTCAGTCACTTCACAATATAATAAAACTTCCATAAAAAAATTAAATAATTAAAAAACACTTTGGCACGAAGACTTAATAAAGAATACAAATCAATTAATTAATCTATAGATTAATCGCCAGCACGTTACGCATTTACTTCAACGGAAGAAAAATTATTTTCAACCTCTCCAGACGAGAGTCAAAAGCAAACTAAGTGAACAAGGTTGTAATTATGGAAATTTACTATTCAGAGTCTGAATATGTCAGTCAACAGAAACAAATCAAAAGAGACTAACTCAGGTAGAAATTTCTAAGAACTATAAATCGATTCAGAAAAGATAAACATTTAGAAATGATAAACCTGACCTTGTTCGGCTTCGTGAAAATACCAAAATATCACCATTTCTAAAATGATACACATACGTCAAGAGGCAATATGTATGTTTTGAAAGGATCCAATTTAGAAGGCTCTTTAAATATGTAAACTAGCTGTGAAGTTGTATCAACTTTTGTGCTCATTCAATGAGCACTTTGCTTCCTGTAAGAAAATATGATTTGCTTCCTCATAGAGGAAGCATTAATTATTCTTTACATCAACATTAAATTTTGATTATTTGAGAAGTTATATTCGAAAAATTCATTTTCAAAAAGTACAATAAAGCACAATTTTCTTATTTTTCAATGGAATGCATTAATCTTATTGGTCCATCGATTCGTCTCGACGCAAGGAACCTTTATTTTCCTTACGTCAGCTTCGAATTTTGAATATTAGAGAAGTTATAGTTGAAAAACTAATTTTTTAAAATTAAATAAAACCATAACTTTGTTATCTTTCAATGAAATGAAATAATATTATAGACCAATCGATTCGTCTTGATGCAAGGAACATTTATTTTCCTTACGTCAAGTCAAAATTTTGATTATTTGAAAAGTTATAGTCGAAAAATTAATTTTTGAAAATACAATTAACCATAACTTTGTTATTTTTTAATGAAATGCATTAATAATATAGGTCAATCGATTCGTTTCGACACAAGGAATCTACGTTTTCCTTACATCATCTTTCAATTTTGATTATTTGAGAAGTTATAGTGAAAAAATGAATTTTAAGAAAATTATAAAAGTACATAAAACTTGTAAAATTAAATATTTTGTTAAACCATTGTAAGAAATTCAACTAGGTGTATAATGAAATAACCATGCAAAATTTCATCAATTTATCTCAACGCGTTTTCAAGAAATTGCTGGATCGTGACATACATCCATACACACACACACATACATCCGGACAATTTTTCAGGACATCATGTTAGATATATTGACATTAAAATATGTTGAAAAAAACCTTTTTTAGGAAACTGGATGTTGTCACCACCACAAAGCTTCCTCTATGAGGAAGCAACAAATAAAAAGTCAAATTGTCGAGATCCAAACATAGAAGAATGTCTAATTTCGACTGAAATATTTTACACGATTCCAGAAATTGTTTTCTCAATCAATTTGAAAGTTACTTTTTACATTTTTTAATTTGTTTTTCTTTCTTTAAATTCAAAATCAATAATAAATTTCTACATCTGCCAAGGACGAGTTAAAAAAAAATATTTCAATTAGTTAATAGCATCATATTAACGTTCAATTACCACATAATAGGGGAGGGGGTCAAAAGTATGTTACAGGATGTTACTCAAGGGGGGGGTCTAAAATCGAAAAAAAGTGCATTACGTAATACTTGAACAGCCCCTAAAATAACTAATCTAAACTGAATCTCAAATCTCTAAAAAAAAGTAATTAATTTTTAGATAAACGAATACCTGATAGAAATGTCCAAAAAATTCAGAGACGTCACTGTATTCAAAATTGGCAATTCTTACGAAAACCGAGAAATGAAAGGTATAAAAATTTCAAGCGGCGGACGTAAAAAGAAACCTGCGATTCTAATTGATGCCGGAATTCATGCTCGTGAGTGGATTGCTCCTACCACTGCACTTTTTGCAATTTCGCAGCTTGTAAAAGAGAAGTATAAACGCCTTTATAAAAACGTGGATTGGTATATCATTCCGTTGCTAAATCCGGATGGTTACGAATTTTCCCATATAAACGTGAGCATTGAAATTTTATACATAAATATTGATGCTGTAAATAAATTATTAAAGAAATAAAATAATTTTACTACAGTTTCGTTGTTGGAGGAAAACACGCTCAAATACTGTAAATTCTGAGTGCGTAGGTGTTGATGCCAATCGTAATTTTGACTTTAAGTGGATGGGTGAATATATTATACTAATTATATCTATTTAAAAAAAAATATTACTATTATTATTGATTATTACTGGAAGTTATCATTTTTTAGGAGAAGGAGCTTCCAAAAATAGTTGTGATAGTACATACGCGGGAAGTAAACCATTTTCGGAAGTTGAAACTCAAAATTTACGTGATTTCGTTCTTTCGAAAAATGGATCGATCAAGATTTATTTATCATTACACTCTTATGGAAAGGTAAAATTTTTTTGCGAACTTTTGGAGGATAGGTCAACTGTTCTCAATGTTTTTAATTTCATGTAATATAAAACACTTTATTTTAGATGATTTTGCATCCTTGGGGATACACTTATGCCTTGCCAAATAATGAGCCTACTCTTGTGAGTTTATTAACAAATTTGGGCGAAAGTTATCTATTTTTTTTATTTACTTAACTCAATATTATCACGCAAGAATTTTTATTATTTTTTTTTCTTTTTAGAGAAAAGTAGGACTAAAAGCTGCAAAGTCAATTGCAGCTCTCTATGGAACTCAGTATAAAGTTGGAAGTTCCAGTCGAGTAATTTGTAAGATTCATTAAAAAATAAATAACAGATCATGAAAATGACAAAATTGTCATATAAAGTTAATATTATTATTGATTTTATTTTCAGATAAGGCAGCTGGCGGAAGTGACGATTGGATGATGGCTGTTGGCGGTGCGAATTTATCATACATAATAGAATTGCCAGGCAATTCTTTCATAATGTATGCCAATAGGATCAAGCCCATTGGTTTAGAAACTTTTAAAGCGTTTAAAGTTTTTGGTGAATATGCAGAAAAAGCTTTCAGTCCCGTGTGAATTAGCTTAAAAATTATCAACATTTTTTCTAATCATTTATGTAACAATTTAAACTTCCTGATTTAATAAATTCCGAGTCTGTTAGATTTAGAATATTTCTAGGTAAAATAGAGAAAGTGTTTGCGATAATTGAAGGGAAAGCGAGAGAGAGAAGGGACTAGAGAAAGAGAGAGCGGTTTATTAGGATGTAATGGCCTCTGTATAGGCTTTCGAAGGACCTAATTAGAGTTTGGGTCACATTTGGTACCTGAGGAAATTCCCAGAACGAGCGTCTGATGCCGACGCTCGATATGAGTAATAGCAGAGAAGCTGGCCCTGGGCCCAAATAGTGGGGAGAATTTTCAGGCACGTTTTCCAGGCAAGTGTAGTGCTAAGGACTCTGTGATAGTCCAGTTCCTTCAGGGAAATCCGTTGTGACTGTTCTCTCGATCTCGCTCCCGTAACATTGTAGTGTGCAATCAGAAGTACGTTGTGTGTGTGTACCCGAGTGTGAGATACAAAGCCAGCGACGTTTAACAGAGCTAGCGACAGGATTTGCCTGCTGCCTTAGTGGATGATATTACATATCATCCAGGGCTCCTCCAACCCCCGCGGCACACTTGCCATTCTATCCAGGCGCAACGTAGTGAGGGCTGTCCCCATGCCTGAGACGTCAGGACTGCGTTGTCCCTTCAACTCTGGAGGTGTCCCTCCTTCTCAGAAAGCTACACACGTCAATCTGGTAAGAGAGTATCTACCTGAATGGCCATTCAAGCAGCGGTTTCATATGTAATTGTTTCTTAGAATATTAGTTTATTTGATAGTGATTCTCTAAACTTGTACTTTAAAGTGTAAATTGTATCCTCTTCCTCTAAACTTGTACTCTAAAGTGTAAATTGTATCCTCTTAAGAATTAGTATTTTTAAACTCATAAATCTACTTTGAAGGCTTTTTCCTCACTCAAGACTGGGGTTTTTTATGCCGGAAAAGTGTTTGTTTCTCCATAGCTTAATAAATTCACCTTTAGTAAAATTGACTCACCTCCTTCAATTTCACACACCCTCTTATAGATTTTCGATCTTATTTGTGAACTCGATTAATTTCTAAAGTGAGACTTATTTTCAATTTACCCACTAGTCATTCTTCCTAAATTTATATGCAAATTTAACACAAAGCAAAAATTTTCTCTAGAGTTTAGAGAATTAATGGAGTTTACGAAACAGATATCCTCTCTAAAATTAACAGAATTTTTTCCTGTCGACATTATCTTAAGTTAAGATTTGTTTCACCATGCTGAAAATTTATTACTACAGTCCTGGAACTGTGACGTAAGTTTCTTCTGCAATATCAATAGGAGAAAAAGCCTGAAAGAAGTTAGTGCAAATCAAGACAGAGAAAAGATCACAAAGTGCGTATGGAGTTTAATCTCACAATAAAATTGATATCAGCAATTATTATTATAAATAATAGAAAAACTTTTGCGAAACCTTATTCAAATAATTGTTATATTTTAAAGTGAGTAAATGTAGTTTGATTGAATATAACAATTTTCTCTAATATCAAATTTAATTAGGATGTACGTATTAATAAATTTAATATTAATTAATTAATTAATTAATTATATTAAACCATATTTGACGATATCGTTCAATGGACCGCGAATTAGATTAAACAGAGTTAAATAAATGCAGTAGAATAAAGATAGATATGCTCTTTAGTTAATTTTATGAATTATAAATATATTTGTATTTAGTTATAGAAAATATATAAACTAATATAAAAGATTACCCAAATAATGCGAGATTGTTATGATTTTAATTTTGCTATTCTAATTTTTCTGCATGCAACAGTAGTTTGAGCTACTTTATTATCTATATAAAGATTGTTGCGTTATTTCCTTTGATAATAAGCGATTGAGGCCACGACGGAAGACGATTAAAATAGTCATATAAAAGCATAAATTATTTCACAATTTCAGTATAAGATGAACAGTCAATGTCTCTTCTTTGCTAGCTTTGTGGCTTTCACACTTGCTACTAAAGAATACCTGCCTCCCTTAAAAGGGTAAATTTTCCAGTGTTATTCAATATTAAATTACATATAATTATAAAAATATAATTAAATTAAATGATCAATCTCGTTATAAAGGATGCAAGGATTCTCAATTACATGTGACAATGAAAGAAAACTATCTCTCGTACTTCAATTCAGAGGACATAAAAATTTCGATTTTCTTTCGATTTCTCCTTATCCCTCAGAAAATGTTCGAGTTCTAGTCACAGCAGACGAAGTTTCCGATTTTAAAAATTTTCTCGAAAAAAATGAAATTGAATATAAAGTTTATGTCAAGGACTTCCAAAAATTAATTGATAAAGAATCTAAGGATCAAAGGGCCCGGAAAATTCGTCGAAGTCTCGGGTCAAAGGAACTATACAATTTTGACCATTTTCCTCGACTAGAAACTGTAAGTAATTATTTACTGCACTTTATGGAATTTTTAGTTAGAGTTTAATAATTGTAAAGATATTTTCAATTAATTTGTTTTCAGTACAAAATTTAAGTTATCAATTTTCAGATAAATGAATACATGATAGAGATTTCTAAAAAACATAAAGACGTCACGTTGTTTAGCATTGGCTTGTCTTTCGAAGGTCGTTCAATGTACGGTGTAAAAATTTCCCGCGAAGGAAATAAAACTAGACCTGCTATTTTAATTGATGCCGGAATTCATGCTCGAGAGTGGGTTGCTCCAACCACCGCACTTTATGCCATTTCCAGACTCATAAAAAAGAAAAGCCAACATACTTATGAAAATGTGGACTGGTACATAATTCCTCAAATTAATCCCGATGGTTACGAATTTTCACATACCGAAGTATTTACTCATTTTTCACACTGCTATTACATTTCCATTACGAAATTTCCAGAACTAAATTAATTAAATTGATTATAATATGTAGTATCGCATGTGGAGGAAAACACGTTCAAATACAACAAATCCTGACTGTGTCGGTGTCGACGCTAACAGGAACTTCGGCTACAAGTGGATGTGTAAATAATTAATTTTTTTCAATGATTACTATCATTTACTTACATTCAGGAAACAAAGAAAAAAAACACTCGACTAATTGAGTATCCTGTTATAATTAGTTCTGGAAACAGAAAATAAAACAAGAGCCTCTCAAGATCCCTGCGAAACTGTTTATGCCGGAGAGACAGCATTTTCAGAAATGGAAACTCAGAACTTGCGCGACTTCATTTTATCCAAGAATGGAACCATCAAGGCTTATATAAGTCTACATTCTACAAGTCGAAATACACAGGTGACTTGACTGAATGTTATAAAATACCTATGCATTTATTCATTTATCAATTTAATATCATTTTCGCAGAATATTATCATTCCTTGGGCATACACTAAAGAAGTTGGAAATCATTCTTCATTTCACGTAAGTACTTTTCATTTTGTAAATAAAAATGCAATATAATATCTATAATCTAAAAATAAAAACATCTCAGCGCCACAAATCAATTTTCTGCCTCCTAGCTTTCTCAAACTTTGTCACGCCTACTAACCACGGTTATCAATTTTACCCACGCCCTAACCCACGCCCAGGTTATTTTTATACGGCCCACGATTGTATACATTAAGAATTTGCTTCATAAATAAAGTGAAAAAATTTTGTTCAAGAAAATACTCAATGAAAATATGTTTTCTAGACGGAAATAGGAAGAAGAGCTGCGAAAGCAGCTGCGAGTGTTCGGGAAACTAATTACGCTGTCGGAATTGCAAGTCATGTCTACTGTGAGTAAATTAAAGTGTCTTCCTGGAATTTTTTATTGCCTTTTTATTTCTTTAAATATTTCTGATAAAAAATTAAGATTGACTTCTAAGATTTCTTTTTATTATTATAAATTTTTAGATAATGCTCCTGGTGCAAGTATGGATTGGGTGATGGCAGTTGGTGGAGCAAATTTATCATATACAATTGAATTGCCGAGTGAAGATTTCATGACAAGCCCGGAAAATATAAATGTCATTGGACTGGAAATTTTTAGGGCTTTGAAAGTTTTTGCACGGATGGCAGAAAAGAATTATGCAATATATATGTATATGTAATATAAAAAATATGTTAATTATTTTTATCTCAAACAACAAGAATGTAAAAATATTTTCCTGTGAAATACAACTGAGAAAAAGAATGAATGGATTTTCTCTCTTAAAGGAATGTTTTTAAGAAGAATTTTGCAATGTGTATGTGTGTGCATTTGAAATGTTATATCAGAGAAAACTTGTGTCAAACAAAGCAATTGATTTACACATTAAAAGATATTGATCAAAGTCCGCCTTCTCGCAATACATTAAATAAGAATCAATTATGTGTCCTTGATAAGAAACTGTATAAATACGAGATTCATGATCAATTCTGTGTATTTTAAAAATGTCAGCTCGTATCTTCGTAGCTGCTAGCTTTGTGGCATTTGTATTTGCAAATAAAGAGTACTTGCATCCTTTAAAAGGGTGAGTGTTTAAAAAGAATCAATCAGTTTTAGGAATTTTTCATTCAATATTTTAAAATATGAGTCATTCAAAGCTAAAAAAATTCTAATTGAACAATTCTTTATTTCCCTAGAGACTAAGAGGTACTTTTAGTCCCTAGGGAATGAAAAGTAGAACTTTAGCCCCACTTCATTGGCATGAAAAACAGCTAGGGACTAAAAAAAATTTTTGTGAATTATTAAAGAATGCAAGGTATCTCAATTATATGCGAAAATTTGGAAAAATTGGCTATTATTCGACAATTTGACGGCCAAAGGGGTTTTAATTTTCTAAAAATGACTCAACTTCCGGGTGAAAATATCCAAGTTCTTGTCACAGCAGACCTGGCGTCTGAATTCAAAGATCAGCTCGACTCACATGGGATCGATTATAAAGTTAATATCGAGGATGTCCAAAAATTAGTTGATATAGAGACAAGGACACAAAAATTGGCCCAGGAAAAAAGAACTCGAAGTTTTCATTTCCAAGAAACGTACGCTTTCAATTATTTCCCGCGACAGGCAAAAGTGAGTGGATTTTAATGACAATTGTTTTTGACAATAAAAATTGTTAGATTTTAATATTCATAATGCAAATTTATAGATAAATGAATATATGATGAAAATGGCTGAAGACTACGAAGATCTAACACTATTTAGCATTGGTCGGTCTTTCGAAGGTCGTGAAATGTATGGAGTAAAAGTTTCTCGCGAAGGAAATAAAACTAAACCTGCTATTTTAATTGATGCTGGAATTCACGCTCGTGAGTGGATTGCCCCAGTTACGGCACTTTTTGCAATTTCTCAACTTGTAAAAGAGAGCAACAAACATCTTTACAAAAATGTGGATTGGTACATTATTCCCTCAATGAATCCGGATGGCTATGAATTCACACACACTAAAGTATTAGAATATTTTTTTTTTTGTAATATTTTTTTAATCTAGTATATTTGACTAAAAATAATAATAAATTTTCTAATTTTTCAGTATCGCTTTTGGCGAAAAACTAGATCTAATAGTTCGAATTCAAAGTGTTTTGGTGCTGACGGAAACAGAAATTTTGACTTCAAATGGATGGGTAAATAAAGCATGGTAGTAATAAAATGAGAATGCAAAAATGTAATTTTAAATTTAAATTAAAGATTCGTGTCCAAATTAATTTTAGAATCGGGATCTTCTGCTGATCCTTGCAGTGATCAGTTTGGGGGAGAAAAGGCATTTTCGGAAGTGGAAGCTCAAAATTTGCGCGACTTTATTTTATCAAGAAATGGATCTGTTCAAATTTATATAACTCTACATTCTTCCGGACAGGTATAATTACTATCTAGAATTTTTTATGAAACCTCTATTTTAATTGTCGTACTTTTCATTCCAGCTTCTTGCTTTTCCCTGGGCATACACTAAAGAATTGCCTGAAAAATATTTAGTTCTCGCAAGTATTTTCACCGCAAATGAAGTTAATATTTTATTTCTATAAAAAAAAAACTGTAATTAATTACAAATATTTTTCCACAGAAATCAGTAGCAGAAAAAGCTGCAAGAGCACTTTCAGCTCTTCGTGGAACAACCTACACAGTCGAAGGTCTGGCTCGCATCTTATGTAAGTTGGTTAAAAGTATTTTTTATTACACGTGCCTGATTTTTGCCGTTTTTTATGAGTAAAAAGTACTTTAGAATCTGAATTAGTGAAAAGTGAGTCACTAATTTACTTTAGTAAAAATTTTTACTAATTATTAATTGTATTCCACTATTTCAATTCGCAGTTTTCGACTTTTCACTAAAGTTTTAGTTAAAAATAACTAAAAATTAGTAGAATTTTTCACTAAAGTAAATTAGTGACTCACTTTTCACTAATTCAGATTTAGAGAGTAGGGAGTGAAAAGTATATCTCTAGCTCTGTACATAATGTACTATTTTAAATTAATTTTCATAAAATTAATTTCATTAATTAAGTTTTCTGGATTTTAAAAAAATATAATATTTTTTTATAGATGAAGCTTCTGGGGGAACTTTAGATTGGACGATGGCTATTGGTGGAGTAGATTTATCATACGTGTTTGAATTGCCAGGAAATTATTTTCAGGTTTATCCCCGAGAAATAATTCCAATTGGTTTAGAGACTTTTGAGGCCTTTAAAGTTTTTGGTGAATATGTAGAAGAGACATATGTATGTTAATTAAAAAGGAAATTTATGAATAGAAGATATACAATTTTCTCTCATTAGAAATAAATATTTCTGTATGAAGTCGCTGGTAATATTGTTTAAAGAAAATATTATCTATTAATATAAAAAAAATTTCATAATACTTAGTCAAACTCACACAGAACTGAAGAAATGTTATCGATCGTAGTTTAATAAACTCAAATTGGCCCGTAAAGGACGAATTTTCTTTGACTCGTCCTCGCTGAATATTTGATACGGAGATTACGTTTCCTCTGGAGAATGTCCTGACTCGTGCATATTCAGGACTTTTGTACCGAATGTTCAGGACATTGTTATGCTAAGATCGCGAAAAGGCTTCCCTTAGCATATTTCGACGATATTTTCAGTCTCGGGTGCACCTGGTTCTGGTGAACCGACATCCACCTCAGACACCCCAAACCCTTCATCTAATTTTCACCGAATTTACATTAGCGACTTTAATTACTACGACATTATTTTATTTTCGCTAGATACTAACTCGAATCTACCCAGTTAATTCCATCATTTCTACCCGAGAATGAAGAAAATAGAGAATAAATGCTGGAAGGCGAGGATCCCAAAAACCGCGGGACACTGATGTATATGCGAAACAAAGTCCATCCTATATGCGTATGTTACCTTGCATTCCTGCATATACTCTGCTGCTCTAATTTGTCTAGTTTTTCACTTTTCGCTTCCTATCTCTCGCTGTGGTTTTTGAACAATCCTTTTATTTTATGTCACCTATCCAATTCTACTTGTATAAACACTATGTTACTATTTCATGTCTAGGTGGATTTAATTCCTTGCAAATTTCCAAACCAGAGAAGAGGGCAAAAAAACTGAAAGTTCTTTTTAATTTGATTCCTCGGTTTGCGAAACGAGAAAGATCAAATTAATGAAGGAAAGGGTGTTGCAAAGGGGGTGAGAAAGGGCGTTAAAAAAAGAGTGTGCGAAAAAGAAGCTATAGAAAATGGACTTGGTAAAAAATGGTAAAAATAGTGGTAAAAATAGTCATGAAAAACGGTTTGGAAAGACGGATATAAAAAATGGGTTGGCGAAGGGGGTGGAGAAATGTTAGATGCAAATGAGCATTCGAAGTTTTTAAAGGCGAGAAGGGGACCCGTGGTTCTGAATAGAAGTGAATAATAAGATAAGAAACACTATTATATGACATCTGGAACGATTATATCTTTTATTATTATGAACTTGGTACGCACGTGACCAGAATTCGTTGCAACTTTCAACTCAGGATTCAAATTAATTTCACCTTTGTAGGATCGACGGTGACAATAAAAATTCATCCTCTTCATGGAGCGTAGGTAACATCTGCGTAGGACTTGTAGGACTTAAAAATTCTACGTACGCTGTTTATTTTTTTTGTGTTTTACTTTCTTTTCCCTGGAAAACTCAATAGATAGTCGATCAAGCTAAACTAAAGAGTCTCTAGTAAAAACGTAATCATCTGAGAGAGAATCATTAACTTTGATGAGAATACAAAAATTTTGGATGAGAAAGATATTTACTCTAAGAAGCTTTATAACAGTAACAATCTTTCTAAAATCATGATTTATCTAAAAGCTAAATTTTCCTGCAGGTCAGAAAGTAGGATCTAAATTTTAGTCGACTTGGGGTTTTGTGTAATAAAAAGGGAGACGGGTTTTTATCGTCACTCGGGATTGAACCCTAGGCGTCACCTGTACATCGATATCAGAGTGGCAACCATCTGTACCCGGAACGATGGGGACACGGAAATCGAATGTAGCGGGCGGCGATAAACTTGAAGGGAAATGCTTCCTTAATGCGGAGATACACTGCCGATTGAAACTTATCGTTGCTCGTAGAAATAAACTCACCCCTTTTCGCGAGCGGCCAGTGCCCCCTCTTGACCTCTAACCCATCCCCAACTCTGCCGCGTCCTACTCGAACTTCCGGCTTTGTCGTCGTCCTCGTCCACCGAAATGCAATTCTCCGAAGTGATCTGGCAGAAATAGAAACGAACTGGGTTGGGAACGATAGCGAGCGAGTTATGCCTCGAAGGGAAAGGTAGATGGCACTATAGAGAAAAGAAGAAAAGAAGGGAAAAAGATAAATGTAACGACTCATGGATCTCGAGCACTGTAATAATGCTGAGCACGTCTCGAGCAAGGACTCGCATAGACAAGGCGACTTTCAGTAATTACCTGTCCGATACAAAATCGATTTCGTTATGACCAAAAGATTACTGCTAGAGAGCTTATGACATCGAATAAACGACTGAGAATGGCGAATTCAGCAGAGCATATGCTGAGATAAGAGCTTATTTTCGAATAGAGGGATGATAGAGTTTCTATGAAAAGGTCTTGGCGTGTTTAATTTCTTGCATATTTACAAAATAGAGAGGACAGTAAACTTTGCCTAAGTTCAGGATTACTACAAAAATATGAGACTAAAGTTTACAATGTCTACGATAAACGAAAATTAAGAAATTTTATTCTTTCCAAAACTTACAAGATATAAAATTTTATGGTGAAAAGTAGTTGTGCACAACTCAAAAAATGACCCACCAAAGTTTGAACCCCATCGTGAATTTGGAACTCACCCTACTTTATTCTTTAAAATTAAAAAATTCACCAAAAATAACTTAATACGGTGGGTCAAAATTTTATTGCTGATAAGAGGACTTCTTAATATTAAAACGCTCCCATATAAGTTTCATCCTTCTTGTTCGTTTCGAACTTACCCCATATTCACCAAAAATTTTTTGGAATGTCTTTTAGCATTGAGAAGACTTATTATAAACAATAAAATTTTGACCCAATCAATTAGGGAATTTTTTAATTCTAAGGGATGATATGGGGTGAGTTGCAAATGAATTATGGGGTTGAAAGTTTTTGAGGTGTCTTTTAGCTTGTGGAAGAACTATTATCAGCAATAAAATTTAAACCTAACGAATTAGAGTAATTTTGGTGAATTTTTTTTTTTAAGGGATAAAGTAGGGTGAGTTCCAAATGCATGGGGGGTTGAAACTTCTGTGGGTTACTTATTGGGTGCAAATTTCAATCTCATCAAAAATTTGATTCAAAAATTCTATGTCTTCTAGGTTTTCCAGTCTAATTTTGAGAAAAAATGCAGATCTGCTTTTAAAAAAGTCCAGTTAATTAGGTTTTAGTATATTATTGTGACGTCATGTCACTTATTATAATAAATTATTAACATTGTATTCATCTTAAGAAATAAGAACTCGCACATCCGATTATTGATCCGATACCTTGTCAGAGGGTCAAAGAACTCAAAGGTTGAACCATCAGCTCACCCCAGAAGCAATCAGCAAATTGAAATCATTGTCTAACCCTTCAGGTTGTTTCCAAACTTATCTCCAAACTTTTGTTAATAAACAAGCTTCGATCTGTTTTTCACGTAACAAGAGATTACACGTGTTCTTCGCCATTGGTCACCGGACGCTAAAAACCAAGTGCGTCACCATGGACCCTAAGGTGTTCAAACCATTTATGACCTTCGCCCCCTCAAAAAAAGTCCTATAAGAAAGAAGGTATCCGCGGCTTTAGTCAGTCGTCGTCGCGATTACCAACTCTTCGGTCGCAGTCGTCGTCGCGATTACCAACTAGTCAGTCTTCATCGTGGCTATCAACTCGTCGGTCATAGTCTTCGTCGAGAGTGTCAACCCGTGGTCCACGAGCTCCTCACCTAGCAATCTTCGACCTTCAACAAGATTCTGCAACCAGAACGAATCTCTGTCCGTAAATAGTTTGACGCGACTCCGGTCCTACGTCCTAAATCTGTAGGCCCGTCAATCAATCCGTTTCAAGTTCACGAAAATCCACGTTATAAATCCAGTGTGCCAGTACGAGCACCCAATCCGACGGCTACGTCCTTGTCCAGTAGGCCCGTCAACCAGTTCCAGTGTGCCAGTGAGAGCACCCAATCCGACGGTTACGTCCTTGTCCAGTAGGCCCGTCAACCAGTTCCAGTGTGCCAGTGAGAGCACCCA
>CAJFCO010000122.1:2069137-2097308 GCA_904066015.1 Synergus gifuensis
GTCCGACAGCTACGTCCTTATCCAGTAGGCCAGTCAACCAGTTCCAGTGTGCCAGTGAGAGCACCCAATCCGACGGCTACGTCCTTATCCAGTAGGCCTGTCAACCCGTTCCAGCAACCCAGCGCAAGGACCAACCAGACGTGGTCCAAACCCAAACGATCACCTAGATTCTTCGGCAATTACTGAAGGCTCCAGCCACAAGGCTAGACGGTAAGCCCCATTATCCTTATTCACACCTAACCCCCTCTATACATTTCTAATTATTTCCCCCTTTACATGCTGCTCTAAAAGGATTCCTGACGAAGCTCTTCTTTACATATGAAATCACACTGATTATTGTAAACCTCCCCCTTTGTAGTTGTTTATTGAATAAATATTTATTGTAACGAATCACCAACTACCACTCTGTTCAGTTATCCTCGTCCCCGACTCTAGTGGCATTGCGTGATAATTCTATTATCACGCTTTCCACCGGATAGAAAACGAGGAACAACTCTATAATATAATAAGGGTAAGTGCGTCTCTTATCTCGGACGTCACATTATGAACGAAGGGGAAGAAAAAGTTCAGACCACAGTTGGAAATAATAGTAATCTAAAAAAACTCTACTTTCTAACAAAGTTAAAATAAAGTTTGTAAATCGCAAGAACAAATAAGATTGTCAATATGTAAATTCACTGAACTTTAATTAGGTCACGAATTTCTTTTTCGACGCCTTCAAGTTCTTTTCAATTTTCCAATCGAAACTTTTCCATGTTTTCCAGAAGTTTTTCAAAATTCAATGACTTCAAAATCTTCTACGTCTTGTAGCAACCCCGAATCTTTATTTAATTTGATTCGTTTCGTAAATCGAAAACTGATAAGATAAATTAAAGAAACTTTTACGAAAATTTGTCCGAGATTTTGAAAAATTCTATTCCTATTTTTCGTTCCGAGAAGTTGAGAAAAGGAGTGGGAAAAAGGGGTTTGGAAAGGAGATTTAAAAATTGTTCTTCACTACTCACAATGAAACCAATTGTCACGGAAGCTTTTCGCTATTTTCCATTTTAAATCAGGACTTTTCTATTTAGAGGGAAACTGTTGCTGCGAAAAAATAGTGGTAATTTGTCACCACGGTTCATTTCACTCTTGCCAGATTGATCGAAATAAATTCGTATTTTCCGTGACTAAAATTTCACTCAAGCAAAAATCCCGTAAGTAGAATAAAACCCGGAAAACACAGTCTTAACTCAGAAAACGTGAGTTAACTTGAAAACGTGACTTTTCTGCGTTGATATGATAGCATGGATTGATCATGTCTTAAATCTTTTCTACAAAGTATGAGAAATAAATGGACATCATAGAAAATTTTCATCTCTCAATGTCTTATTTCAAGTGGACGGTTGATATTCGAAGGTTGACCCAGCATTGGGGTCTCAAAAGGGCGAATGAATTTGGAAATGAAGGGAGAGAATTCGGGGGAGAGAGGGGGGGAGAGTGACGGAGAGAGAGAGACGTAGAGAGAAGGATAAAGATAGAGAGAGAGAGAGAGAGATAGATGGAATGGAAAGGATAGCGAGATAAAACCAGAGAGTAGTAATTCATCCTAGGACGTATTTGAAATTGTAGTCCCGTGAGCTTGTCCTAGTATCTCTGTATCATGTGTAGACCAACATATATGTGTCGATTCAACATCAGAGAAGGGCATCGTGGCAAACGATGTATGTGAATGCAGTTTGAATATATATACGATTCAACATATATGTCATCAACAAGCATTATTCGGACAATTCTCTATGGCTTTGACTAAAGCTGGAAACCGTAACTCATTGTGAACATTCCGAAGGAGATATCTACATTCCTATTTTAGTTTCATCAGTCCGTTTGCTGTGTTTTAATCGATTTAAGATAAGAGTAGAATAGGCTGTGCTTTAAAATTAGAATTCAAGTTATTTATGATGTATTTTGAAATGATATCCGATTTGTATCAAGTTGAACAGTAGATGGCAGCGAATGAAAAAATACTTGAATGAAAATCCGCAGATTCCACTAGATAGAAGACAATGAGACCGAAATCGATAACGGCAAAAATATAATTAATTAGAATTATTCCCTTAGAATGTAAATAAGGATTGCGTCCTTTCTTGGAATGTATTCCTTGAAAGTAATTTTTGGCTTGTGTATTTTTGGCTCAGCAGTGAAATATTTAGTTTATATTTTTTCTGTCGGTGAAGATCTCAGAATATTCTTACTCCTCTAAACTGGAGTTCCCTTGTAATTCCTTTCGGTGGATTTCCTCTGACACTAGTTTTGCTCGTTGCCTGTTTTAGAGGAGCTTCAAGGATCAACGTTTCCCCCTTTCTTCTGATCCTCCTTAGGGTCCTTCGCGGAAACGGCACACGCCAAGAACTCGAAGGATATTTGTTCAGAGTAAACACAATGTTCGACCTTATGTGTACACCCACACTATCTCACTTCCTACCTCTGAGATCTCTTTGCCTCGTGTTCTAGCTTTTATGGTACAAGCCAAGCTCGACACCTTATTAAACCTCCAGAAGAAGCAAAATAATTTACTCCGCACTCTCCCACCTCGAGCTGCACAAAGGCAAAACGCCCCCTATATTGGACAAAATTATAATAAATTTCTCAGAACGTCGTTTCGGAATTCAGAGAATTTAGATCAGAACTATTTTTATCAGCTATGCACAAAAAAACTCTTCTCTTATTTTATATTTTGGAAATGTAAAAAAGTGGACAAATGAAGGGAATGGAATGGGAAAAGGAATGGGTTTGGAAAATGGGGCTGGAAAAGGAGGTGGAAAATGAGGTTTTAAAAATGGGGTTGGAAAATTGGATCTAGAAAAAAGTTAGAAAAGGAGGATTGAAAAACGAGGTCTTCAATAAATTCTTATCGTTTAATTTGACCTTTGGGTCTTTAATCTACAAAAAGTGCAAAAACGTTTAATAATTTATTAAAATTCTGCCCAGGCTTGCTAAGCTCGCGCAGTTAATAATTGTCTTTTTCCGACGAGTCCGGGAAAGTTTTTCTCGCGAAAATTCATTATATCGTCATAACGTCCAAGCTGATCGATCCATTTAATGTTCCCCGTGGGGTAAAAAGTTTTAACTACTCAGTAGCCGCGTATAGGGGAAAAGTTCCTTGCAAATGATAAGCCGTTTAGAATACGAACGACTAGAGTTTTCCTCACGGAACAATATTTTCATGCTCAGGCGACCTGATAAAAAGTACCGCAATACTTCCAGTAATTAACTGTCGCAAGAAGGGAGAACGTGGCATTGGCAGTGGTGGAATTCTGTGGGATTGGGGGGTGGGAGGTTGGAGGACTTATAAAAACTTGAGTGGCTTTCCACGGAAAAAGACAAGAATGAGAAAGAAAAAAGCGGCAAGGCAGGTGGACTCCGGAAACGAATTAATTTGCTCCCAGATCCGCAACTCGCTCTGCCTTATGTTTCTTTTATATCTCCTCTGATGTTTTCAAAATTATCACTCAGTCGGAATATTATCAATGAAGTTGAATTTTTATAATGCTCCTTCAGAATTTAAATTTTATCAATATCTAAAATAAATCATTTTTCATCTTCTCTAAAATAATTTCAAAAAATTAGTAACAGTTAGTAACAATATTAACTGATTATTCACTGACTTCTTACTGATTTATTCCTTGAAATAAAAATTCCAAGTGAAACTTGTAGATTTTTCAAGACGATAACTTTATAAGCGTCATCGCTAACCAGGGAATTTTTTTCGAAGAAGAACTTTCATCCCAAAAGAGTTGGAAGGAAGGTATCTTTCATATTCTGTCAGAAGTTTTGAGCGTCGATTCGCGCCTTATGGGACACGTCGACGGAATCCAAATTCATGTAAACTCCTGAGGCCCTCTTGGTAAAAAGATTCGAGTTAACGACTTCTCCGAACGAATTCGTCGCGAAGGGTTAGCCGTTAAAATTGAAACCAATTCGTTTGCATCTTCTGGGACCCACCTGCTCTTGACGCTAATGCGGCCATGTCGGCGTCTGCTAATTAAGCAATTAAATCGTAATTTCGGCACAGATTCAAGATTCTGGTCTGGGCAATGTCTTTTCATGGAACTCCGGAAATGCGGCAAAGCTTCGGAAGTTCCGTTAAAGTTCATTCAAAAGTTTGTTGGGGTCTCTGTGCTTACTATGCGCGGAAATCAAATTTTCACTGATTGTAACCCTGTTTCAGAAAGTGGCGATGAGAAGAAATATTATACAATATTATACAAATCTCTTGTAATCCCCTTAAATTCCTAGAAACCTCTTAAAATCTCTTGAAGTCATTAGAAACCCAAAGAATTTCAAAGACTGCCCTGATTTCTCTGACAAATTTTTTTCCCTGACATTTCCTTGAAAAAAAGAAGAACCTCAACATTCGGCACAAAAACAATATTTATTCACAGCAAGACATTATTAGCAAGGAACTAACTGACGTAAGATCGTCAGCAAAAGCAAATTGAATAAATTGAGGGATAGAGGGGGACGGATGAAGAAGAAGGTAACACTTTGTAGAATATAGCGATGTGGGGAGAACAGACTGTTGCATTTAGCTTGTTAAATAGTACCAGCGACTCAAACAGAAACCTCTAGGCAATGCGAAATGTCAGAGACTCGACTGAGAGTTAAATTGTATAGTATTTGCTTCTAGTAATTATCCAAACCTCACACCAATGACAAAGTCTGCCGTCCTTTAACCCTCAACTGCCCATACCACCATTGATTTAGTCTACTAATTACGTATAAGTAACCAACTTCGTCCATTCTCTTGTTTCGTATTATGTAATTCACTTTTATGTGTTTATGTCGCTTAAGTATAATTTAGAAATTATCAAGCGATAGCATCAATGCGTTAGGATTAAATTACTTCAGGAGGTCGTTAAATTCTGGTTAATAATGAAAAAAAGTATAATAAAAGCGGCGGAGTAGCGATAAAAATAATTTATGGGTTTAAGGTCGATAGGTCTGGTACATAATTTATAAGGGCTATATAATTTTAATGTTCTCTAAATATGAAACTACTAGAGGATCTTCAGTTTTCTTAGAATTTTTACTATTTTATAAATAAGGTTTTTAGTTGTATTCTTTAAATCAATGGAATTTTGATTATCTTATCTGCTAAATGAGTTAAAAATAGGATAACAGGGTTTCCACAAGATTCAAGTTTTTCATTTCCCTGAATTTTCCCTGACTTTCAGGCAAATTTTCCTGACAGGAAAGTATTGAAAATGCAAACAAATTTTCAGTAAAATGCTATTGGAATTTTTCAAAAATTTCGTATAATATCACTTTAAATCTTTTGAAATTTAAAATCATCTGAGATTCAAGACAACCTTGAAAATCTCTTAACATTCATTGAAATTCCTGGAAACATCTTAAAATTCAACGAAAGCCCTTCAAAGTTGTTAATATTTTATGAAAACCCTTAAATTTTCGATATGTAATTCTTTTAAAATTCCTCAAAATCATTTAAAATCCTTTAAATTTCTCAAAAAACTTCAAAATCTTTTAAAATTCTTAAGAATCTATAAAAATTTTCTACAATCCTTCAAAATTCCATAAAATATTTTTAAAATCTCTTGAAATATTTCAAAATTCAACGAGGAACTTTAATATCTCTTAAAATGCGTCCAAATCTTTTAAAATTTTTGAAAACTTCTTGAAATTCCATAAAATTCTACAAAATCTTTTATAAATCATAAAAATCTTGCGAGATTCTTTAAAATTGTATTCTTTATAATCCTTCTAAATCGTTGGAAAGTTTCTAAAATCTGTTAAATGAACTATAAAATCTAACATAGTTAGCATAAATGTCAATTTCTATTTTCCCTGACAACTACTCGCATTTCCCTGACTTCCCTGAAATTCATTTTGGAATTTTAAAAAACGCAAAACGCAAAAATGGAAAATTTGTATTACAAAAATGTTTTCCGTCTAGAAGGGGGGGGGGGTCAGAAGTGTGTTACACGGCGTTACTCAAGGGTGGGAGGGAGTCTAAAATCGCCAAGTTGGGATTAATATGTATAATTACTATAATTTGAAACGGCTTTTAAGGTATATAATAAAGAAGCGTTAATACTCACCGATGGTGGTGAGTACAGTGAGAGAATAGAGGAATGCTTTGGCAAAGTTCCACTCGTATTCCGGAACTCGTCGCTCGGTGACTCCATCATTGTTGGGGGTTTTAGTGAGAGTCCCAGAGCTTTGCGATGCTATCATTTCCTCGGTGATCCTCTTCACCAGCTGATCCTGAAAACGGGCTATCTCTTGCGCTGCGAGCCTCGTCCAATTCTCTCGATAGAGAATGTTTAGGTTCACTGTTATCTCCCATATGTTCTCCACAGTGCGCTCTCGCGCTTCGGTGTTTATCTGGAAAGAACAACAGGAAGATCGATCAAATTCCTAATCGACGATTGGCTCTGCAATGTACGTACTGGTATTTCAATTAATTGAAATGCGAAAACACTGGGCATTCACCCTTTACGAATCGACAATTCGAGATTTAGTACCATTCCAGTTATTTAACTCTAGAAGTACTTTCCACTTTTGTTGGATTTACCCAAGTGGATAGGAATTTAAAATCTGATCATCACCTGAATTCAGTTCTGTTATTGTAGCTGAAGCTCACTCGAATCAATAAAATTTATTTCTATTCTCTAAAGTACTTTTTTCTCAAAAAAAAAAAAAAAAAAAAAAAATAGATTAAAATACACATAACCAGAAAATAGCTACAAGGAAAGTATAAAAGTCGTAATTTGATTAAATTCAACTGTTGTTCAGATTGTGCATGTTCTGAATTTATTCTGGAATTGTGTGTTTGCATTGCAAATGAGACGAATTAAGGGATGAAGTGTTAGGCGTGAAATTAAAGAAAAGGGACTTTTGTGCTAAAATAAGAGGAAATTAAATCTGAAACAAAGGAAAGAAAACACAGTGAAGATATGAGATGAAAATGAAAATTATTAAAGGAAGCAAATTTAAAAAATGCAAGCTAATGTTAGGGTCTCTCTGAGAGTGAAGAAGTAGATTATCTCAAAACCACCGAGTTAAAAGGCTCTTAATTAAAGGCTAAAGATTTCAAGAACATATGTGCTCAACCACTTCTAATTATCTCACTGCATTTAACGACTAATTTTCATCAGCTCTATTCTTGGCGAGGGAAAAATAATGTATTTCTCAAATAGTTATTTTTCAATACATTATTAATCTCACAGAGAAAAACAAGGACTGAAAATGTTTACAACTTAATTCAGTTTTTAGGGTGAATTTAAGTTTAAGTTAGTTTTTAGTCTTGTTTTAAGACTAAGAAATCTTAAAACAAGACTAGAAACTGACTTAAACTTAAATTCAACCTAAAAACTGAATTAAGCTGTAACCACTTTCAGTCCTTGTTTTTTCTGTGCTATAATGTCGTTCAAGTGCTAAAAATGCGTACCTGTTGTAAACGGGCAGTAGTGTTCCTCCTCCCATGCAGATTGCCACTAGCAATCGTGGTAGCGAGTGTCCGTTGATGAACACTATCAACTCCACCCTCGATTGCCAGAAAGATGAAGCTCCCCAGCAAAGTGTACGCTACCAGCAGCGCACATATTCCAAGGTTTATGATGAAACCTTTGAGGAAGGAATGATGGCTGGCTTTGTCAGGAACTCCACCAAAGCACAGGCATCTTACTTGGCTCTGCTGTGCTTTAGAGGAATCCGAACCTGTTTTATAGGACGACGTGTTGCCGTTGTTAGCGGCCTTCAAGCCTTCGTAAGCTCTATAATGACGTGTACTGTCCTTCTCCATCCTTTCAGGACCTTCGCCACTCCTCTCCTCTCTCCCTCTTTGCTCTCTCTCACATTTGTCGGATGTGTGGTAATGAACAACCGGGGCCAAAGACGTTTATGCAACACTGCTTTCAGTTCATCGCAAAGACTAGACGCTTCGAAGATGAAGAGGTAGACCCTGAGAAATCGTGAGATGGAGAAACTCGACCGGATGACGAAGTATGCATCTATATACAAAGAGATTTCTCTCCAATTCACTCATTAAATTGCAGACTTAATAGAGTCACGTTTTTTTCCATAATCTGAGGTTAACATTCTTGATTATTCGATCCAATTTTAATCGTCTCTGTTTTGCCGCATTCCTAGTGGCAAATTACGATTTGTTGTAAATCGCGACACTTTGTCACCGCGTCCACGCCTCGCCGCCACCGGCACCGATGCAAAGTGAATAATTCATTTCGTTTTTCGCGTGAGTTGTTTATTTCGCAGAACGAAAAGCGCAGATGGATTCCCGTTTCCTGGGCGAGAACAGTTTTTAATTCGACGAAATTATAGGTGGACAGGGTCGCTGATTTGTGGTTTGTCCAGGCGTGTCGTCGGCCGGCAAAAATGGCGGGAAACGTGAATCGCGCGACTGAACACGAAAAGCACTGGACGTCTGTCACCCTTGACTTCCGCGTAAATATTTGCTGAACCTTAAAAGATGTCTGGGTTTCGCTGTTGCGCTTTATTTCCTCACTTTTTTTTTGCTACTCCCTCTTCCGCCTAGCAACGAGATGAATTTAAAAGTCGAAGCGGGCAGGCTTCGCCCGAGGATTTCTTTGAGGGAATTTTAAGTAGATCGAGAAAAGTCACTTAAATTACTTAGACTTAAAGCCACATGGCACTGGATTTTCATTTTCTCCCTTCCTCTTCTTTCAAAGATGCTTCGGTTGTAACAACCTTGAAGAGTGTGTAATATAAAGGAGAGTGCAAAAAAAAACGAGCTTCACCGTTGCTTCATCCTGACAAACACGGTTTTCTCGAGTACTCAAGCGATACCTCTGTATAAGCGAGGTATTCGCGGTTATGAATATTTTTCCGTTGCTGCAAGATTTTTCTCCTCCCGCGCAGGATCTTCCTTTTCTCGGAAACGATCATGCTGAGGTGGTGAGAAGCCAATCACTGGGACCAATTTCATGATTATTAGGTGGTGAATTCAGCCCTTGAGTTATTTAGAATCACCCTCAATTGATATGTCATTCTGCGGGGGGGCGAATCTGGAGCTTCAATAATATATGATGTGATCACTTGTGGAGATGAGATTGAGAGCAATTTCAAGACGAAATCTGAAACAGAAAGAAAGAATTCGATGTCAGTTTAAGATATTCTTATTTTGAAACATTCAATGTTCAAGATACGAGTATATCTTCTTAATTTTGAAACATTTGACTTTCATCTTATTCCAATTAGAAGTACATGTAATTCCGATTTCACCTGAGTGTTTTGAATGATTAATTAGGAGTAATTACGGGCCTTCATTGCAGTAAACCTGAAGCTAAACTAGGTGCTGAAGGCAACTCGCTCAGTCGTTTGTTTCTCTCTGAACCCTGTATACGCCGCTTTACCAGTGCCGAAAGTACAAAGACCGTAATTCAACTCTTGGCTCTAATCTACCACTCGACCGAAGCTCCTTAATCTCTTACTCTTGGGCCAAGCAAGAATGCCGAATTTCGCCGACATTGACTTATCGAACTTGATTCTGTGAAATCGTCTGGAAAATCTTATATGTCTCTCGATTCTCAGATCACCTTGTTTTTCAAGATATACTCTAAATAATTATCACAGGTCTGAACATATATTGACATGTACTACTGAACCTCCCTCTCCAATTTTTTTTTGTACATATTATAAAATATATTACCTATAACAGTCTATAATATATAAAATATATAATTCGTAATACTAAAATCCGTTCCAATTTACTCACGTCCCAAATGGCTGATAATATATTGATCTGTACTACTGAAATACATCTTTTCCACAGTAAATTCTCAGTAAATTTTATTGTAAAAATACTGCTACCGCCTTTATACGTTTTTTACATGGATTTTATTGCTCCCCTGGCTGGCTATACTTTGATCTGTACTACTAAAATCCGTTCTCTCTCTCTCACCGATATTTCAGGATTATTGTCTGACTAAATATATACTGTAACTACTGGTTTCTCAAATTTCAGGTTTTTTTGACAGAGTAAAACGTAGTCTTTTAATTCTATTATCTCTGCTGACTGAGAACACGTTGACATGTACTACTGAAATATATCGTTTCCACTGTAAAATTTCGTAAATTTTACTTTAAAAATATCGTCACCGTCTTTATATGTTTTTTACATGGATTTTATTGCTCAGTTCCCCTGGCTCAATATACTTTCATCTATACTACTAAAATACGTTCCTTCCTCTCACCGCTATTTCAGGATTATTGCCTGGCTAAATATATACTGTAAATACTGGTTTCTCAACTTTCAGGATTTTTGACCGAGTAAACGTAGTCTTTTAGTTCTATTATCTCCGCTGACTGATAACACGTTGACATGTACTACTGAATTATCTTATTCGCTAATGAATACCCTGGAACTGATATTTTCAAAGTTATACTTACTTGGACGTATTATTCACGAATAGAATATAGAAATAATTATAATAAAATATACCAATAATTCATCCTCATGGAAATATCCTCTTGTGTTTTCATTTTATCACAAATCCAACTCTAATATCTTAAAAATCGAATGGAAAAAGCTCGTCCTTATTAGCTCTTTCACCTTTCCTCTTTAAGAAGAGTGCAACATTTTTGCGAAAGGATAATGGATGTAGAATGAAGGAAGAGAGATTCATAAATCCTAAGGAAACAAAACCAAGGTTGAAAGAAGATGGATCACAGTCCTCAAGAGCCCGAGAAGCTCTGGGATGACTTCAAGGCTTCTTGGAAGTCACCGAGTACATGTATTCGAATGGTATTTAAATCAGAGTCACGGAAACCGGAGAAACTGGTGGTTCGGAGACACTGGAATCGATATCATATGCCCTCATGGGAAACCTTATAAAGATTTCGAGAAACTGAGACAAGTTGGCTACGGTAACGACAAGCGAAATCCATCCTTACGAGGTTAGGTCGGCGTTAATTTATCGTCTTGAAAGATCGATGGAAGCGTTCAACGTAGCTAAACGGTCTGTGGCAGGGGCCACTGGCTTCGAGAACAAACTATTGGTTAAACTACGGGTTTGGTACCGTTATTTGTATTATGTATATGAGTTATTGTATACGAATATTCCGATAAACCGCCGTATCCGAGACTGAATTAACTCGAGTCGATGATCGTTAAATTCCTCGCAATATATCCTAACAAAATGACGAAGTGAAGGGTGTTGGCAGATTAATAAGATGTTAATACACGTTTTAATACATAAATTAACACATACAGAGACGTAAATTAATTAAGCAGAAAAGGATAACGTTTTCTCGATTTCTTAATATTCCACTCGAATACGAATATCGATTATCCATTGGATTAAAATTCCAGACGCGAATCATCTTTGTAGATGATTTAGTGAATTCGCAGAAGTTCAGGCATGGCACAGACAATGTATGTGTATTATATGCATTTTACATAATATGCAAAGATTATTACTCGAGAGGTTTACGTGATTTCTCGTCTGAATCGCCTCTTGAGAAAATAGTATACCTCCATCCTTCTCGAGGTCCCATCAGTCCCACTCTTCTATCTATTGGAAGCCAAGGGGCTGCAACGAGATATTCGTGAGCACTGCACTCGTATATTAGCATTTATAACCAGAGCTTGGCAAGAATCGAGAAGATAACCAGCAACCAGCGACGAAGAGTAAGACGTGCTTATCATCCACGTCTGTGGAGTTGAGATCAAGATGATTTGACTGTGACGGAAAAAGTTTGGGCATAGGGTTGTATAGAGTCAGAGAAATATGAGAAAATGCAATTTCGTTGCACACCGGTTTTTCCACCAACGAACCATCTGTGCCCGTCTCAGCGACTTTTAAATTCGTACTATTGTCAGCTCTATTTGCGGAAAAATGTTTATTCAATTCCGTTTACCATCACTGCAAGATATTTACTCGGTTGCTTTCTTGAGACGCACCGGTTTTCTCTCGAGGGAATCCGAGACTTTCTCGAGACAAGCTTGACGTCACATGGTGCGAAAAGAGGGACGTAAGCGCCCACTGGATATATAGTGTTTCTAGAGGGGAAAATGTTGCCTGGCGAAATTGCCAATTCTGTGGCAAAATACGCTCCACTTGACACCTCGACTTGAATGATGTGTTACCTTATTTCTTTATGATATGAAGACTTCGACTCGACAATCGAGGGGATTGATCTTTGTTCGAAAATTTGAATATAATAGATTCGATTACAGTTGGAGGGCTTATCGAGACTAGGGAATTGTTTCTTGTTAAATTGAACATGAATCAGATACATTGAATTAGACTCTCAACTTGAGGGATGGAATTGTTTAATTCTTTTTCTAACTCCGAATTAGATTGATCCAACATGAAACTTAACTACTGATAACACTTGGCTGGCCATAAATTGATCTACACTACTGAATTATAACCATGGGTCCTTGCCACTCTACAATCGGTGGCTGGCCAAACTGGTTACTGCTGTAATTTAACTACTGATTTTACAACTAGCTACTTATTTCCGATTCTGTGACCATACATGATTATCCATAAATGTGGTTGTTATTGCCGGATGTTAAGGATAGCTATTAAACTTTATTAAAGTCTTGTTATTTTGGACTATTTCTACGGGTTGTTACTCATAATATAATATTTTTATTGTTCTTGTTTCGAAATAGGGAAAACTATCTCTATATCTCTTCTTACAGAAAAATCACTGACTAGCCATAAACCTAATTTCATCGTATACGGTTACATTGTAAGTTCGTGGACAGGGATAATGTTCGAAAGGTAAGGGTTGGGTGAAACTACACGACAACAAGTAACAGCAATACATTCTCCACAGCTGTTCAGTAAAGTTTGCTCCACACCATGTACAATATAAGGTTGATACTCTACATGACAAGCCTCGCAGAGTGTTACGAATGAAACGGGTCTAGAATTTGGGTTCAAGGATGAAATTCTCGTCCTTATGTAAGATTCTGTCCATGCCTGTATACATCGATG
This sequence comes from Synergus gifuensis, assembly GCA_904066015.1. Lineage (NCBI taxonomy): Eukaryota > Metazoa > Arthropoda > Insecta > Hymenoptera > Cynipidae > Synergus > Synergus gifuensis. The sequence goes on from CAJFCO010000122.1 coordinate 2,082,127, forward strand.
TGTATATTTTCGCTTCAAGAACTCTCCTGTCATGATTGGGCTTGTTAGCCGATGTGGTTTCACTTTCTATACACATGAACAAAATAGCTCAATTTTCCAGATTTCCAGAGAGTCTTGTCTCATGAATTCTTTTTCGTATTCACAAATTTTGGTATAACGATAGAAAGAACGCAATCAAATAATCATGGCTAGAAAAGTAATTTTTTAAGTTCAATTTCCGTCGAAATATAATTTAGCTTTCTTCCTAATGATAATAATAATAACAATTAACCATAATCATGAGTTTAAAGCATAATGATGGAAATTCTTTTAGCTTGCGCTCATGGCATATTAACGTGAGTTTGAATTAGCTTTTTGTGGTTTCCGTACGCGCAATTTGTGGCAATCCCAGTGCCATTTTCGCAGCAGAATCAATACGAGCACGAGATGGTTTAATGAAATTTTCAACAGCCTGAATGCCGTTGTAAATCTCCCTTGGTCAGATATCTTGCCTACCGATTTGTGGTGTGAAATGGAATTTAAACTATGAACAGGCGGGTATTATTAATCCAGCTAAATCTACTACAGCGGTGACAAAGTTATCAATATTAACGAAGATGCATGATTCCATTTAACTTGGTGATAGTCTGACAGAAACAATATCAATAGTTGACTGTGAGAGCATTTAGTTTGCAATGTTTTGCTTTTCACACCCTGGAAGTGATTAATGAAAGGTTGGATTAATTGGTATCTCAATTTGGTTTACCTCTGGTAAGGTCGACGCATTTTCTTATAAAGAATGTTCTAATTTTAATCTATTATCTTCATATCGCGGAAATTATTTTCGCTGTACAAAAACAGGAACATGAACTAAGGCAATAAACATTTATTATAAAAATAATGGTGTGTAAACTCCACTGATTTTCTACAAAGTCCCCACCTGGGACTAAACTTTACTGCCTATTCGGTCTATAAAGAGGTTTTAAATTATATACTCATAAAAAGTGTGTTTACCAAAATGAACTTTTAAATTTTATGGAAAATTACCTATTAACGCGAATTTAAGCGTTGATTATTCCTCACACAGATTGGCAAAATACTGCTTCAGCAACAATTAAACAAATTCCGTAATTTATCTATTTTTTATGAGTTTGTACTACGACCTTTCGGTACATACTTGCTTTAGAAGATAAAATTGCTTTTGTCGCCAACATTTCACGAAGAGCTAATAACACCTCTATTTTATTGGCTTACTCAATTATCAACAACTATGCCAATAATTTTCTCTCGCTTGTACTGAAATTGCAATGTGCAATCATTCTGATTCACTCGATTCTGGATTCGTTTTAAGGATTCCAGAGATAATCACAGAAAAATTGAATTTTTTAATTCGAGTTTTATTTCCGCCTGGGGTTCACATGTTCACCACCGAATTGTTCAACTTTATTCCAATTATTTATGCAAATTTTTTACTCCAATCACTTCTAGTCTCTGTAATCTTAGTTTTTTTTTATTAAAGTCTGTCCTTTGAATTATTTTCTATCTTTATATTCTTTTTATTCTTTTCAAACCCTTTTTATCTATTTTCATATTTTTTATTAACCCTCTCTATTACTTTCAGTGACTTTCTATACCGGATATTTTTTACACAATGAAATGAATTCCTCAGCATTAGAAAAACTTAGTTAACGATCTCTAAAAAATTTTCCTAGAAGATAAAAAAGGATTTCATCATCTACACCACTGAACAGGAACACAAGCTGAAATCAAATCGCCAAATTATTTCTCGACTTTGCGGTTTCCGACTGTGATTCGAGGAAAGAATGGTGAATTTAAATCCAGTTTATTTGATTACTCAGGTTTAATCGAACGTTCCAGAAATGTCAGCGAATCTACACGGAAATTTTACGACGTCCTTTTCCTGCATGATAGCATGGTGTTGGCGATTAGGCGAATCGATTTTCCTGCTTCCGTTTCGCGGGGTGATTAGTAGAATCGATTTTGCTTTAGACGCTCGATATTCTCGGTACAGACTCCCCTGCGTGGAGACGAAATTCCTTTTCAACATGCACACTGAGGGGTCGCTAATGGTGATTGCTTGGCGTCGCATTATATTGTAAGAGCTCGGTTAACCCGGTTATCTCACGTGGTATCTTCAACCATTTGCCAGGATCCAAACGTGTAGCCTCTGTTTATCCGCGTGCGCGAGCGATATTATTTTATGAAAATAAAGGTCACCACTCTCGTCTCCCACCTTCCATTCACTTTTCATTCCTTTGTCTTGTTAGTCTTTACTAATGGCAAAGCCTGGTAAAATCATCCAGTCGTTTGTATTCTCGCCCATCTTTATTTTCTCTTAAAAGTATGACATCCTGCCGTAATGAATTAAACTTTTTTCAACTATCGCATGGTATCAACTATAACACTCTTTTCAAAATTTTCTCAAAGACGACATCCTTTTATATTCTTTTCTATAATTTCCTATCCTTTTGTATAATTTTCTATATTTTTCTATCCTTTCTATCCTTTCTTTCAATCCCTTTCCATCACTATGTATTTACGGCTTTTAATTTTGACGTTTCAAAATATACCTATGACATTAGAAAACACGTGGTTAGACTTATGGTTAAGTTCTGCAAGATTTAAATCAGTCATTTAGACAAAAAATTGAAGGTTGGTGAGGCGAAGTGAGAGTGAAGTGAAGTTACGTAATCGACCCCCTGGCCCTGCAATTGAAATCTCGAGCGTGAATCGACGTCAATATTCCAATCATAAATCACATATTTTATATGGGGAAGAAGAGACAGCAATAAGCATGCAAATTATCGCAAGAACAAAATGACAAATTAACAGAGGGATCCATTCATGGAGACACTGATTAATTGCTATTTACTTGCAAATTTCCGGCACTAGCAATTATACAGCATGTGATCCTCGAGCTGCTGTCGATGCTTGTTTGCCATTTGTTTTCAAATGCATTACACGACAGAATGGTCCTGTTGTTTCCTAAATTGTATTTGGAAATTTCTCAAATTCAATTTCAGTGAGTGCTCAGAAGCTTTAATTAGTATTGAAACTAATTAAACGAAATAATATTGGGTTCTCAAAATCCTTTTACTCATTTTCAAATGATGATGACATTTTTAAAAGTAAAAATTGAAAAAAAAAGTTAATGAAGATTTGAGGAAAATTATGTTTTCGAAAGTGGAAAAAGACGAGTGTGGTTCGAAACTGAGGAGTGGGATTAAGAGTAGCAACACCTGAAGGAGAAATAAAAGTTTCCCACCGGTCGAGTAAATTCGTCGAAGTGTGTCCCTCTTCGAATTTTACGGTAAGTTGAAGGAAAAGCGACGGTTCAAGTTTCGATGCTTTAGAAATTCACCAGAAATATTGGGAAAAAAGACTGTGCAGCGGCGAAGAAAGTATTAAAAAGGTTTCGAGAAACTACGGTTAGAAATGTGCCTATGTGTGATGTGCACGATCCACTAGTTTTTAAGTGCCGTCTTTTCAGATTCTTCGAAGTAGGGGATCGTATCAATCCCCTTATATCGTATATATCCCCTATATCTCTCCTTTAATAAACTTTTCGTCACTAAAATTTCTTTACAACTGCAGGATCCTTTTTTACAAAAATGCATAAAGTTTGACTTCGAATTTTACTACTATAAATGGTTTTACTACTACTATAAATGGAATTACCAACAGAATTTTCAAGGGGCGTGGTTAAAAGAAGTTGCACTAGGGCGTGGTTAAAGGGATTCGGTCAAGAAGTGTAACTAAAGTGAATTTTCAATGGACCTAGTTAAAAGCAATTTGCTGAGGGGCGTGGTCAAGGGCGTATAAAAGGCGTGGTCAAATAACGCGCACTAAATTTCACTTTAGGGCGTTCTATTATTTATTTTGAGGAGACTCTATGAGATGTAACAATTCTAAAAAGAAAATGTGACTATACTTAAAAATAAACAGTGGAAATTTAAAAGGTGACTTTAAATCTAGTTAAAAAGAGATTGTCGTAGATTTTTAATTCATGATAATTAGCGAGAATTTGAAGAGAATTGTACAATTCGGAGGCTGTGCTTGTGCAGTGAAATTCAGGGTGAGTCGTTTAATAAATCGAGAGGAGGAGCCAGGGTGAAAGTAATTATCATTAGGGAGGAGGACACTGAGTACAGTTATACGATAGCACGTCAGACTGCTGGGAATGAGCCTCGTCTTATTACAGCAGCATAATTTACACTGGTGTCTATTTCCATAAAGTTTCTAGACTTGAATACTCCTGTGTTCATATAATTATTATGGCTGCCGGGTCTGGTCAGCCAAGCTTCATTATGTTTCAGTAAGTGGAGATTTTTTCCAAATAAAATGAATTCTATCTTGAATTTTTGTAATTTGGTAGAAAAGTATTGATAAGTATTAATAAGTATTAATAAGTATTGATAAATATAGATACGTATTGATGCAATGAATTTAAATGTACATTTTGATAGAATTATATTCAGGTTGCTGTGTATTATACGATCAGCATCCATCAGTCCGAGGACCGGATGTCTTTCGTGGAACGACGCAAGTTTCAAATTGGAAAAGTCGAGAGGTCGATGTTTAATATCCGAGAGTGCTTCCTTTCGCGGCATTATTAACGTCCAGCTGTCATTACCAGTGCGAAATATTTCCAGTAATTTTCGAAACTTATTAGATTCTAAAAACGCCTTTTTTAAAATTAAACTTTAAGAAAACATTCATGACAACGTTCATCAATTAAAATTAATTCACAATAAACTCATTTTGCGTTTAGGCACATTAAATATCTAAGAAAATGAGAAAAAGCATAAATAAATATAAATAAACTGAAAAATGGGAATTATTATGGAATAAATTTCGTTAACGGCGCACATTGTAATTGAAAAGCAAAAGCCAATCACTCAAAGACGCCCCAATCTTCTGGAAGCGTCTGCTTTCATTCCACCGCAATTCCTATCTACTTAATACGAAGTCGGTAAATAACTTTTGATTAGTAAAAGGAGAAAAAAGCCCGGATGGAAAATTCTTAACTTGTCCTTGATCAAGGTAGTATCCCCGAGGATGTGTTTTTCTTGATTAGTTTCCTCGAATATTTACGATGAGAGATCAAGAGGTTCAGAAACCTTCATCTGAACTAAACTGGGGCGACAGAAAAACACCTCGAGCTGAGCCATAAATCGAAATTACCTGTGGTCCTAAAGAATCAAATAAATACAATCTCTAGCAATCAAATATATATTATTTATGATTGACAATAAAAAATCTACGACAGGGGGAAGGAGGTTAAGCTTAGATTAGGATTTGGATCCCCAGAACTTAAAAATATAAGTATATATTTATCTAATATGTTATGAGATAATTTATAAATTAAAAAAGAGCAATAAGGATAAACAAGAGAATCGAAATGCCTCTCTCCAAAATCAAAAATTTCCTGAAATCACTGTAATCACTTGTCATCACTCAAAAATTACGAGAAATGATACTATCGCTTGTAACGGTATGGCATGCCGTTACAATAACTTGCCTGCACATAGGCAACCCATCTTACAATTACCGACATACTACAGAGCAATGTGAACGCCTAGGCGTAGGCATCCAAACCTACGCAATTATCGGCACACGGCAGGGAGACTGAAGGACCGAATATCGATCCAAATATAATTCAGCCGAAATGACGTTAGGTACGCATTACAAGCAATCTCGCTAGCGACTTGCTCGCCAGCCAAGCTAAAAGGCGACCGATCGCCCACAGCCACGACAGAGTTAGTCCAGCGTCCAGCGACGGATCATGGAACACAGGCCACGCAAAGGTGTGACGCTTCCAGCTTTTCCTCGGCTCTCTCAACGCAGTCTCGACGTCAGCTCTCAACGTACCGCACGGTAGTATGCCAAGAGGCCCTGTACGCTGCTCCAAGCTGGGGTTCTCTCAAGTTTAAATTTATTTTTTTCTTCGTCTTCTTTTCTTTGTAATTTAACCTACCTTGGTGGAGAGGTAGTTTTTGGAAACCAGTGCACGCAGTTCCAAGCTGCTGGTTTCCAGTAAATTCTCACCATAATTTACTTGTTATTGTATTTATTATTTGTTCTTCCCACACCAAGTCTCCGTGTACGCAGTTCCAAGCTGCGGAGACAAGGTGGCGGACTTCGTGAGGGGAATTTGATTCCGCGCTAATTATTGCGGGTTTTGGTCGCGAACAAAGAAGGGTTATGTTAACAAGCGTTGTTTATAATTTCGCGTATATCAGAATAATTTTAAATTTGCGTTTTTCTGCGCGTCTCTCGAAAAAAGGGGAAGCATATTTGTAAATTCCTGAGTATGAATTATTAATAAATAAAGATGGTTTGCCAAACTCAGTTAGGACTGCGAGAGAATAATTGACATAATAACTATTTAAACTTATGTACTACGTTTGATTCCGAGCTATTCGATTCATGCGATTTATGCGATTCATTCGATTTATGCGATTTATTCGATCTATGCAATTTATGCGATTTATGCGATTTATCCGATTTACCGATTTACTTGTTTATTGTCATTCTTACCTGTGTTACCGATTTTCACTTTAAAAGATTAATGGATGAGAGATAGATTATTTAAATTGAAGGATATGTATATTATATTTTACTCTTTAACTTTCGTTGATTCGTTATGCGAGGAATAAAATTAGTTTATATCGAGTCTTAAATAAACAAATGAGTTTTTGATTTATATAGAGTCTTTCCGCATACGGACAACGATAAGTCTCATTATTAATTGATGTTAGATATTTCTGAAATAAATGTTTCTTATGTTTTTATTAATTCTTCGCGTAGTTTTCTACCTCCCTCGAAAACGTTCCCTCGACCACCACGTGACGAGTTTGTTAGCCTATGAGAGGGCTTAAGTCGTCATTATACGAGAAAAGATTCAATCCTTATAATAATAATCCTTATAATCTTTAGATTATTTGTCTCAAACTAAAATTATTTATAACATTAATAATACCCATTCTCGTTATAAAAATAACCATTTCTCGTTCCCGAACCATTACATGTTACATTTAACATATAACATTTACAATATTCATTTCTCGTAACATTTATAACATTATAACATTTAATATTAGATTCATTTCTCGTTACACGCTAAAGGTTTCAGCTTCTATCTCCTAATAACATCAATTACAAACGAAAATAAGCGAAGTAAAGTTTACTGCAAACTGAAAAGAGAATAAAACAGAAGAAGATAAAACGCAGAAGGTATGGTTAAGCTCCATATACCTTTTCGCGCCGAACTAAAAGTAAAGGAAGATAAAGTTGAGCAAATTGGAGAAAAAAATCCACTTGTAACCCAATTCCATTTATAGATGGTTTCTCAACTTTATAATTGATCGACAACGATATCAAGAGTTTTCCGTTATAACCAGAGTAATTTCAATTTCATTAGTAAGACTGAATTGACAATTAGACCGAAACCACAATCGCACGGGTTTAATGCATGAGTAGCTAGTGCTAATTTGTTACATTGAATTCTCCCTATTCCGAGATCCTAATTTAATTAATAGTGAGATATTTTCTTGGATTCGCGAATCGCTGGATTCAGCATTCGAGTCCACGTTGTCATTTCTATTAATTAATTAATTAGTGATCAAAAAGTTAACACTTCACCTGAATGCAATTAATGTCATTGTATCTCCTTTTATACCTCGATAAATCAGATAATAAGTCCAAAAATATTTTGTTATCAAATTTAATTGGGTTAAATTAGGATTCAAATGAAGCCAATTCTATTTTTATTCTATATGTGATCGAAATTTTCAGATGTTATGCAGACTGAATAATCAATTCATTTTTGCAATTTATAAATGTCAGGTTAGTTATTTTGGAATGGTTGGGATAAACTAAAAATTTCTGGAACACTATATTTCCTTTTGTTTTGCAACCTACATTCCCATCAAAGAAAGTTGTTACAGATACAAGGAGAAGTAAAATTTACAATTCATAATTCACTGCAAGTACAAATCTATGCATAAAAATGTGCCTCTCATTTCGAGCTTGAAACAATGTACAATGTTGCATAAAGAAGGAGCTTTTTCAGGGAAAAAATTAAATGAAGTCGGGTCAAGCGGGAAAATAAGAAAGAATGCAAACTTATTCAAGATCTCTACTTTTTACATTGATAGCAGTCAGATTCCTGGAAAATAATGATAAAATAGTGGCATTGTCTGCAATGCATAACGAATTTTAATTAAGATTTCTTATAATTAAGATTCATGCAATTAAAATTTATAGCATTACTATTCCTGATTTGCTAACTCCTCACAGTAGGAATAAAGCTCTTAAAAACATATTTTCACTGGGTCAATACTAAATTTATTATGTTATTTATAACCAAACTAAAATCGAACTAATTTTGCATAAGTGTAGAAAGAAATAGTTTCTGAAAGTTCTAAAAATATTATTTATGCGTTCAAGCATGAAAAGAGTTATGTTTGAAAAGTTCCTTGGAAAATATAATTCTTTTCAAAACATCCCGAATGGAAACCACACCGTATAATTTGCAAAAAAAATTCAAGATAAACCTTGAATTTTTTATACAATATAAAAATCCTCCAGTCGTTTGCTTTTCCTATCTCGTTCGGAACCTTTGACGCAGAATATGTTGAAAGCAAGCGATAACTTTGTTCTTTGAAATGGACTTGGCCGACTGGAATAACGAACATTCGTTGACCCTACTAGGATGTGCTTCATAGGCCTCGTTATACAGAATCGTTATGGCCTCGTTATCTCGAAAGTCCGAAGCATTTGTGATGCATATATTCTTTGCTTCGTGCAGAAAATGCGAAGATCGTTTCCCACTCGACACAAAAGAGATTTATGAAATTATTCTCCCATTCTTAACGTCAATTGTTTCTCGTTATGGCAATGCTATCGTGTCCTGATAAGGAATTCGAGGGTCGAGTATCCTGTGAAATATGAAACCCCATAAGAAAAGTATAACAAGGGAAGATTCTTTCTTACCGAAAGATAGCTTCGAGGATGATAGTTTGAGAAAGTTTGGAATGATAAAAGGAAGCCTGGAAAATTCTGTATAGCAACTCGCCCGTTCCGGAGAATGGAAAAATTGTACACGTATCAAGTTGAGAAGAGCGAACGCAATTCGAATCCCTTGGATTTTCAGTTATTTAATCCTTCTCTGAATTACAAGCTTATCTGCAGTGATCCTTTATCTTAATCCCTTAAAAACAAGTACGAAATGAAAGAATCTTAAATTTCAACTGAGTATTTGCTTTAAACGAGACGTTCTAATTTTTTTTCATCCAAAGTGATTTTGAGACTTCGAACTAATAGGAATCAGTTTCGATATATTCGCAACCTCTCTTTTACGATACTAGAACTAGAATATCAGAATTTATCAAGAGAAATTATAGAGTAGCTTTTCAGCTCCACGATTTCTCGTTATATGTTAAAACTGGCTACATTAAATTGAAGATTAATCGCTCCTCGAGGATATATGAAGACATCGGAGCCTCTCGACTTCCTCCTTTACTTGCTGTAAAATCGCACCTCGAAGGTCTTCCTTTGTGAGGCCTAAGCAGCCGTAACTCAAGCAAGTGACTATATCAGACGCTAATAACGCGGCAATAAATTAAATCAGCAAAGATAATCCAGATGGAGTCTGGTAGAGACCAATAGGGTTGGTGTGCTGCTATTATAATGGAGTGTGCAGTACCTATGTATAGCAACGCCTATTACCACCTCATTCTCTGCTTATTCCTCATCCCTCACTCTCGAGGTTCACAGAAATCCACTTCTGTTCGCCACCCCCTCGTAATTTCTACACAAATCTATTTTCGTGATCCCCCACACCAAAAGCGAAATTCGACACTTGCTCATCACGAACCTATGCGCGAATGTGGGCGTTGATTCTCATGGAGCGAGCTTTCGAGAATCTGGTTGGGAGGCGTGTGCCGTGCCAGATATAGTAAATTATATTCAAGAGCTTTCAGTGTGTGCTTACATTGATCGGGTATTAAATACCTGCCTCTCGTGTGCTCCAAGCGTTGTAAAGGGTACCTGTGTTTGTAGGCACAAGTCGCCTGCTAGTCGTTCCGAAGCGCACTTTGGCGATTAGGGAAGTCAAAGTGAGCTGAAACATGGCTTTAACTCGTTAACTCGAAAACTTGAGCTATTGATCTAGCTGAAAACTTAAGAGGGACACGCCACGATTAACGGTTATTAACCTTTCGATAAAATGATCCAGTAAATGATCTCGTGGAAGGCATAAGTCTCGTACTTCAGGGAATATTGCAGACAGTAGTACGAACCTCTGAGGTCAGACACTTCCTATTTTCCTGATACCAATTTCATATCGCTCTTTACTTTCAAATTGAAATATTTACTCAAAATCTACCGAATAAACTCTAGATTCTGAATTTAACATGCTTTATTTTCTCTACTCAGATTCATTACAGAAAGTCAATGTTAAATTTTTAGAGATTTTTGAAACTTGTACAGAATATTGTTAAATAAGTAGTTGTAATCAATACAAGAGTGATATGGCATCGATCAGCGAAAAAAAGGGATATCTGACCATACACGGGTTTTTACTACTGAAACATGCAAATAGCTCCTGCAAATAAGACCTCTCCTGCAGATTCACCTATCACACGAAATAATTTAGTGGATTATGGAAGTAATCTGGCATCGGTCCGCGAAAATAAAGGCACGTCTGACTATATGTGCGTTTTTACTACTGAAATATGCTAATACCCCTTTGCAAGTAAGAGATTTGCCTCTCTCACGAGATTATCATAAATGGATAAATATCTTATTTAGAGGCTTTAGTAGTTCAAACCCGACTATGATCAGACGCTCCCTATTTTTTGCAGATCAATGCCACGTCGCTCTAGATTTCACGAGTTTATACTACTGCAAATATGTAATTTATGTCTTCTCCTGAGGGGTCCATATTGTGAACGTAGAATTGACGAAACTAAATTTGTTCTTATGGTAATTACCATCATACCCTTAAGATAATTTAGTGTGTCGTCTTATGGAAGGGTTAGTAACATTAACTTTCTTATTTACAGAAAATATGTATACACGTTAGTAGTAGAAATCCATCTACAGCCTTTCACACATCAGAATTGGAAGTAAACATTTGTACTACTCTCTTTTTTCGAAACCACGATAGTTTTTACACAGGGCATGTCCATGTCTCAGCTTTACCTCTAGTGCTTTTCTGAGACGAGAAACCTGCGATTTATCTTCAGGAAGCGAGAAACCTTCGATTTATCCTCAAGGCACCGATCGTGATACCACGTTCGTTGGATCGTGCGGGTATCCCTGAGGTGGGAGTTATCGGGTGACTGAGGGCAGGTTGAAGTAGATTGTGGGTGGAAATGTAGGAAAACGTTGTTCGTGGACAAAGGAGGAAACGTTATCTTGGCTTGACGTTCGAGGTCGAATGATAACGAGAATAGTTGAAAACGGGCGTTGCATTCGTAGAGACTGGAGGCTATAGACATTCAAAGCGTACTAGCGCGCTTCGCGAATTATTCTGGACTCAATCGGACAAATTCGCTTCGCCGAGCGTAACACACAACGCGTGTATGGGAAGGACTGGAGGCCTGGACGAAAGGCATGAGTACACCTACAGAGTCGGTATTTCATGGTCTGCATCCCGTGTAACGAATGTTCGGCGCGTTGTGATTTATGCTTTGTTCGCTGAGTTCCTACGCGTTGGCGGTTTTACAAAACGAGGTTTCGCAATTCGCGATTTTCACGGTAATCATGCCATTCTCAAATCTTGAATTTCCCCACGCGACAGTTTAGCAAAGCGCAGCTAATTAGATTACCACAGAGTTACGGTTACGTTCCACGATTTTGGATTTGTATGATTTATATTCGTGTAGGAATAAATTGCTGGAATTAATAATTAAATAGCCTCGTGAGACGTGATGCCTCCCACCAAAGTTCGATCATAAAGTTCATCTTTATTTAAGTTTTTAAAAATAGTTTTGTATGAATGATGTTTTTCTTGAACCAGAAAAAAATCACTTTCACCCAAGTGAAACTCGATAGACTTCTTCCAAATCCGCAAAAGCGAGGATCCATTCAATAACTTAAATCGGATTCGAGTTATTTGAAGCGAACTGATCTCTATACATCTGGGAATTTTGTGGACGAAACTCTCCGAGCCCTTTTGGATTTCCTGACATCACAAAACTTTTCGAGAAAATAAAGAAAACGAAATGGGATACAGGACACTTGCATTCCGGCATTGACACATGGCTCTTCATGGGGCGCGATGGCGGCATCACGAACCCCCCACTGATATATAATACTGCTGCTACATCTTGTCCACTCAAGCCTGCCAAATACCACTGAATCGATTTTTTTTACAAGAAAACCTAAAAGCCTTATATTGCCCTTAGGGCTCGTTTGATTTGAGAACTATAATACATCTTCAAATCCAGGGGGTCAATCATGTAACTTTCCCTTTTTCTCAACTTTCCACTTTGACATTGTTCCTAAATTCTCACACTTTGACACGTTTTACGTTTTAATCGTCAAATATTTCAAGGGATTTTTAACTAATTTTAAAGAATATAATTTTTAAAGAATGAAAACTGAATAAGTTTAAGTTTGAAAACGTTGGAAATTGAACATTTTAATTCAGAGGAAAATTTAAAAAAAGGTTTTTATAAAAAGCTAAATTTTGTAAAAAGAAAAGTTACCTTCTAACTTTACATGATAACTCCCATGAACAAAAGTTAATTATGAACCACGTTTCAAAGTTCATCTCAAGAATTTTACCACTAAAGAATGATGCATGATGCTCTAAAATTATTGAACTTTACGAAACGTGTTGAAGCCAGTTTTGACTTGCAAACGGAAGTTAATTAGAAATTTCGAAGTTAATTAAAGACGACTTTAATCGTTCTAGTTATAACCTCCTTAGTAGAATTTCCAACCGACTTCTTCTTGTCTTTTCTTGCACTTTTTCTTCTCAGGGAATACACAGGCCTCGTAAGGCAACTCGTTTTACTAGAACTTTAGGCACTCGGAAAAGTTTCTCGGGTCTTTAGAAAACTTGTATCCTCTGCATTTAATATTGCCGAGGGAATGTGGCTAACACGCGAAACGAGACTTTGAAACGAGAAGCGAATCACTTTGAAAAATGCAGGCGATAACGAGAAGCGAGCTGGCTGATGTTTTAATTGAATTTCAATTTTAAATTTTCCCAGCTCTCGACAGTTGAAAGGTTTTGCCGCTTTCTACTGATAATGGCCGGGTGCTAGCTTCAAAAATGGAATTAATGCCAGTGACGTTCTCGAACAGCTCGAAGCGGCTCGACTACAAATTCTGTGTAATTGGCAACTAGAAACCGGGCGAATTGCAGTTTCTGAAGCTCTAGAAACATAACTTAAATAAATAAAGTTTTGATCTCAATAGTGCCTCGTGGAACTTTCGCAACTTTCTTACGACGTGAAGTGCTTTCTCAATTCTAACGAGGCTAGTATTTTGTCATGCGTTATGATTAAATTTCTATTCAAACTTCTACTTTCAAGACTGCACGACACAATTCGTTTTAAAATCCAACTACAGCAGAATAAAACATTATTAGACAAGAACTTTTCGTTTTCATCTTTTATTGGAAAAGAGCATTAAATTTTTCCCGTTTAAACGTTTTAATCTACATTTCAATGCTAGCAGAAATTTACCCGGCATTGCCCGGTATTTTAAGAGATTTCCAATTTCAAATTTATGACGCCCTGCAACATTTGGTTCCAATAGCTTCTAAGGTGTGGAACACAAGCATACACACAGATATTCAGTTTTATATATAGATTCAGTATTTATTCAAGTCAAGCCTTTGGTTTTTTGAAATAAAATTCCTTTGTGAGATCGCAAGAAGCGTGAATGACATGAAAAGTGAGTTAAAACGACTTTAGTTGGAGAATACACGGCATTGTTTTCCCAGAAGACTGGAAATTTTCAATGAGAATGTGACCTAAGGAGTTGTGAGGTCAGAGGAAGGGGTCGATGAAAAGCCAAAACTTTCGCTCCACGCCGTTGATTCACGAATGGTAGTAATGATATTTCAGCGAACAATAGTGTCGCTATTTCCCTAATGCAATTCGCTACTTAAATATTTTAATAAAATTCAAGCCCTACAACCCCGTTTCTCGACTCTCTTTTCTCTCTACTTCTGCCTCACCCTATCTCTCTCTCTCTCCTTCTCTCTCTGTCTGTCTCTGAGGCAAGTCTTTTCCCATTTTTCTTTCCTTCTATCTTAACTCTCTTCTCTCTCCTGATGTCTTTTATACGGAAAGTCAACCTATCTACTCCTTGCTGGATGTAAGTAGAGTTTCGTACCCAGTTTCCTACTTTCATGCTAATGTTTGTCCGCCTTTCGCCAGGTTTTCCCTTATACTTCCTTGAAAGAGGGAGTATCCTTTTTTGAATACAAGTCTTCTTTTTAGGATGTGAGTATCCTTTTTTGTATAGTATCCTTCTTAGTGTGCCACTCTAAGAAGGAAAAATAAGGAATGTCTGACCACAGGCGGGTTTGTACTACTGACGCCTCTAAATAAAATAATTAATATTATATATTAAGGTTTTCATAAGATGGTCCATTAAATTATCTCGTGATAAAGATAAATCTCTTTTATTTACAGGATATATTTTCTGTATTCAGTAATGAAAACCGGTCTTTGGTCAGCCGTTCCTTTTTTTTGCGGATAGATGACACATAATTATTTTATTTTATTGGATTGAACTACTTTTCAAGTAGACAAAAAAATAATTTGGTATTGATTTGTGAGAAATGCGGAATTTCTGACCATAGACGGGTTTGTACTACTATCCCCTATAAATATTCACTGGAAAGAGAAGATTTATATCCCCACAAAAAAATTACTCTATTATCTTATGACAGGGTTAATACATTTTTTATTAACTCTCTTATTTGCAGGAATCAGTAGTACAAATATTTGTATGTTCAGACCTTGTTACGAGAAACGTTTGTAATGAGAAAATAATAATGTAATGAGAAAATTGTTTGTTATATGTTATAAATAATCTTAGTTTGAGATAAATAATCTAAAGATTATAAGGATTATTATTATAAGGATTGAATCTTTTCTCGTGTAATGACGACTTAAGCCCTCTCATAGGCTAACAAACTCGTCACGTGG
>CAJFCO010000122.1:2097708-2110908 GCA_904066015.1 Synergus gifuensis
GCCTATGCTCAGGCATATTTCTGGGCCGGTATCCCATACCGTTACAACCTTCTCCCTTTTTTGCAGATCAATGCCATATTTGAAAGTTAATTAAACGTGCAATTCCCAATGCACGTCACATTCTACTAAAACTAAAAAAAAACTACTACTAAAAACTCTTGCATCAACTAAACATTTGTTTTCCTTTTATCAATGCTCTACTTTTGATTTATTTCCATTCTTATATTTCGCGAGAGCGATATTACTCAATTTTATGTTTATTCCTGTGAGGATCAACCACTTCTCTACTTTTTCATTCGCTTTCTCGTAGGATCTCTTCTTCTCTTTCTGAATGAATATTTGCACAGTGCTTGTCCATTTCCTTTTTCGTCTGAAAAATTAGGAACTATTGTTAATATTCATTCAAAATGAAAAAAGCCCCTAGTTGGGAAGTTGTTTGAAACTTGAATTAACCGGAGTTTATTGTTTGAGAGTACTGCTTTTCACGATACATCGAACCCCGGATAAAATTTAAATATTATATATGAGATATATGAGATAAAAAATTAGTGAAGTAATTTCGTTTTCATAATATAAAAAGTTTCTGAAAATATGTTGAACATTGGTTTCATTTTAGCGTAAGTCAAGGTTTCTTTACTGGAATCGACCAAACTTTATATTTTTCTGAACTTCGAAGCAGGGGGATAACTCGATTACCCTGAATGACATAGGAGGAAAAAATTAAACTCACTCCTTAAGTCAATTAAAAGGATTGGACGAATGAAATATAAATAACAAGTTTCATTAGATAATTTAAGAATATATGCTACTATTTACTATAATTAGTCAATAATGTTAATCAAATTAAAATTGTCTTTGAACTATAAGGAATATGTGTAGTAATGTAGTATCATAGTGGATAAAATTTCCAACCAGAAATTAATTGCGGCAAAATGATAGCCTCGATAATGCATATTGGTAAGTTTATACAAAGGAGAAAATGAAGCCTGACAATAGAAGCCCACACATACATCCAGTCCAGTAACGTAATATTAAAGCATCCTCAACATGTCTAACCGTCAATTAGACAACCATAGGAAGTTGTTGCGAGTTCAAAGGATCTCTAGAGAAACAAAGCAAAATGGCGAAGATTGAGGTGGAAATGGATGGTAGGTCTACAAGGGCAGAGGTCAAATTCGAATTTTGAGTTGACGGTACCAGAAAGCATTACTTTCAGAAGACAATATATAAACACAAAGTTATAGATATAATTTATAGCTCAGAAGTTGATGTAATTAATTCAAGTGATAAATTTCATTGTAATTACAAAGTTGAATTCCAAGCTGCATTATTAATAGGCGATTCGATAATGGAACTCTGGGATTAAGTGGCTTTCGTCTTGGATAAGTTTATAGTATTATCTGTGTCAACACATCGGTGTGCACAGTTAAGCATGCAAGTTGCGATTGTGTGATATCTTGCAACTTCTCACATGCCAGTATAGCCCCCTCTACATTATGCATGGGTCCTAATTGCCGCATACACGAAGTGTAGCTTGTTATAGGAGTGTTCTAACACGCATTATTAAGTATGAAAATAATGAGACTGTTGCATGATCGGCGAACAATGTTTCGCTCCATACAACATAATCTTATACACTGTTAGAAGTGCAATCTCAGATTGGGATCTCAAGATACGTAAAGGGTATTAAAAATCTAAGGTCAAGGTATTAAAAATCAAGAAGTAAGTAATTCAGTAATTCTAAAAAAGTAATTTTAGTTACTCCATGATAGAAAAATTTGAGATAATAGTTTCAGTAGAAACAGTATGATTTGACAAGGCAATACGCGAAAATATATTTTCAGTAGAGAAGAAATTTATGGCCAGCCATTTCCAATCTGTCAGAGTCTAAACAGTTCGGAATAAAATCCAAGTAGAAAAAGTACGCTTTGGTCAGAAAGTTGAAGAATGAATTTTAAATAATAATTAGAAAAACTGTAATTAACATCTTTTGGCCTTACTCTAGAGATTGAATCTCATTTTTAGTAAAATTTACAACTCGTTCGTTTCTATCTCGTCCGCTTTGCTTAATTCTTTCGCGAGCAGTCCCGCAGATCCAGTTTTTACGAGTAATGAACGCTGCATGTCGCTTTGTCTTTTTTGTTTCTTTAACATTCCACCACTAAGGTTTAATCCTCGTATCCTCATTTATCTCTGATGGTTGTTCTTGCAAGACCCTTCCTTCCTCGAATTCAGAGAGAATAAACGCTCTTCACGCATGTTTTGCTCTATCTGTTCGAAACGATTCCAATTTCATGGTTTCGTGACTTATTTCACACCGAGAGAAATCCACATTTTTTTTCGCCTGAGCCTTTTAGTCATTTTAGGATGAAGATAGTTTGAAATTCTAGGAGAATCAAGTCTGTAGCCCTGGCTTTGTATATCCTTTCGGTTCATTCACTCCATTTAGTAATTTCGCGAATTTTCGTTCTCATTAGTGATAGAAAGAGACTAGCTGTTATGTAGATAGGGACACTGGGAAGCAGAAGTATACAAAAGAACGAGCGAAAACCCTCCAGGCAAGCGTCACTATTGCATGAAGGGCACGAAGGGCGTTACCAAACCAAGCAGTCCCTCAAGGGTACAGCTAAATTCAATTTTCATTTTCGACGCTCATTTAGAAAACGTTCCGACCACTTTTCCAGCGGGAATTAATTTACATTATTTTAAATTCAAATGTACAGCAGACTAATTCCACTACCTAAGTACCAACGTTACTTATATTTTTAACCATTATTCTCACTTCATTAATTAATTAGAACTACACTGTTAAAATAATATCGTTAAATACTGATAACGTTTAATGAATTATCACTGAAATTATAAACATAATTTAGAAAACAATTTTTATGAAGGAACTTCCGTCATTGAGTTTTCAGAAAAGATCACATAAAGTTTGTTGATGGTGTGGGACAATATGAGAAGTAACGGGTGCTGGTGTACCATCCTTATTACTCGCCACGTATTCCGCTCAGCCTAGCTTATATTACCCACCTTACATGAGCGAGTCTGCCTGGTGGTAACGGGTGTAGTTCACCCCTTCCTCCCTACTCCCCTCCTCTACAATTCTAGTTGCACCCCACTCTGAACTACGCCTCACCAAATTTCAGACCTCATTTCGCAGCCCCCATAACTTTAGCAGCTCGTATTTTCACCCCAGGAAGGAGAGCCGTAATCCAAGTGAGATTAGAAAGTATGCGTTTTCCTACGTATGCAGCTCTTTATCTGATTTCAGAAAACTTACCATCATTCTCTTCCACATTCACAAGCACTGAGAGTTCATTATTTAGCTCACTTTTTAAATTTGCGAAATTTAAAGTATTCCTTCTCTTTAAAAAATGCATGATTCGGAGAAACTCACAATTTCGACATTTTCACTGCTTTCGACTCGCTACTTTTATCAAAGAAGAGGAAGAAGGAATTTACTCTTTGCTCTAGTTCATATATTCAACAAATATGTTAAAACATATTGCGAATGAATGTGTGTAATGATATATGTAATACAGAAGACATTATACGATTATACCCTAAGCAAATTTTAGGTATGACTCCAGCTTGCTGAAGAAGATAACAGATTGCACGATGACCTAAGCTTCCATGCAAGGGTTTATGTAGTGAATGTGTGAATGGAAAATAGCACACGAGTTGCCAAATAACCTTACTTCTCTCACACATAGATGTCGGTATTTCACTCACGAGTAGTTTCGCGTGCCCAACTACAAGTCTCTAGGCCATTGGATGGTAGTAGGTCTCTGCGTGGGGGATCAGGGGTGGAATAGTTAATTAAGTTTCTGGCGGTCCTCGGAGAGAAGTGGTCACTAGTGAATTATCTGGCTAGTATGTACATACACATATGTATCTACATGTCTATACATGTAAATGCAGTACATACTGTTCATAATTACGAGTGTGCGATACAACTACTTAATGCTATTTACTCTGGAGTTGCCCCATTTCACCAAGTGATATTAAATTCGCAAATGGCAACAGAAAGTGAGTTTTCAGAGGCCGAAAAGAGCCAACGGGAAACTCTTTGAATAGATATCACCAGCTTTTGGAATCCCACGTATATAGCCATTGAATGACCTAAAGTGCGAAGGTGTCGAAACGTGAGGCGACTACAAAGTCGCACACAATCCAAACCGAAAATAAAAAAGTTTTATATTTCACTAGTAATATTATACGCTCGAAAAAAAGCGCGAGACACTGTGTTAAAAGTCTTCAAATTTTTTATTTTAAGCGGTTTTCAGATTGAATGTCCCGCAATATCATAAAAAATTTCTGGAAATCTTTAGAAACCTTCAAAATCCTTGGCAGTTTTGTTAAATTTTTGAAATAAACTATAATGAAAGCTATACAAATAACAATGTATAACATTTTCTACAATCGCTTAAATAAAATTTGAAGATTTCGGAGAAAAATTGTGGTATGCAACTGGGGGCAATAACTATACGAAAGTACATGAAATATTCTTTCGAGTCTGCATATAATATGCAGAGCTGGCAAGCATTCGTGGCGCCATTCAGTTTTGATAAATATCCTTCTGAAATATGACGCGAATGTTCTGACGTTATAAGAACGCGCCAGGTGCTGTAACCCTTCCCTTAGGGGAGGGGGGAGGTGAATTCACCTCTTGGCTTATCTCCATACCAATCCAGGAGACATCCCACTCACGTATATATGTATCTCGAGTGCTGGGGATGATTTCGATGGGATAGAATTCTGCCAATTCCACTCCAATGGAATTGTGAAGTGCAAAATTATTCTATCCGCAAAGATCATGATAAAAATACTACCGCTGATGTAATAACACAGCTCATTGTATCCCCTATAATCAATTCCTAACGTTTCAATATGTGTATCCATAATAATCATGCATTAAAGAGGAACTCACCCAGAAAATCAGTCTAAACAACTCGGAGTTAATATTTAACAAATCCTGATGAATAATACCAATGAACAAGAAAAAGGAAAAAAACAAGAATCGTTAAAAATGAAGAGGATTAAGTAAATATTTTCACATGCCTTCAGCTTCACTGCGAAAAATTGTCGGTCGAATATTTTCGTTTATAAAATACAGGTGAGTAGAAACGATATATCCATTTATTTGAAAACAAAACTTTACCTCAAGCATTTAACAATTTAGTTCATTCTAGCGCAAATATTTGTTTCCATTGTTCTGGTGTTCGGAATCATCTCAATCAAAGTCGGCAAACACTATGAAGGGAATTAAATCCATTATATAGTTTAATTTAAATTCCGCGTCTGTGTTTCGATCATGGTAACAAATACCGTCTTTTCATTCATACTAAGATTATTTTCCATCATGAAAGTTCCTTGGCTATAACAATTCTTTATAACTCTCCTCGATATTGCTTCCGGTATGAATTTTAATTAGATTTTTGGGATAGAATAGACGTTTTGAGGTGATTAGATATGCAATGTGGGGGTAAAGTTCTCGGCTTAACGATCGCTTTAAAAGTCACATAACTTTACATTGGAAGGATATTCGAAAGTACCTCTCATTTTACTTCGACTCCCTTTACCCGAGCAGTTCAGGCGTCTCTAAAAACGGTAATCCAACGTCCGACGTACACGTTGCATACTTGATTCCACTTAATTACAGTCGCTTAACGTTGAGTTTCCCTATACCGCTGGAATAATAACGAGAGACGGACGATATTGGCCCGAGTTTATAAAAGGCAATTCAAAGTTCACGATTTTTGATGATTTCAATTTCGCTTTCTTTCGCCAAAACACTAAGTGAAAATACATTATCAGTAGAAATATCGTATTTGGTCAGACAGTGATTTTAGGATGAATTTTAAGTAGAAATTCATTTGACAGTTGGATATTTCCAAAATATCAGAATTTTAACACTGGAATAAAATCAAAGTAGGAAAAGTACTGACTGGCAAGCCACTGGTTGAAAGATTAATTTTTAAACGCAATTTGAGGGAATTCAACCTACATCTTTCGACATTTTCGGAATTTCAGGAGATTTCACAAGATTTCAAAGATTGCAAGTAATTTAAAAAGATTTAAAAAGAAAGGTTGAAAAGGTGGAAAAAGGAGGCGTTTCCCTTTTTGACTAGACAGATAAAACTGCTATATATTAACTCCATAAAGTAAACTTTGACATTTAATCGGAACAGATGCCAGAAGACATAGGAAGACAAGACCTTATGCTGCAGGGAGCATCACAATTTCCGGTGCCCTTAACTCTCATCCTGTGATTTCCCTTGAATTAATATCGTGCAATTTCACACAAGATCAGATTCAGATGCTGGCATATTAAAGTAGAAGCAATCGAATCAAATATGCCAAAAACTAATTAATTGAAAGAAACTCCTTTGAGATAAAACTATACAAAAATTATTATTTGCGTTATTTTAGAAGTAACACAATTTCCTAATACACTAAATCCTCAAGTTGTTCAAGCAAATAACTTGACTTCCATATAACTAAAATTCAACGAGATTTTAAGTTTCCTGCAGTTGTAAGTTTTCGAAGAAAATGGTCCGTAAACCGAGGTGATTTTATTTTCTTCTTATTTAGAGGTCCCTCCATTAAGAAACGCTTGGCAGAGGGGATGAGTATTTTCCCAAGAAGAAAACTTCCTATCTAACTTTTTCTTCAAGACAAATCGTTCTTCATAAATTGGTTTGTTTGCTCGACTTTTCTCAAAACTTTGAAAAATTAACGTCTCCAAATATTTTTCAGGTAACTAACTTTACTATAATTTTTTCCAGATAAAAATGTTCCATAAGTTTCATTGATCATTGCACCTGCTCGAATATATTTATAGTCTCATTCGTGAATTTCCAGAATGAATACATTTTAAAAAAAAGTCCTTTACACCATTACAAACGTCACGACTGAAATGAATAATCGAAGTTAATGGACAAAAATGGATGTTTTCAAAAGCGATCTTCCATGCGATTGAAATTGCCAATTGAAATTTCAACTTCCAGAGGACTACGAGAGACTAATGGAGTTTACAATTTTTATTCGCCGTATGACAAAAATTTACTCAACGGAAAAGTGTTCATTATTTTTAATTTCTGAATTATTATTAATTGAGTAAATTAAATAAATATGGATATATTTTTCTCGTTATTCCTATTCTTCCCGGCAGAGAATTTTGTAGAAAATATGTGAGTCAGCGAATAAATTCGCGATTGTAGGACTCGATGCTTTATTTATTTAATCATTTTTTTTTTTTTTTTTTGTTACTGCACAACTTCTGACTTTCCGAACTCTGACAGCACAAGGGTTTTACTAGAACGAAACTCATCAGCTCGTGGGAAGCCATTTGGACTGACAATCGAGCGTGCTCTCGAGAGTTAGAAGCCACTTACGAAGAAATGCTATCGAGAAGTTTTTGCCAGACTTTTATCGATATAGATTCCTGGATTCTTGCTGCAGTACATTTCAAGGGAATTTCGATCAAATTAGAAAGTTCTAATTGACACGTGTCGAAGTTTATTTTCAATACCCACCTAAGTGAAAGAAAAACTACATATGTTCACACGCCTGAGTTACAAGTTTCACTCACTCGATTCAAACTGGACCCAAAAAGTTAAATAAACAATTTATTAATCCAGTTATAAGAAAATGTAAGAAAACATATTTGTCTAATGAAAATGAGAGCTTTATTTTTTTATTTCTACGCTCCATCCGAAATCTGTATCTGAACCAATCTGAATTTACAAACCGAATCAATCAGAAGGAACTTTTTAAAAAGTTTTCCTGGATTAATTGGGATTGTTTCGAATAGGATTTCTATTCGAAACTTTAGAAAGGGTTTTTTTAAAACGGTAATGTTTCGAAACCAGAAAAAGTGCTCGAGTTTGGAAATCCCAACCGCAAAATCTCGTAAATCTTCGCAGCGTTTAGAGAAATCGAAAATACTCGCAAAACGCGTTTGTGGCAAGCCAGACGTTTTATTAAGCATCTAACACACGTTCTCTTACCATTGCAAACGGAATAAAGCCTGGTATTAAGGTACAAAGTAATCTTTTGAGCCTCGAGCATTCAGGGTCCGGCTGAGTCTAATTTATTCGGATTTATCTTACATAGTTGAGCCCTTGTGTTTTAGACTAACGCTTTAAAAAATTATGACGAAAAGAAAAAATAATATGCTATCTATTTCACGGTTCAAATTTTGCTAAATTCATATTCATTTCTCATGACAGAATATCACTTTGCGATATCTCTTTGAAATAATAGAAATTATATACGAGTAATATTAATATAACTCTATGAATTCGATATTATATTTCGAAAATTTCCATTCGAGAATATGCTTTGCAGAAATATGATCATTATACCTACAAACGATGTAAATATGATTAACATAAATATCATATATTGCTCTTGCATAATTTTCGAATCTCGTAACACAAGAAATGCTGTTATAGTTTTGGGACTAGAATTCTGATATTCCAGTGGTGATAACATCGACTAGATATAATCCGATCTTAGAGGTTGGAGAAATGAACGAGAAGTCGCGAAACAGAGTAGAAACGAGTTACGAAATCGCTTCGAGTTCTGATGGTCTCGATCTTCTTGAAAATCACCATCGAACAATTTCTACGAAAGTATAAACTTTATCGAGCGTAATCTTGAATGATTCATGAAAGCCAGTAACTCACTTGTTTGCTCTTCTTTTTCAAGTTGTGGCTACTTTCTGCCTTTGCTGAATCTTATCAATCGACATCCTAGCAAATCGAGCAATGTTCTTTAATTACAAATCGTAAATTGAAGATTTCTATCGTCCATTAATTTTATTTTGTTAAATCAAGAAAGTCAAAGGTGGATTCGCTTTGGGATAAATGAATGAAAAAGCCCTCTCTGGTGAGAATATAAAAAAAGAGAAAGTAATCAATAATAATTCTTCTAAAGAAGATATTTGATTTGTCATTCTCCCTTTGGACTCTTTGATCAAATATACTCAAAGGTCTTAATACAAGATTGTATTCTACTTACGATATCTGGAAGCTTCATTTCCTTCGAGTGATTCCTCTTTCGCCCATAAAAGAAAACGGAAAATTAAATGTAATAAAATATGAGAAACTCTCAGAATCTGTAAAGTGATGTAGGGAGAATAAATGACAAAGCTTTATTCGTTTCTAAGTAAAAGATTAAAAGCGTAAATGCAGCATTAGTAGAGATAAAAGAATATCCAATATCGTTACAAAGTAAACGTTTCTTCCGCAATTTTAATTAAATACTGTCAAAGAGAAAATTCAATGAAGATGTCTACATCTTCATCGACCTTATTATATAATGCAATTTCGCTATTCTTTTTTTTTTGCAGGGCCGTGTTCAACACTTGAGAATATTAAATTTGAATAAACATAAAAGTAGAGGAAAACAAAAGAGAAAAATAAATATTGCATTTATTTCTCAGGGATCGTAACGATTTAGAATAAAAAATGATTAAAATGAATGGAAAAGGATAGAATATGACAGATTAAGAATAGAAAAACCGGATAGAAATGTATAAAATATAATATAATCGAAAATAAGTTTAACATAAATAATGAAAAATTATTTTTGTACGTCGAATGGCCTGAAAAACCAGCAAAATTGAATCAACTAGGTTTCTGTAGATACTGAATGGCTTGAAGGCATGAGTTCAAAGGGAAGAGAACTCCTTTGAATTCGAATCGTCGGTCCACTATGAAAGTGATATCAAGGACTTGCAAAGCCGATCGCGTGAATACGCTTCCGGCACCAGTAGATCGAGCATAATGGCCTACTTATGGTTCTCCTCACGAGCAAGGAATGCTTCAGGAAGTCTTCCTATATTACAAATGCAAGAGTTGGGGAGACAGATCAGAGTCAAGACAACGTAAAGAGCATGCCATTCCAGGAAACGGCTTCACATTTACTGTAGTAGAGCTTTGTACAGATAGATGCAATTTCATGTCTATGAAACTCCTTTTGTGGTCCGAGAGGACTGTTTCAAATTTACATCTAGATAACCAGAAATTGAGTAGTTAAAATTAGATAGAAGCAATTAGTTCTCGAAAAAGAAATATTTAGATCACTTTTTCTCTTTCATTGAATCATTTTTTAAATAATTTCTTCTTATTTAAATAACGACGTTCTGTATTTTAAAATATTGATAGTAAGTTGATTTTGATAATGGGACGTAATTACTTGAACTAAAAGGTCGAAGGGCTTTATTCAATTGGCGGCCGGGTCCACAATTTAGTAGCACAATGGCCTGAATTATCGTTTCACTTTGCCACAGCGTTCAGTTTATTCGGTGAGTAAGTCTCGAAAATTGAGAATTACTGCAAATTTGCCACCACTCAGTGCGAAACCATCCAAATTGATATCAAATATTTCGAGCTTTTGGTTCACAGGGATATCAATTTTAGAGAAGATCAATTTTAGAGAAGAAAGAAGAATCTTTTCTGAATAAAAGTACATGGTAGATAAGCGGAGAATATAAGTTGTAATATATTATAAATATAAGTTATATATAAATACGAGTTGAAGATAGGAAAGGACAGAAATGGATAGACAGATTAAGTTTTGGGCAAATGTATGAATGAAGAATAATTGAATTTTCTCAAATAAATAATTTTCTCAACTTTTGAGATGAATTATTAAGTTTAACTAAGTAAATGATTATGTGAAGAAAAATTGAATAATTGATAAGTCTACGTGACAGAAACGATAGACTCTTCTGGCCTAAAACTTCACAAAAGAAGCCCTCCGGCTATTTTTACTTCGTTATACGCGAATGAGCACACAATGCTTTGTACTCTAGTACTTTGTCCGATTATCATACCTTGCCAGGCTTCACAATAGACGTTTTTGCACTGACCTGTGACTAACGTACTAAGCATTCTAGAAAATTCAGAGAAGAGGAGCCATAAACCCAAAACCCTATAGCTTCCTTCCACCTTCTGCTTTTAAATAACGATTCTTTCAAAAACATAAAAATTTCACCTTTGAGAGAATATTTTTCTGCTTATCTTATTAAAATTTCTAAGCATTTATGATCTCAGTGAACTATTAAGCAAACCTAGGATAATTCCCTTTCATCTGTGAGCAACTTGAATTTCTGTCAGAGTTCAGGAATTCCTGACCAGTAGAATTTCCTTTGAAGTTTTGGTTAATACGAGAAACCAGAATCAAAATCAGAATCAAGAATTAGAATCAGAATGCAGACGCCTTCCGTAAGCTCAACGTGATTGGTGCGAACTTGAGAAGCTTAGAGCTTGCGAGAAGTTGTGGCACTTGTGAAAGACGAGTCCAAGTTCTCTCCTTTCTGAATATTTCTAAAACTACAAATCCAAGAACGACGTTCCTGCTGAGTTCTCGATCCACGTTTATTTGCTTCCAGTGATCTCTGCCAACTTATATGTAACCACAGGGGGTTTGAATCGTCTCAAATTATTCTCCCTCAGTCCCTTCGATCTCGAAGTGCTGGATAATTAAGGAAGTTTCGCCAGGACAATCAGAATCCTGGTTTCTCGGTCGCGGTATCTCGATTCTATATACCTATTCCTCGACCAGAAGAACGAGCTTGACGCTTTCCAGAGCCAAGTCGAGAAATGCCAATACCGTGAACTTCCGTACTCGGAACAGATCGAGGATACGCTTCCCTCTTATCTCCCTGTCACCTTCGACGCGGAATTCCGTCCGGGTGCACAACGTCAAGAACGTGTTCACTTTTCTTCTACCAATCGCTTCTAGGATCCTGAAATTCGTAAAAGAGTAAAAGAGTAAAGGAGGAGAAAGAAAGGAGGAAAGAAGAGGGAGAAGAGAAACTCCTACGTTGCGTAACTGAAATTGAACCAGCTAAAATAAAAGTCGCTCTTGTGCAATTGGTATAAGAGGATTTATAATGGATTTTCAAAAGAAAATGGAATCTTGCAAAGACTTCAGAAAATATATGAAAAATTGGCTTTTTGTGCTAGAAGAGAACAAAAAAGGTTGCATCCCTCATAATTATATAGGTGTTAAAAATGTAGATAAAATCCAGCGATTAAAGAAGGTAATCGAAGAAGAAAAAGGGGCAGATATGGTATAGAGGACTGATTTTAGCTAGATTGAAGTGGCATATCGCTATAAAAAATAAACAATTTCTAGAAGGACACTTTTACTTTTAGTTTTTCAAAAAAATCTTAGGACACGAATTATTTTCGAATTCCCCACTAAGTGGTAAGTTGCATGGAAGTGGTCACCGTAGAGCACCCAAGGGACAAATGAAGTTCTTTTTCTGAAAGAGGGTTAGTCGAATTACAGCCCCTCTGAGGACAATATACACTGTTCCACGACTTTATTGAACTTCCTTCTTTGAGTACTTACCAGCATTCACACGGGCATAATTTACATTTAAGAGAAGTGATTTTATTTTTACTCTAACAAGAAACTAGATTCAGTTGATCAAGGATCTTTTTAAAATTTTCTTCACACTTTATATTGTACTTTCCCGCGATTATTTAGGAATTTAAAATTAAGAAAAGGTAAAAAAAGAAAAGGTAGCTTCGGGGAAAAGTGAACTTGATCAACTCGCTAGATATTCTCGCTTCAGAGACTTTGATTTTAATTAAAGATTAAAGCAATTTACTATTCAGAGCTGTATAAGAAAGGTTCATGCAATAAGGGTGATGGACCAGTGTAGAGCGTCTGCTTAGCACTTGAGTCTAGTCAGAGGACTGACGGTAGGAGCCCTTGGGAGATTTTCTGCACTTACTCGGGCGTTTAAAATCCTCAAATAGACAAGCACCCATTTAAACCATGACCCTCACTTTCTTTCGCCTTCCCAACCCTTATACGCTCAGCCTTTTACCGTCTCTTTGTAAACCGTACCCATGCTCGAGAGCGCTGTAACTCCCGTGCCTCTCGAGGAAAAATTAGTATTCCTTGCGGAGTGCAGCATCCGGTCATATTTTTTTTTTGTTTCCCGACCTCTCTAGCGAAAAGATTTACTAGCGACAAGATACTTATGAAGGAAACTTCATTGCTTCTGGTTATCTAATAAGGATTATCCATAATTTAGTATGGCGTAAAAAGTATACACGGAAAAAATTATTTTCTTAGATTTTAAAACAGTATTTGCTGACTTTCGGACACAGAGAAGTCAGAGAAAAGTATTATAATATTTCAGTGAATTTCATGAGATATTAGAAA
>CAJFCO010000122.1:2111308-2152307 GCA_904066015.1 Synergus gifuensis
TCTAAAAATTAATAAACTCTTTTCTAATATCTCATAAAATTCACTGAAATATTATAATACTTTTCTCTGACTTCTCTGTGTCCGAAAGTCAGCAAATACTGTTTTAAAATCTAAGAAAATAATTTTTTCCGTGTAGAGACAAAAGTTCGGCTCCTGTAATTTGTTGTAGTTTCTGTAATTAATTAACTCTCGCGAACTTTACCAAGATTTGATTATGAAACTTGGACGTTGTTTGGATTTTATTTTCCTCAGCCGAAAATTCTTTTGATGATTCAGTCAATTGATGACAGACTCTTTTTGATTCAAGTCAAAAGACTTTAGTTAAACTGGAATACAAAAATTGTGGAGTAAGATGATCTCGTGAGGGACCGTAATTTTAGAAAATTTCCCTATGTGGATGATGCCACTCAGGGTTGCGATTTCCCGAAGGAAAAATCTTTAGGTTGAAAGACTGTGTACTTTGGGATTACTGAGGGACTTGGGACAGAAATAAGCGTCGTAGGACTCAAACTTATTAGGGTTCGTATTTGACTAGGGAGCTTTCAAGATTATTGTCGGTTTGCTAAGGCTTCTCACCTACTTTCGCCATTTACATATTCTAATAAGAAGAAGCAATACACGTTCAGCAAAAAATAAATTGATGTTTTAGAAAAGAGATTGAAGTAGCATATCCAATCAAAATATAGAAATTGTGTAATGTATATTACTATTAACCTGGAAAAATGATTTATTTAATGTTTAGTCAGCGAAAAATTCCGAAAAATGAATAGCGAAGTTTTTTTACAATACAATTTGAGGGCTCAGTAGTAGAGGTCAATAAATAATCAGCCAGTAAGGTGGAAATATTAACGTCAGCAATTAGTCAGCCAACATTCCGAAACAGGGGTGGCGATCTCTTTTTGTAATAAAGCGTGGGGTCAGTAGTAGGGTCTATATACGGTCAGACATCCAAGAAAGGAGGCAGTAGTAAAACCCCATGTTAGACAGCCAACCCTCCTGAAATATCTGCTACGTTCTCTTTTTATAATATGTATACTGTTCTACTATTACTATTAACTAACATTAACTGCACTATTGAGTACAGTTAATGTCTTATCATCCAAAACTCCCACAACATCGGTGGCGAAGACTTTTTACAATAAAATTTAAGGAAATAAGTGGTAGGGCCTAATGCATGTTCAGCCATTAAGGAAGAAGTAGTAATGATTTGTAATTAGTCAGCTAACATTCCGAAATAGCGGTGGTGATCCTTTCTTCTAATATAGTGGGGGTTTCAGTAGTACAGGTTGATTTATGGTCAGCCATTAAGAAAAAAAAGTAAAAGTAGAAAGTAAAAGTACGTATTTCAGGAGCTCAACTCTCAAAAGAACAGCGATGATCTATTTTAATAATATACTGTGATTATCAGTAGAACAAGTCAATGCATTGTCAGACAGAGAGAAGAAAGGAGTAATGATTTGTAATTAGTCAACCAACATTCTGAAACAGCAGTGGCGATCCTTTTTACATTCTCATCAGAGAAGGTATTAGATTTGTGTAAAATTTCCCCCCCCCCAGTTTTTGTCAAATGTCCACGTTTTGGGACCCCCTGAACCCGAAAAACATGTTTTTACGAATGTGTCTGTCTGTCTGTCTGTCTGTCTGTGTGTCTGTATATTTTGTTTGTGAGCACGATAACTTTCGAAAGAATTGACAGATTGGATTGTCCTTTGGTATACTCTTTAAGTGTCCTAAAATGAAGGTCAAGTTCGTTGGCCAGCCATTTTGGATAAAAATTCAAAAAGTGGGAGCATTTTGAAGAATTTTGAAACCACTTTTTTTTTTAATCTAGAAATTCTAATGACGCACGTTCGTAGTACTCAAAAAGTCGAACAATTTTTCTTAATGACTTTTTTGGATCAAAACAAAATTGAAAGACTTATAACATTTTGAAAATCCAAAAAAATGAAAGAAAACTTAAATTAGAAGCCAAACAACGCACGATATGAAAAAAAGTCTAAAGATGAAAAATGTTTCTTTTTGAACGCCCTATAGGATCCGCATAACAACTTTTTGAATTTCCTTAAAAAATCGAAAATTCAAATTTTGAGCCAAAAAACGCGAGATGCAGAGAAAATGATAAGAAATATAATTATTCGCCTTAAAAAGATCTACAAGTTCTCCTTTGGCCATTTTTCAATAGGATGAGTAGTTTTCGTTTAAATGGTGAAAAATATTGTTAAACAGAGCCGAGCGCGGAGCGCGAGCTTTAAATCAAATATCGAGCGCGAAGCGCGAGTGCCCTGATGAGAATGTGCTCCTTAAGGTCGATAGAACCTTAAGTAAATTAGTTAAATTTTGCATTCAAAGCTGTAATTTAATTTAATTTAATTAAATTTTTAAAAATATAAATTACAAATATACAAAAATAAATTAAAATATAAAAATATAAATTATGTAATTTAATTAAATTAAAAAAAAAACATATCTTTAAGCGTCCTGTAAAGCGCAAGCTTCACTAAGGGCACAAGCGCGCGAAGCGCGCAACACGGAGCGCGAAGCGCGACGTGTATATATATCGGAGCGCGAAGCGCGACGATCGAACTATATTCGACCCCCCGCGCGCCGTAGGCGCGCTCATTTTTGCGAGCGAAGCGAGCCGCGCGCGAAGCGCGCGATGAGAATGTGCCCGCGAAGCGGGCAGATTTTTTGTAATAAAATGAGGACTCAGTAGTATAAGTTCACGTATGGTCAGCCATGAAGGAATAAGTAGTGAGTGTCAGCGTTTAGTCACCCAAACCTCCTGAAAATTCCGCTGTGGTATTTTTTTGTAATAAAGACGAGACCAGTAGTGCAGGGCACTGTTATATCGGCCAATAAATAAGATATTGCTGGCAATATCAAAGTATTATAGATTTTAAGGACATAAAGGATATTATAGGACATAACAAAACTTATATGCACAAAGTCCCTTGTATAATTTCGGTTTTCATCGAAGCGCTGCAAAACGGATCAGCATACACTAAATCGATCAGTCTCGATTATTCTCGCTTGCCGCCTGTGAAGTAGACGTGACTGACTCAAAAGCACGTTGTCGACGTTCGCAGGCGTTTAGAACACGCTCTACTTGACACGTATAAGCAAATATGTGCGTGTGTGCGTGTGTGACTGTGCGGACATTCACCATGGAGGAGTATCTTCGTGGTATGGAACTATGCATCAACTATCGTATATCGACACACAGAAGGCATGAAACCAGGAGAAAGGGAGATTCAAACTCTCGAGGCACGTCGGGTAACGATACATTTGCAACTCTGCAGTTTCGAGTTGCGTTCAATGTGCAGAAGGTTTAGGGAGAGTGGGGGGGGGTGTTGAGGGGAGGGTGGATCCATGTTGGATGCAAAGGATCTCGCGAACGCTCGAGAAATAGGAATGGGAACCAGTCGGAAGTTCTTGAGGGTTGCAAGTGTAAATCCAGAGGCGTTTTGGGTGCAAGACACTCATGCCAACCAATTCCACTAGTCCTGTAGCTATATAATAACAATTCTTGATACGGGGTATAGCAAATTCGATATCGATCGCCGATTGCATTACTAACTTGGACGGTTTCGAAGGTGCTTTTGGGTGAATTGAAGTGTGTTTAAGGCCAATTGGCGAGATATCTGAAACAACATTTGAGGTTTCGGTATCATCGCTGCGAAGAGCAATTTCTGCATTAAACAGCATCAGTTCACATTACAGATTCAATGTTAGGAGAATAAGATTTGCATAAGTTGTTTTATTTCATGTATGGTGAAACAGGAGAGATTTTACGATTATTTGCATGTCTAGATTTATAAATGTTTCAGTAGTGTTTGTTTTAAATATATTTTTTTTTTCTTAAGCTAGAGCTTGATTATTAAGCAGGATATATAATACATAAATTTATAACTACATTGTGTCAAGAATTCTTGTAGTGCAATTTACATGAATGTGCAGCCACAAGTTTTCCCTGAGCGTTAAACTTACCTTTCATATCCTGCTTATGCGTTAAGTTTACTTTGCAAAAGCGAACATTGCGCTCATATTCAAAATAAGTAATATGAGAACTCAACACGTGCGCAACTCTGCAATAATGCATCGGTTGGGGAAAATATATACCGGGAAATGCGTCCAAACTTATGCATACCTTCTCTCGGATCGAAAGTTTTGCTCCCAACTGAATATCGTTTCTATACATTTCGCACGCCCCGTATTCCTTCACTCTGTTCGGAAGGCCAAGAAGGCGAATTTGCTGTCCGCATTGGCTTCCAATACGCAATAACTCGTGCAATAAAAAGGCGGGCAATATCTTCGAGGCCACGGTAGTAGGTTGGCGGTTGAAGGGCATGAAGGGGTGCGAGGAAGTCATGAAGTTTCGCGATATTTGAAAGACAGAAAAGAAGCATTCCGTGCGATATCATCGAAAAAAAGAAAGAAACTCTATGAAGCGAGGTTGATACCAAGAAAGCTACTCGAAATCTGCCTCAGACGCAGATTTCCAACACGCGCTCGCTCAACCCACAAAAATGATAAGAATTTAATACACTTGGCAAAGTTTCACACTTTCTGACATTGTGCATGTTTTCCCATTTCCTGTCAAAAATAGAAATGAAGAATGACTACTATATAATTATTCACTTTCATTCACGCAGTATAAGCAGAGCCAGTTCTCGACCTGCCCCACACTGAACTCGAAAATCCCAGATACAAACAGCGCACCTTTAAAGGCTTGAGTTTCCGGGTCGTTTCCCCCGAGTGTCATTAATATTAAGTCCTACTTATGCATTTTCGCGTAACTAAATGTTGAATAATGAAGAACGTAGAAATGCTGAATGAATATCGAAGCGCTGCTCAAATGGAGATTACAAGGAAACCTGGTTGCTTTCAGGTGGAAAAATTACGTGAATTACTTTTTACACAATTGCAGAGAGAAATATAATGGAAATAAAACTGTCGATATAGAAAAGAAGCACGTCATTCATCTGGACAACTTCTCTGATAACAAGTAGAACCAAAACCACATTCACATCGATTTCTGCTACAATTAAAATCAGTTGAGCAATTTTGAGCAGCACAATCATGTTTTTAATACCCGGGTTATGGGGAATGTCGCATTGCACATGAATATTACCAACATTCATAACAGACGGTAAATGGGTAACTCCATTTTCGGGAGCTCTCGAGACTAACTTAGTTTTCCGTGTGGCGATTGCACCCGACTAGTAGGTAGTTACGGTTTGTTTGCGGTCGATGTTGCGGTTACCGCGAGAGAATGGCCGGAATGCCGTTGAAGCAGAAAGGAATTGGAATGAGTAAATGCGAGTGCACCCGTTCCTGCTCTCTTTCCCCCACACACTAACCCCTATCCAACTTCCTACTTTACCCCGCAATTTCTACCCCCGATGCTCGAATGTGGCTCCTATACAAGAAACTGTATATATACTCTATAGGTGAGTCCAAACAGCCGCGTCAACCTCCCCTCCCACCCCCCTTTGTACCCTCTTTTCTACGTGACGCTATTACCACGACAAAGGATCCATTGTATCTCGAAATTGTGGTAATTTTTACCGATGAAGAAAGAAAGAGGGAGAAATAATTCATTACGTGAACTAAGTGTAGAACCCGGCGATATTTTTCGTCCAACTTTCAAAGTAAGACGGGGAAATTTGTTCTGGATTGTGTGCCATGATTATTTAACCTTAGGAGGGTTGAGAAGACCTCTAAAAATCTCGGGAGCGAGATTTTTTATTCCATAGAGATTTTAGACGATTTCGAAAGAATTGAAATGATATTTTAGGAGTTTGAAATATTTTATACGATTTCAAAAGACACAGAATATTTTAAGAGTTGATTTTCGAAAGACCAAGTTATTAAAGATGAATTCATAAGAATTCATAAGAATTCAAAACAATTCAAACTTATGCTTCAAAGGAATAGAAAAAAATTCGCAAAAGAAAAGTGGTTACGTAATTTATGGATTAGGATTTATGGATTTTTTCTAATTGGAAATAAAATAATGATTGAAGGCTGATTAATCAAATTTAAGGACGCTGATCGGTTCTTAAAGGAAATCTGAAAGTCTGACAGGAGACGCGACATTACAAAGTGTTTCATTATTGTCGACGTGAGGTTCGAGAACAGGATTCATCTAACAAAGGTCGGTTTGACGTGCATCATTATCCTATGAGCATAAAGATATCTAAGAATGATCGGAGGGCAAAAGCCGGGCGGCATGGAAGAAACGTACCGTCTTTAGCAACGCGACAGACAATTTATCATCCACGGCCCCTAACAGCCTCGTCGTTTTTCATTTATCTTACTCGAAGGCGAGTTTGAAATCGTGTAAATCCGTATTTACTACGCAGCGTGTGTTAAGTGCCTTGCAGTATCCACAGTACAAAGAAAACAACAGCAGGAGTCTTTTCTACGTGCCGTAAATTACGAAAATAGAGTAAGCTATCCACATTTATTTAGATAATAACTTTGTTCATTCTTTATTTCCTTTATGTAGCATCAGAGTCAAGTTTTAATGTGCAATCATACTTTACTACTATATTAATGTTACTTAATTGAATACACGTTTAAATTAATTGAATCAAGTTTAAAAGTCAACTAGTACGTGAAATTTGAGAGCTTCGAGAAGTGAAAAGCTTCCAATCAGTTAAACAACAATAAGAGTTGTTATATAATAATAAAACCGAAAAATGTAGAGCGATCTTTACTTAATTCAAGAATGTAATCCGATGAAGTGTCGAAAGCGTGCGATTCGTCGATTTCACAAAAAGCTTTTCCGTTAGAGTATGCGGAAGCTTCCACATCGCGAGTGGCATAATACCATGCGACAAGCGGCGGAACTTAAAATGAAAAGAAATATTATATGTTTCCGGAAAAAGTAGAAACGGCGGTCGGATGCAGAAGGGAAATGGTAGGGTTTCGCATCGAGAGGGATGTCTGCCATTTATTCTCGTCACGTTGGCTCTGCGAAAATAGCAACAAAAAAAAAAAAAAAAAAATGAGACACCACCGAGTAATCCTCTGCTATCTCTGTACATTTCAGTGGATACTGAAGGAGGGTTTTTCGACTATGGTTGGGGGTCAATGGAAGAAAAGGTGGAAAGTGTGGGATGCGGAAGCGACTGTCTCTGGACAGGGCAGGATCCGGGGTGCGGCATATCGATTTTATTTCACTCGCTTCGCGAGTTTTAGAGTTTCACTTGTTCAAGGAAGAGATCCGAAGTGAAACACGGGTTAGACCGAATCGACTGGAACTAGTGGTCACTGCTCACTGTCGACACTATTCGGTCTCGACCGGAACTTCAGTACTCATCTAACTTATCGTGCAAGTCGACCCAAACTTTGTCAGTTGCTTTTGTTGGCTTTTAAGTCGAAGAAAAACTCATGCCAAGAAAAATTGGAGAAAAGTGATGAAATGTCGGAAATAGTGTGAATAATGTCGGAATAATGTCCTTATTGGTTTATCAAGTTTACTTTGTAAACTTATTCCAAATTTTGGAGAAAATTAGTGGAAAAAAAATTGTATATTACCATTAGATCGAAGAAGTTTAATTTGAGCGATAAGAGACACGTACCTGAAACAGAAAAAGGAAAGAAAGATTAGTAATAATGAAAAATATACAAAATTTTAAAAGTTATACAAAATGTAAAGAGAAAAGATTTTCGAGGAGTTTCTTATGATTTTTAAGAGTTTCGGGAGAAAACAAAAGTTCGCAATATTGATCCACAGCGGACATTCGTAAACTGCAGCAATGTTGCTGCAACATGAACGAAAGTGATTCCCACGTTGTCAAGCAATATTATAACAATATTGCTTCAATATTGCGTGCTGTTGGGAATCTGTCTGAAGCAATTAACGCACTTGATTGTGCGCGTAAGTCTCGCAAATTGCTGCCACAAAGCTGACCATGTTCATGATATCATCGCTGGCAAATGAACAATTTCACAATCGACATAAGCAAGTATATTAGAGTGTGCGGCTTATCCAATGTCTGACCGAGGTCGACCGTATAACTTCGACAATGGAACCCGTAGGTAGTAAGAGATATATATAGTGCATATAATAATCGCTTTGGTCGGATTACAAGCATATCGCTGCTAAACTTCCGACTTGTTTGGCTTATGTACCTGCGTTTGATTGACGTTCAAATTCAAACAGGAACAATTACTACATCACTTAATTTGACAATGAACCTTAATCCTTTAATCACAAAAGCCATAAACACGTATGTAAATTAAAGTTCACAAAATCTTTCATTAGTTCCGCAGGACTATTTACAATTTTCGGAATAGCAATTCATTTTGATAGGATTCACGAATATCCAAATGAAAAAAGTTTCCAATCAAGTAACTTCCCAAGAAATAGAAGACAAGATTGAAAGTAAATCAATCTTTTCAAACTTGATATTCGCTTCCTGCAAATAAAGTCGCAGTGCAATCCTATCACAAAAGAGAGGTTGCGATTATATCGAAACTGCTTTTATAAATTCTAAGTCATAAATTATTGATAAAGACGCGCGTTTTAGGACGCCCATAAAATTCCAGTATACCTTTTAATATACCTAGTACATTCTTTCTACCTTTGAAATATACCGTTAACGGATTTTAATTTTCGAGTTTAATGAAGGCAGTGGAAGTTACCGATAATCGTATAAGTTGACGAGAAGCCACTGATCACTTCATTTTCGATCTGATTGTATAATAGATGAGGGATTAAAGTAATATTATTAGAGAGGAGGAACAATAAACTGCTCTTGGGAGTAGGTGTTGGGAAATTGAGTTTTAATTCCCATCGACAGCCTTAAGCTCTTTACGTCGAGCTGTGGTGAAGGACTTACACTGAATTCCGTTGAATCGGACAAAGCTCGGCAGACGGCTCAAATTTTAACCAGCTGGAGAAGTAATTGGAAATTTCTTGTCACTGGACGTCACCACACTTGATTCTCTCTTGGCCAATAAATTTTCTTTTTTACTTTATCTTTAAAACATTCTGAGTAACTAGCACGTCGATATGTTGGACGTTGCATCGACTTCACACCTAATCTCTTCGCATCCTTTGCACGTACGACAAGACTGAAAGTAATTGCATCCCTCGATGCTGCTTGATTGTGAAAAGACGGCAAATTGCCTTTTGAAAAAGTGAAAAGGATACACCATCCGAGCCTTGAAAATTAACTAACTTTTCTGGAGAAAGTTAAATTTCATTCGTAAAAGATGAGAAGTCGCAATTTCTATCAATTTCTATCAATTTCTATCAATCTATCAACGCCTGAGGCTGATCTGTATATACTTCCGATCATATGATGAAACACACCTAATTATTGTTTTTGATTAAATTATTTGTCCCCCTTATTATTGTCATTCTACATTTTTTGTGCTTTTTAGCAGTTAAATTATATCTGATAAAAATATTATAATTTCGAATTAAAGCGAATAGATTTTTATAATTTCCGTTTTAATTAATTCTTGAATGAAAATTGATAACATCAACCTTTTTATTAAACTGTTGTTTGTTGGGGTCAAATTCTAAACAGTTTGGATACTAATTCCAGTAACCCACGTTTGTAAAGAGAGTTGTTCATAGGAAATTAATCCGAGAGTCGATTTCGAAACACTCGGTTTACAGAATAATTAGTAGTCGCTAGGAACATTATATAAATTGACACAAAATAGAGAAACCACAACTGATGATTGCAACGTGCGTAGGATACATTTGATCTGAAAATGGAAGAGAGAAGGATGTGTTTTCTACCATAAAAGGGAGAACGGATGATGATCCGTGTTTTCTGCTGAAAGCAACAGTTTGGCTGTAATTTGTGTGTTGAGGAGAATTTGATACCTGGCCACACATGTGGGTTATTCGTAGAATTTCCGTCAGTCGAGTATTGATTTATGGCATTTCTGAGGATATTTAAATTAAAATTATATTTCAAAAATGGGTTATTCAAACTGAGTCATTTTTTAGATATTATATTATGCCTGATTTAAATACAATAAGGATAAAGTTACGATAAAAGATAACATTTAGAAATCAATTTTAGGAAAAGGAACATTTTAATTATGTATCTGTAAACATAATTCTGCGAGGAAAATAATTCTATTAATTATTTCTATTGAAATTCTATGAATTTCAATCTAGATCTGTTGAAATTAAATTACTAAAAAAACGCAATTGAACAATAAGATCAATTGTATGTCTAAATAACTGCAGAGAAAAATGAACAAATTGGGCAAAAACTTTAACGTTTGCGTTGTACAAAAAGTGAAACTTTTCGTAATGATAATTATCGTCTAATGTATCTGTAATTATTCATTCGATTTACACAAGGCAATGACGCAGAAAGATTGTTAATCTTATTTTGCAGAAGTTTAAATAAAATGTAGGTTTATTGCAGCCGTAAACTTCAGAGTTGCGAAATCTTACAATGTGTACAGATTTCGTATCTCTTACACGAGATATTCCCACAAATTATATATATGTATATATTCAATAGATACAATTTTTAGGTTTACATTATTTTTTGAATCAATGATTTCCCAACAATCCCGCTCTTTAGCTTCTGGAAGGTCCCGCTTCTTGACTTCCCGAAGGTTCCGCCCTGTCTCTTTCGGAATCTGAAGGGTTTTGCATATGGATTGGTGGTGGACCTATTAATGCAATGGCATTATTTTGAATTACACGTGCCACTCCATTAGCTACATTATATTGTACATGAATTGGTTGAGTTCCGAGTGACATAAAAATGTTGCCGTTTGGCAGTAATATTCGACGTCCATAATGTACATTATGGTGAGTTTGTACATAAACAAATCCTGGACTAGTGATCTCTGAACTTAATTCTGTAATAACGACAATTCTCTTAAGTTGAATCTTTTAAAATTGTTGAACTTGAAAAGAAAATCTATTTGAAATATTTTAAACAGGAAACTTTTCTCAAGTGAAAATAAAACAGTTTAAATTGATCTTATTTGATACATGAGTCAGGAATAAATTAATGTTATATATTACACTTACGAATGAAATTGAGAAAACCCAGAAACGTAAGAAGCAATGTGCCATGAACGATTTTCATTTTTACAAAAACTAAAATTTAAACTGATTTTTTAACAGTTTTGCGTAAAAACAGTGAATTTCTGGAAAATATAGGCAGCTTTATATACTAACAACAGAATTAGACTATTGATTACCGAACAATAAATTTTCTATCTTATGCACGACAGGATGATTAAAAAAGGTATTTATTTTACAATTGTAGGAGGACTGAATAACAGATAAATTTATTACCATGAACTACAGCAACAGAGTAATAAAATTTTTGTAATGATTTTGTAACTTGTTCGACAAAACATAATCTACTACTTAGTAATAAAATGTCTACAAAATAGATGGAAACTGATATTAAACTAGTGGTGTACGAGAAAACAAGAACTTTCCGATTCTTAATTGTTAACCCTGAAATTTCGAAACTTTTGAATACCTTGAAATTAATGAGAAAGCATTGTATTTTTGTCCAAAAAATCACTATTCTAAGATTAATTCTCAGGGAATAATGGGTTTTATTACATATATTATACTCGATATTAAGTATACAAATTATTATTATTATTATTATTATTATTATTATTATTATTATTATTATTATTTCAACCTCAAATAATTGTTTTTTTTGTTTTTTTTTTTTTTAATTAATTTAGAAATTTAATGGTTCAGGCCTACGTGGTTGGTTTTCGGAAGGCTCTGCTTCTTAATGTTGCTGAACAAAAATTGTAGGTGCTGGAATAAAGACAACATTAGCATTTTGTTGAACACGTGCAACTCGATTAAACGGATTATAACGTATATTAATTGGTCCAGTTCCTATTGACATATAAGTATTGCCATTTGGTAATATGACTCGACTACCACGTGGCAAGTTTGGTATATTTTGAACATGAAGATATTCTGGGTTAAAGATCTGTGAACTTAATTCTGTAAGAAAAAAAAAAAAAAGAAATTAAATATTTCAATACTGTAAGGCATTAATTTATGTTAAAAAAAACAAGTTTAAAATTTAATAGTTTCAAATTATTTTATTTACTTTTAGTATTAATATTACTTGTAATATGTACTTACGAATAGAATTGAAGAAAACCAGAAATGAAAAGATTAAAATAACTGCAACGATCTTCATTCTTACGACAAATGAAAGCTGTTATTTTAAAATTTTACCTAGACTGAGAGATGTTTGGAAGTACTTTGTGTATGTATCATAAACTGATTACACATCTTTAATTTTCGTCAATTTTATACAAGAGTGGTGACGACAGATTGTGTATATAATCTTTATAGTTCCTGGAAGTTTACTTAAAATTTAAATTTATTAGCCAAGAAAATTTTAAGATCATAAAATTTTAATGTTTACGTTTATTGTGTAATAATAAAGTAAGGACCGAAAGTTCTAACAGCTGAGCAATTTTTAACACTTTATTTCTATAAAAAAAAAACGTTTCTTATCATGTTTTATAATGAAAATTAATAAATTATATACCTCTCGTTTATAGTCCTTTTTTTTCTACCTACACGGATAAAATTATTTTCTTAGATTTTAAAACAGTATTTGCTGACTTTCGGACACAGAGAAGTCAGAGAAAAGTATTATAATATTTCAGTGAATTTCATGAGATATTAGAAAAGAGTTTATTAATTTTTAGAACAGATTTCTAAAAATTTTGGAAATCTGTTCTAAAAATTAATAAACTCTTTTCTAATATCTCATAAAATTCACTGAAATATTATAATACTTTTCTCTGACTTCTCTGTGACCGAAAGTCAGGAAATACTGTTTTAAAATCTAAGAAAATAATTTTTTCCGTGTACTCGTTAGCTTCGTTTTATATCTCTTTCTCTATTCTGTGAGAGTGTCGTTTTTCAGTGAGGGAATGTGCACATTTCACACTGCACATTGTACATTGCACACACATATGCAACTAAGCCCCTCGATATTTCTCGTTACTCGATACAAGACAAAATCCATTTCGTCACTCGGTGCTTTGCCATCATGGCATAAAAGCCAAGCTTGAATGAAAGCTCGAAAGCTTTCGTCGCGTCAAAAGTTCCGCAGCGATTTAACGCACATTTTATTCAGTTGTGTAGTGAGTTATCACTTGGATTATTTAAGATTATACAATTTTAGACTTATAAAAAGATCTCTCCGTTTCAGTCGGCGTGGTTTCGAAAATCGAAACAAATACAAATACAAATACAAATACAAATACAAATACATATTCACAACCAACTGAAGCAAAATTTCTCCACTTTAAATACTTATTCTTATCTTTTCCTATGCATTTCAAAATTTCTATTCGTATCTATTTTCTTCAGCAGGTATGATAAATCTCTATACACTTGGCTGAAATCCAGAATGAAAGAAAAATAAATCAAGAGGAAGGCTTTATATAGCACTATTACGTTTCACAGTAGCCCGATGCATTTCCAGTCAGTTCGATATGCTCCATTTACAGTGAAGGGTGACGAGAGCGTTATAATACCTCTTGAAGAGAATCCTCTCTTCTCATTCCTATCACTCAGAAAAGCGGTTGAGTTCCTTAATCATCCGGATAGCCGTCTAGGATTTGCCACCCAGCTCACTCCAAGGGTGGCAATTAACCTCCAACTTTGTGCTAACCACTTGAACACGCTGCCGGCTATGGCTTAGCAACTATATATTCTAGATCTCCTCTCAAAGTATCAGTCGGCGAGGTAAAGGAAGGTTAATAAGTCAGAAAAGAATAGCGAACGAGGGTGAGAGGGCAAGCCAGAGAGTCTGAGGAAGACATCATCCCAGCATTAGAGGCCACTCGAGTTTCCTCAGCAATTCTTTGACATTGTATTCATGACCCTTTTCTGTCTCTGTAAAAGTCTCGAAAGCTAAAGAAATATCATACAGAGACTTCGATAATACACATTATGGCGAAAGAGTCTAGTCAGTTTATCTAAGTAATTAATTAACTGCGATTTCGTTAATGAGATCCAGAGGTTCTGGGTTAATCAGACTTCTAAATTCCGAAACGCTGACTCGACTGTGTTTATAGGGATGGACACTATGTATGTATAAATTAGTTTCCACATTTTCGATGTAAATTGAGGACTGAAAAGTTGAATTGGAACGATGGAAATACCTCGGAAACGAAAGTCATTTCCTATCGTGAATATTAGCAGCTGTGTACTTTATTCTGAATACCTGTCACGAATTGGAAGTTTGAATTTCGCAGTGCGAGATCTAGTAATTAGTAGCAAAACTATTCTATTGTAGAGTGGAGTTTTTCAACCCTTTTGTAATTTAAAAAGTACGTTTTACTAATTGAGAATTTAAATTAAGATTCGCAGGATGTTGGTCAATTTTATAAGAGTATAAGAGTATTTTATAAGTATTACACTGGACAACAAAATATGACCTATGTCGGGTTGGGACGAGATATATCATTTCCATGGTAGTTTTCTGTGCTGAATTCAAATCTGACCTCCTTTTTTTTCGTTGTTCTCAAATTTTTGAGTTTTTTTGAATTAAAAATTTTTTCGAAAAATCACAAATCGTGTGATAAAAGGGTGAAACAATTTTTTTCACGAAAAGCGATACATGCTTTCGATGCGTTTTTTAACGCAGAATCCATTGGTGTTTTTTTTTTTTGATATCTCATATAGTTTTTGAGATATTTTTAAAAAACCAAAAAAAAAAAAACACGAAAAAAATGAATTTACAAAAATCCTTATATTTAAGTGAATAAATTTTATTTTTTAGTCTCTCAGGTCTCATTCTCTTCGTTTTTTGATGCAGAAAAATTTTTTAAAAAGTTTACAGTTCCAGGTGTAATGGTTCGGAAGTTACATGACAGAGAACTTGTCTCTTTCTATAGAGTTCCCAATTTGACGGTTTACAAGTACTCGAGACGAATCATTGTACTTTTTCTAATATCTCATTGCAGTAATGTTTTTAATATTTGCAATAAGAATAATAATGATAATTAAAAAATTTTTAAAATATATTTATAAGCTGCTACTTATACTCCCTAGAAACTTTTTCTTTTGCATGCTCCAAATTTCTTGGGGAACACAAAATCCAGAAACTACAAACACCTGATAAACACTATGCTGCAGAACTTCAAGGAAATGAAAGTGAACATGTCACTAAAGATTAACATTCTTCACTCGCACTTGGACTTCTTTCCAGAAAATTTAGGGGCAGTCAGTGATGAATACGGGGAACGGTTTCATCAAGAAATCGCTGAAATCGAAAAGAGATATCAAGGTAACTGGAGTGTGAACGCTTTAGCAGACTACTGCTGGAGGCTCATGACTGATGAACCAAATGCTCATCACAGTCGAGCATGCAAAAGAAAAAGTTTCTAGGGAGTATAAGTAGCAGCTTATAAATATATTTAAAAAATTTTTTAATTATTATTATTATTCTTATTGCAAATATTAAAGACATTACTGCAATGAGATATTAGAAAAAGTACAATGATTCGTCTCGAATACTTGTAAACCGTCAAATTGGGAACTCTATACACCGAGAAAAATAGTTTCTTCTTTTAAGAGGAAAATTCCTTTTATGGAATCCTCTCAAAAATGAGCATATTCTTCTATGAATTAGATTATTTTCCTATACTTTTAAGAGGATTCCTCTTTATTTGAAAGGAATACTTTCTAGAAGAGAACAATCCTCTAAAATTAAGAGGAAAACTTTATATACCATATTGTAGAGGAAAACTTGCATCAGAATAAGAGGAACCCTCTTAAACGAAGAAAATATTTTTCTCGGTGTAGAAAGAGACAAGTTCTCTGTCATGTAACTTCCGAACCGTTACAGCTGGAACTGTAAACTTTTTTTAAATTTTTTCTGCATCAAAAAACGAAGAGAATGAGACCTGAGAGACTAAAAAATTAAATTTATTCACTTAAATATAAGGATTTTTGTAAATTCATTTTTTTTCGTGTTTCTTTTTTGGTTTTTAAAAAATATCTCAAAAACTATATGAGATATCGAAGAAACAAAAACACCAATGGATTCTGTGTTAAAAAACGCATCGAAAGCATGTATCGCTTTTCGTGAAAAAAATTGTTTCACCCTTTTATCACACGATTTGTGATTTTTTGAAAAAAATTTTAACTCAAAAAAACTCAAAAATTTGAGAACAACGAAAAAAAAGGAGGTTAGATTTGAATTCAGCACAGAAAACTACAATGGAAATGATATATCTCGTCCCAACCCGACATAGGTCATATTTTGTTGTCCAGTGTTATTAGTATAAAGGATTCGGAAAATGAAGCTGGGAAGATTTCAAAGAAGGGTGTTAGAGGTGGGGGGAGGGATGTTGAATAAAACGATGGAAAAGGGGGTGGAAAAAGAAGATAGGAAAAAGAGGCAAGAAAAAAAGTTGGAAAAAATAGAAGGTGGGAAAGGAGGGTTGAAAAGGGAGGTATGAAAAGGTGGTGGGAGGTAATTCAGACACTTTGGATTCGTGTCTATGAATTAAGTAAATGCCCTTGTAATAAGATATCTTGCCC
Organism: Synergus gifuensis; assembly: GCA_904066015.1. Lineage (NCBI taxonomy): Eukaryota > Metazoa > Arthropoda > Insecta > Hymenoptera > Cynipidae > Synergus > Synergus gifuensis. The sequence goes on from CAJFCO010000122.1 coordinate 2,127,867, forward strand.
AAAGTAATTGAATCATAGAAACATTTACGTATAAAGGAATTTGTGTCCAAAGATAGTTTCTGCACATCGATGAAATTAATTGAGCTTTGACAAACGGATTCGCTTTGGAGGCAGGGTCTGCAGATAAATCGGACTAGTAGGAACCCGAGGTTGAATATCGTCTGGTGATCTTATTAAAGATCCGCAAGTCTGTCGAACGAGTTATTTAAGTTGAGATCTCACAGGGATTGGAAGTAAGAGAGGTGAAATTGAAGTTACGTAAAGGCAAATCCCATTCCACCATCAACTTTCCACGGCTTTCCTTCTAACTTTATCATTCTCCTGGCTTTAAGAGATATATTAATTAAGACGCTGTATGATTTAATAATGCCGCAATTACCGCCAGAACTTTGCCTGAATATATAGTGTACAAAACCCTGTTAAAGGGTTCTGGCCGATCTTCATGCAAATCATCTCCTCTGCCCATTTAACTCGGAAACACAAGCCGTTATCACATTTTACTCGTTATAATGTTAATTATCTTTATTACGCCTCGAAAGAGAAAATTCCATTGTGCGACTCTGTCATTCTGCTTTGAAATAACATTTTATTGTCATTGTCCAAAAATGGTTTATCTCAAAAGTGAGAACGCTTCTTAATTTGTCAATTTATGATTATAAATTTAATACAGAAAATTCGGAAAATTCAATTTTAAAGATTAAAACTCAATAATTGAAAAATTTCGCACTGAATCGATTTCAAATTTATTATACTATAATGCGACTAATTAAAATTCCATAGAGAGAAGTTTAATCACGTGCGGTGAATGGGATTAAAGTTGAACTTTGAATAGGTCAACCAATGAAAGACAAACAGAATGATCCGCGTAGGAATTTCACGAAATCCAAAGTTTAAAGTAGAGCTTTTCGTGAGTGCTAATATTGATGCAGCAAACTGTTTGCTCTCACAGGAAAGCCTAGATCTATCTTCATACCTCAGCCTCTGCCCAGGATATCCTTAAGTTGTCCCCTTAAGTTTCACCGCAAGTGAAATTTACAACGCACCCTATGGTTTGTTTCTGAAGGTCTCGAAGCGAAGGCACTGAACTTATTCAATATTCTACTTGGTTCTCCAAGATACTCCAAGAGTCGTCAATTCACAGCCATGTATCGTGAGTCAAGAAACTGAGATTTGGAGACTGAGGACGGAATACAAAGGGTATTTCCAAAATACAAGTTGTCAAAGGGTGTGAAAAGAAAGTTAAGAAGGAAGTGAAAAGGAAAGTGGGGAAAAAGGGTTAAAAAAGGATTTTGTTTCTGCTAAATCCAAGGAAGTAATCCCACTTTTTCCTCCTTTCCCTACCTTTCTTTCCCACCTTCTTTTTCATTTCCCCTTTTCCTCCTTTTTACCTTTACTTATCCGGACCCTTTCGACTTTCTCATATCCTCTCAAGAATCTATGAAATTAAATTTTTTATAATGGTTTTTATGGGTACCATGATTAAATTTCAAATAACGTCAGACAATATTTTCCACCAGATTAAGGACTTGATTGTTGTTATGCTAAAGTGAATTAATGAGGCTCTATAATTATGTAATTCAAGCCACATAACAAGAGAAATGTCAGCGTGATAATATCATAAAAGATGCAGAATGTAAATAGAGCTTCAATTATGAAACAGAGAATTTCGTACGCGTCAAATTTCATACGAATATTGTATTTCAAACAAGGAATTGCACTTAATGAGTGTAAGAGCTGCTTTGCACTATATTTGCTAATTTGTATGGATGTTCGAGACGAGGATAATAGAAAACAAAATGTGAATCACTGGGGAAGATTTAATTTTTAATCCTTGGAACCCAGTTGACTTAATTTTAACCTTGAGAAATCGACCTAAATATGTCTTCTTGAATTGAATGACCAAGGAAGATAAACAAAGCCGTGAACTTTCTTGGAGAATTCGGGTCAGACTTGAAACAGGGGCGACCATTAATCCGACTGACAAAGAGAAACGAGAAAGCCAAACGAGAAGAGACAAAGTGTTTATTCGAGAGTTTCCGCTTTCGAGCATCCCGGGAATTTTCGCCGGCGTCGGTTTGACCGGAAACTATTGGTTCCTCCCGGAACTTTCTCATTAAACTTGCCTGTACCCACCCGTTAATTATCTCAACGACTTTTTCCTCGCACCGGCTAACTCTCACCCTCTCTCCGCATAGCGTGCCACCTTAAAGAAAGTATTTCTTTATGATAACAAAGAAGCCCGATTTTTATTTTCCTCCGGAACTGATCGCTTTCGTAATTGCCCTCTTCTGTATCGTTCCATCTTGGCCTTGTTGCAATCAGTGCCCGTAATTACCCTTAGTTAGAAAGACTCAGCAATTACTAATTATATACTTCGAAGCTGGCAAAGACTTCACTTTTTTCCATTTTTAATTTTCCTTCTTTCCATTTTTAGTGCACTTTGCTGTCACTTTCTTCTTTGGGAGATGCTCATTAATTTGAAAATTAAAGAAAAAATTTCAAAATGCTATCAATTCTGTAGTATTCTATTGATTTTCACTCTTTTGACTCCAGTTTAAAAAAAACCTTGGATTTTCTACTATAATTCTGCAAAAAAAAAGAAGATAAAAAGCTTGCAAAAGAATATGAGTACTGAATGGAACAAAGCAAGTTTTCCTATTTCATGAATATCGTAAATTGAGCTGTATTCGTGAAAAAAATGGATTAAAATATTTATCATTTTAACGATACTGCTCAAAGTGCTCATAAGCTCTTACATTATGGGATAGAATACAATATGGGATTAAATCCAAGGTTTAAAGAAAGGAATTAAAGGATCAAAATCAAATTTCGCCAAGTTCAAAGCACTTGGAACTCTAAAACTGTAAAAGCCCTATAAATTTATAAGCGTTCTGGAATTCGAAAGCTAAAGGCAAAATGACACCGTTGATTAAATTCGAGACAATTCTCTGATTTTCATCTCTAAATCTATTATTTGCAATTTAACTATCGCATCCTACTGACAATAAGTCGAGTATATGAGTGTCTATTTCAGCGTTATATCCCTTTTGTGAAAATTGGCTTGCACCACTAAATCTTTTTATTAGAATTACAAAAGCATATACGTTTGAGGCAATAAATCGGCATTCTTCGATAGCGCATAAAGGATATGAAACCCATCGTCCCTCCTTTAATTCTGATTCATTTTTTTCAGTCCCACCTTTTCTTCTTTCTCTCTATCCCCTTCACGAATATTACGACGCAATAACGTTTCGCGGTTGCAGTCTACTATACAGGAAAAACTTTTCACGAGGCTCTCGGGAACGTTGTATGCCGCAATGTAACCGGAAGCGCAGAGATTTTCATTTTATGAGCGAACGCAACGAGTCAAACCCTGTTCGCCATTTTTCTACTCTTTCTACTTCCGTTCAACATTATATCCGTCAAACCCCATCAAAAGCTATATTGACATTACTTCCTAGAATTAGATTTGTGTGTGTAATGTGTGTGTGATGGTTCCACACCTATGTTGCAAGAGAATTCAACTGTGCGAATAAACTTTCTCAAGTTATCCGCCTGAAGAAGCGGATAAGGAGGTGGGGCACTTCCTGTCGAGGGATTTCAGAGGATGATTTTGCGAGTATAAGCAGAGGGAGGAAATAAATTCAATAGAGGAATGAAGGAAAGGGGCGTTGCCAATCGTACATGAGAAATCGACGAGCTTTAAATTCCAGACGGATTAGCAGAATTCAAAGTACGATTTCGTTTAGTCGAGTTTCTGTAGAAGGAATTAAATCTAACTAATCACGAGATTAGATAATCTCAAAGGAACCAATTTCAAAATTATAATAATTTCGTTCTTTTAAGCTTTGATTTAAAAATAAGCTTAGAAATAAATAAGCTTCATTTGGTGACATGAGGTTCCGTTATTCAATCTGAAGCTTACAGCGACTAGGGATGAAACTTCGTTGTCTTGAGCTCTATTTGTCTAAGACCCGTGAAACTAGATACCGGTGAGCAGACCGGAAAGCGAGTCCAAGCCAAATTCCAATCATCATTATCAAAACCAAAGCATAGCAGGGCGTATATAGATCCTGATGAGAACGGTTTTGCCGAACCGCGGTTAGCCTACAATCTACATTCTATAGAGCGAGCCAGACAGGGATAATGGCTGTTCCTCAAACCTCGATACGGGACGGACGGTAACGTAACTACAAGGGATGGCCTTCACTATCGACTAAATGCATCTTAGCTAATAGGCCCTCTACGATCCGATATCGACAATCCAATTGCAAACATGATTTCCGCATTGATTGTAATACGCTGTTCTAGTGTCCAATTAATCCATGACCTTGTTCCATCGAATTAAATCGTGCATGATTCATCGGATAATCATTCTTAATAAGGATCTTCTCTTCACTCTTACACATAAGCGACAAAATAAGTTCTGTTTTTAATGAAGGATACAGGAGGTTTATGCAAATTAGGTTATTAAAGTTTCGAGGTATTTCTCTTTCAGGGAGTTTAATTAACACCTTCAGCAACACAGCATAATTTGAATATAAGCCGATTTGAGGAAAATACAGCTAGAGACACAATCATCAAGAACTAATTATCTGATTCTCACTGCTGCCAATTATCTGCAATGTTATTACGTCACTTGAGGAAACAATTTTGATAGTGTCACGTAAACGACATAAAAGGACAAACGTTTGACTCGAAGTTTCCCATAAACTTCGGGACACTTTAAACGACCGAGAACCAAGTATCGAGGTAAAAAGAGAGAAAAAAAGCAACGTCAGAACTTTTATACTTATAGGAATTTCGGCAATCAAAGAAAATTAAGTTTTAGTTTGGAATCATTCGTTTATGAAGAATATTTTCATATAGGATTCATTTGGAAAAACCTCAGAGAGATTTTGCGGTTTAAGATTTTAAGATTTTAAGGAAATGATCGACTTGGGTGAAAAACACTTCAGAGACGGATGTAGTCGTTTAGAGGTTGGAAGTTGTTAGTCAAAATCAGTTTTTACCAGTTTACGGCATTCAATAAATTACACAATTTTTGTATTCTGCCTATCTATCTACTAGTTCCGCTGAAATTTTTTATGACGCTCATAACTTTACATCCAAAAGCCATTTATTTTTATCTTACCAATCTTTATCCTAGTCTCTCATATCTCCATAGCTTTTTCAGTGACGATATTGTTTTAAACTCCTAAAACTTCTTTTCTAACCCCTTTTTTCAAAATACTTTTTACAATCCCATTTTCCAAAAACATTTTTTAATACTATTTTGCAAACGTAATTTCTAAACCTTCTCTTCCAACAACCTTTTACCAAATTCTCTTTCACAACCCCATTTTCCAAAACCCACTTTTACAACTCCGTTTTCAAACTCTATGATGAGATTGTAAAATGGGATAAAAAAAGGGGATGGAAAGTATAAAAAAAATAATAATACATGGAAAAATAAAATATAAAGAGACTTGAAAAATTTCTACAGACATTTGAGTAAAGCGCTAATAAAATGGTTGAAGAGAAGTAAAAATTGAATGGTGAGGATAGAATATGAAGTGCATCATAAAAAGTATTCATTTCTCATAATATCTCCCTAGACTTTTGAAAAGCCCTATTAGATTGAAAACTGTCGACCTTTTGGATAGAAGATCGCTTTTTCAGTCTGACGTATGTCGGTTCAGGTGGAGTTTGATTTATGTCCTATCAATGGGGAGTAAAAAAACGCAATCAATGGAATGCTCGCTATTCACACGTCGACCAATTTCTATCTTGGAGCGAAAACGAGGTGACCCGCAGAAGCGGAGAACGATTTCGAGGTCGTTTCAGTAGCGAGTGGCTCCCGAGGGAAATGCGGTATCCAAAGAGACCCCGTGACCTGCTCGGTTACGGAATTCCAGACTGATTCCTGGAATTAAACGCCCGTTTCGCGTCGCCGAATCCTTTTAACGGGCCGCTTTTAAACTCTCCCGCCACGTTTGCCATTCATCGCTTCACTATATCTCAACAGCCTTCTCTCAAAGTACTTTAAACGACAGGTGCCACGAGATAGTTTTTAATATCTTCGAATATTTTCTTATCTAAATGAAATCTTCGTTTTACATTTCTGCCCGAAATCATTTCCGTTTTATACATTTTTCACATTTTAAAAAACAGGGACATTTCTGTTAATATGATAAATGAGAAGTAATCAATTTTCAAGTTATGTGTAATTTTGCTTCCTCATAGAGGAAGCTTTGTGGTGGTGACAAAATCCAGTTTCCTAAAAAAGGTTTTTTTCAACATATTTTAATGTCAATATATCTAACATGATGTCCTGAAAAATTGTCCGGATGTGTGTGTGTGTGTGTGTGTGTCACGATCCAGCAATTTCTTGAAAACGCGTAGAGATAAATTGATGAAATTTTGCATAGTTATTTCATTATACACCTAGTTGAATTTCTTACAATGGTTTAACAAAATATTTAATTTTACAAGTTTTATGTACTTCTATAATTTTCTTAAAATTCGTTTTTTCACTATAACTTCTCTAATAATCAAAATTCAAAGATGATGTACGGAAAACGTAGATTCCTTGTGTCGAAACGAATCGATTGACCTATATTATTAATGCATTTCATTAAAAAATAACAAAGTTATGGTTAATTGTATTTTCAAAAATTAATTTTTCGACTATAACTTTTCAAATAATCAAAATTTTGACTTGAAGGAACGAAAATAAATGTTCCTTGCATCGAGACGAATCGATTGGTCTATAATATTATTTCATTTCATTGAAAAATAACAAAGTTATGGTTTTATTTAATTTCAAAAAATTAGTTTTTCAACTATAACTTCTATAATATTCAAAATTCGAAGCTGACGTAACGAAAATAAAGGTTCCTTACGTCGAGACGAATCGATTGACCTATAAGATTAATGCATTTCATTGAAAAATAAGGATGTTATGGTTAATTGTATTTTAAAAAATTAATTTTCCTACTATAACTTTTCAAATAATCAAAATTTTGACTTGACATAAGGAAAATAAATGTTCCTTGCATCGAGACGAATCGATTGGTCTACAATATTATTTCATTTCATTGAAAAATAACAAAATTATTCATCTATTTAATTTTGAAAAATTTGTTTTACAATTATAACTTCTTTAATATTCAAAATTCGAAGCTGACGTAAGGAAAATAAAGGTTCCTTGCGTCGAGACGAATCGATTGACCTATAATATTAATGCATTTCATTGAAAAATAAGAAAATTTTGCTTTATTGTAAATTTTGAAAATGAATTTTTCGAATATAACTTCTCAAATAATCAAAATTTAATGTTGATGTAAATAATAATTAATGCTTCCTCTATGAGGAAGCAAATCATATTTGCTTACAGAAAGCAAAGTGCTCATTGAATGAGCACAAAAGTTGATACAACTTCACAGCTATTTCATGTGTGTGTCATTTTCAAATTATTTTAATTTTCACAATACCTTAAGTGCTTCCTGTATTCCTGAATGTTTTTCCTCTGGACTGAAATTCCAACCTGCAACAGATAATAAAGAAAAACATCAGTTAACAATGTTCAAGAATTTCAATTGTTTTTATCGCATTATGGGCAATATTATTAATATAAAAATTGAAAGAATTGTTGTATGGGCAATGTTATTAGGTTTATAACATGAATGATTCGTTATCTACACTCCGTTACGACAATAATAACAATTCCTCTACAATAATATGTCATTGTGTAGTTTATGGCACGAACAACCGGTTATCTATGAAACCAGTTATGGGATTGGGATCTGTGATAATTATACCATGAAGCCTGCGACGGTTTTGATCCTCACGAATGGAGATTGCTTTATTTGGTATTAGTATTCTCTTCAAACCTTAGATTATATGAGTATAGTAATTTTAGATATGGGATAATAATAAACTGTATTTAATACGTGTAAAAACATAATAAAGTCTTTAGAATCCTCAGAATTGTTATTTAATCAAAGCTATTCCTCTTAATTACAAGGAATTCATATTATTTTCCCATCAGATGTTCAATTGAACTCAATAAACTGAAAATCATTAAGGAAGCACCTCCAGAGCCGCCTCTTCATCCCTTAAACTACCCACAATGCAAGCAGTACAAATAGCGAAATTCTGAGAATCCAGGAACAATCTTCCTCTCCAGGAACAATAATCACTATCTACCGCTCTCATTTCCTTAGAAGATTGTTCCCTACGATACCTAAGTAGAAAGCATTCCTCCTTACACTAAACCTGAGACCTCCCTCTGGAAACACGCATAAGCACAATCCGCATTCTTCGTCCCGTACCAGAAGGATTGAGGCTGCGTTCCAAAGCCACAATAATTAATTCCCTGTAGAATTTACTCCCTCCGGACGACGTCATTTAAATTGTATAACACGACGTTCAGTCTGGAGTGGGAGAACGAACCAAGTGTACAATCAGGCTTCCGAAGAAGGGTCAACTTCAACCCTTTGTGACCACTTCTTTTTTGAGGCACATAAAGCGTATGCTCGACAGCTAAATTTTTATTCATATAAGTTAATTTGTTTCATTTTAAGAATTGTAAGAAAATAAATTATCGTAATTATGTGAAATTATTAGGCGAAAGGCAGGTAGATTGAGATGAGCAAAGTGTACATTTAATAATAACATTAGTATATTCAGTCAAAAACAATAATAAGAATCAATAATAGAAATACATCAATAAAGTCATAAATTGACGAAAACCGTTACGCTTCAATCCGAGTCAAAATTAAATACAAGAATAAAACAAAAATTCACATAGCAAGTAATATTCGCATAAAATAAGTAATATTCACAATTAGCAACTTAGCGAATAGATAAACATGTTTGATATAAATAAAATTCAAAAATTATACAGTGAATATACATAAAACGTCGATCTCAATCGAGATCCGATACAAACAAATTGCAAATAAAGAGAAGATTCTCTCAAAATAAATCACAAGTATCAATATAAAATAATTCATGACATCTTCAAGAATAAGAATAAAATCAAAACAAATCCCAAGTAAATCAAAACAAATCGAAACAAATCGAAACAAACCGAAACAAACCAAAACAAACCGAAACAAACCGCCACGCTGCAACAGATAAAAAGACACAATTCTCATTAGCACGATCACCTTTAGTTTAATCAATGAAAAACAAGTTATCACTTTTCGAGTTAGCCAAATCCGTACCTTTGAGCTCTTTCGTCTTGGCGTCAAGCGAGGCGAACATCGTGAAAAATATGTTTCCACGTGAGAAATCAAAACGTTTCTGCCTCTTTCTGGCAGCTCGCACGCTTATCCCTACCGAGCTCGATTTGTCCCCTCGAATATTGATATGTGATTTGTTACAGGTGATAGGCCAATAAGAACTGTCGCTCTTTTCGCAAAGTTATATTATACCGCGAATTACAAATACCTGTCACATACCCCCCTTGCGTGGGATATAATTAATTATAGCGCACGCACATAAATGGCTCATAATCGCAGATAACATACATTTTTCGTAGTCATACATATAAATAGATATAGAGATATTCAAAAAAGTTACATTTATTTCAATATAAATAATACACCAAAAACAAAGAAGATCAAACAGCAATTGACAAGGGCAAAACACATCCTTAGCTCAATATTCGAGTTAAAATTCAAAACATCATTAGGCTTTATCTTTGAGCGAATGAGAACAACTTATCAATTTACTCTTTTGTCCCCAAAACAATTCTGGCATCATAAATCCCCGTTCGATCCCGCCGTAAAAAAACAGAACTAGCTAAGCATCATTGCACATACGGCGCGATAACAGTTCTTTCTTCGAATCACCTATCCCATAAGTGTACACGCGATCCACGGAAACGTTCTCCAAAAAACCACAAGAATCTAGTGCACAAATATCGATTTCAATAACGAATCAAAATATTTTAAATTTAATCTAATCTACATTTCAGAACGAAAATAAGTTTAATTTTAATTTCAAACGTTTCCCTCAATAATATCGGCTCTATTATTATGAATTTAATCAGGGGCCAAGTTAGTCAATATTATGATGGATAACGATCAATATTTTTACACATGATTATTCAAAATAAAATTAGAAAAGAGAATCTGAAAATAATGCTTCATCACAATCATATCAATATTGTACTTAAAGTCTTTTACATAAGCATAACTATTATCATGGCAAGAGATCAAATCCTTTGTTGTCTGACCCTTGGACTTGCTAGAAAAATAAAATTGTTCAACATACGTATTTATACAATTTGAAGAGAGAGCTAACCGATCGTTGGTTGTCGATTACTCTCCATCTCTATCAAAAATAAACAATTTAGAAATATTAAAGCTATCGAACTCCAAAAGATCCAAACTAGTCTTGCAATAGTTAGCAGAAAAATTCTCACCACCCCCCTGTCTTTTAATGTAAGCGTAATGCTCATCCGCGTGCAAAACGGTATGATTTATCGAGAAGTTCGAAATGTTATTATTTTTCTGTTTCTCAGGCTTTTCGGAGACCAACCCGTGGTACGAGACGCGCGATTCGAATACCGAAACTTCCATCCCCAACATGTGCAAATTACCATCAGAGGAGCTACCCGACATCAAAGAGAAATAATGCTAGAGACATTTGATCAAGGTCAGCATAATCAGCAGCCGCCATCGATTCTCGGACTCGAAATGGCATTTGCTGAATTATCCCGAAACGAATGTCATATTTTTCGATTTCTAGAAATTAATAATGAGATTCACTCTACCGCCTTAAAAAACAACTCTGCAAACCCCCTTCACTCGTCCTGCACCTCTGACTCAATCATCTATCACTCAATTCCATACTCAACGGAACCGACAAGAATCTAGCCCAACAGTTGACATTACTCATCTCTCTCTCACTCCTTTATTTTTACCAACAAGAATTAGATATTAACAGAATTTATTAAATATTGGGACACCCGAGTCTATAAAGTTAACTCGAGTCCCTGTTCGGGCGCCATTTATGTGACCAAATCTTTTTATGAAGTACACATTTGCGTATGCTCGACAGCTGGAATGATATTTATTATTTAAAAGAGCTTCCATCCTGATGATAAATAGAAGGTATAATAAGAAATGTAGCTTTAATCAAATAAAGAAAATTAAATAAAGAGCTTTGAAATTCAATCAAATTTAAAAGGCGAGACAAGGTTTGGAATTGAGAGAATAATTACAATATAATCTAACGGACAATTATTATTGATAATCAAAGGCACGACGCAAACAATAACAGAAGAATAGCCTTCAGAACAATACGATCCCCAAAACAAATAATAGACATGGTCGAACGAAATCAAATCAATAAAATCATAAACTTGAAAACCGTTACAAAGCGAAATAAAATTGAGAATTACACAAATCAATATTTCAACTAAAATTTCCAAGACAATAGAATAGATCACGCGAAAATACAAGGATACATGATTAAATACAAGATATGTGAAATCAATGACGAAAAATCATACGAAAGAACATTCAATATCAAATACAATAAAAGGCATGAGTAATAATTGTTAACGAGAAGAGTCCCTCGTCAATAGTCAAACATGATAAAATACACGAAAACAACATGATACAAATAATAATCAACAAGTAAATTTTACAATAGTCGCATCATGTCACTCACGAATCCTTGGCAAGTCGAGAGAGAGACTTATACCTTTGTAGAGCCTTCGATGTCGGAAGTCCCTGACGAAAGATTAGATTATCCTCCCAAAAGATATTGGCATCAAAGCAAACAATCAATCCTCTCAAGCAATTAGATAAACGTGAGCAACCAGAATCTCATACAACGATCAAATAAATAAAAACATAGCTCGATACATATAAATTCATATAAATTCGTATTAATTCGTATAAAGTCGTATAAACTCGTATAAATTCGCCACGCTGCAACAAATAAAGGCACAAATGTTTCCATTAGCACTATCACCACAATAAACTGGACAAAAATTACTATCATATCGCGATATTCAATAATGCGTACCTTTGAGCTCTTTCATTATGGCTTTAAGCGCAGCGAAAATCAGAAAAATGTTCACAGGTGAAAATCTCGATTGATTCTGACTTGATTCTATAGCTCGCACGCTTATCCCCTTCCGAGCTCTATTGTCCCCTCGAGTATTGATAGTTTATAGATTTCTGGGTGATAGGCCAATAAGATCATCTGCACACTTCTCCTACGTTTATTCTCGCGCGTAGTTCAAATCCACCGCCTCACCTTTTAACGAGAAAGCTCATGTCAGCCCATGTTTCATAAAATGCAAAAGGGTGAAATTCTAAAACTCACCCAAATTTAATTATAATCGGGAAATATTCTACACAGCATCCTTAACTGAGCGTGTAACACGTTTTAATGAAGCACTTTCCACAAGCAGACTATCATCGTTTTATGTATATCATTTAACAATATTAATCCTAGCTCCCACTACCCTTCGTTACATTCCATCTCCTAGTTCCTCCTAATAATTCCTATTGTTACTCTTTACCTCCTATTAAGTCAATCTGCCTACTGATAATTCCTACTACCTCATACTATTTCGCATTGCGTCCAAATAGGCCCTACTTTTTGATACTGCCTCTCATTGCCATTATCTAATCGTTCTAGGCACAAATCCAAATTTATGCACCCCTGCGAAAATCACAAATTGACAATCATACGAACAGTGTAAAAATGAAGTGATAAATTCCTCAGGGGATGGAAATAACATTGAGCTAAGGGGAGAACTGTAAGGACTAAGAAGAAATTGAATTAGACGATTCTGGGGGAACGTGACCATATTTATGAAGTGTGAAGGGATCCCTGGATTTACAGACGCAACAATCCCTCTCAGAGTGTCTCCAAAAGGCGATAAAACTTTTGGTAGGCGTTTCTTTCCATTCCAGACGTTGTTTCATCTCCATGATGTGTTTAAAAGTTTCAGCGAAGGAGATGTTAACTCTCGTTGTCTTTCTCCCCACCCCCAGTCTCTTACACTATTTCTCTCTCCTGGTTTCTCTTAGTATCTCAAAACCTAACATAAATGGTATAGAAAGCATTCCAAGGGGAACACGCATGTAAATAACTGATAGGGTGCTAGGATCCACTTCCCCTGGGTGTCGTTCACGTCCGTCATCCGGATACTATCAACTGTATTTAAAGACACAGGCGCCCCCGAAGGAGTGGTTAGAAGCTTGTAAATGTACTTCGTAAAAGTTCGGTAAAGTTTTCAAACTACCAGTGAGGCAGTTTGAATTACATCTTGGCTGCAAAACATATGGAGTCAGAATACAATTCGGAATACTGGCAAGGACCGTTATTACGGATTTCGCAGCATCCAAAAATAAAGAACAAATGTTTTCACTCGAGCGTTCCGACTGCGCTGGCGAAACTTTTTGCCGCAACGCCCTCTAGTACATGAAATAGGAAAAGTTGAGAGTGAAGCCTCTCTTTATGCAGAATTCTAAAGGGGAAAATATTCCTTCAAAAACCAGAACATTCGGGATCAATCTTCTTTTCGGAGGAACTTGATGTACTGTAAAAAAAAAACACGTACATTTTTTTAAAATGCAATTTGCGTATTCAAAAAGTACTGATTTTCTAAAGAGTGTAATAGGTCCATTAAATTTATTATATTAGGACGAATATTTTCATTGCATTTTAATGATGAAATTTAACATAGGGGAATGTATATAATAAAAGACCCATGCTTAGAGGAAATAAAAATAAAGTTAAAGCAAATTTATGATGTTTTTATTAACTGGGTTGATCTCTTCGTTCCATCACGTAACACGCGCATAAAGAACGAAGTATATATAAGCATGACGGATCGTAAAAATAAATTACAGAAAGATAGATTCGCGCACGCAAACGTGAATTATTTATTAAGACTTTAAACCTTTTTTCAGAAAGTGCTTGCTTAAATTTTACCTTCCAAAGGGAAACATGGAGGAAAAATGTTTCTGGGGTACTAATTTTAGCCTGGGATGGTACGTTGAAGCACGAAGTTACATTAGACAGATTGACGATTTATTTTACCCCCCTCCCATTTCACACCCATAGTGACCTTGCCGAATCGAGGACGATTCGTACCTGTCCCGCGAAATGTGTGAGACAATGATAAATAGTTTCGGTTTCAGAGACGACAAATGTAGTACTTGGCCCACATCAGTTTGCACGACATTGTTCGACAGTGACCAGAAAGAGAAAATGACTAGATTCGTGTAAATACTATCAAACGGGAAGTAAAATAACTTGTCAGGACAATTTCAAAATTTTTTGTAAATTATAAAAATTGTTTAATTACTGAAAAATATATAAAATCTGTTATCAGAGAAACAATTGATGAAATGTTATAACTATCATAATTATCTGCAAGAATCCCAAAGGATTAAAAAATGTCATGGGATTTAATATGGGAATTCAGTAAGTTTAAAAAGATTTTCAATTATTTTGGGGTATATCAACGAATTCTCAGAAATTACTAACGATGTCAAGGGTTAAAAAATAAATTTCAGGAATTTATTGAATAGGATAAAAAACGGCTCTTAATTTATCCATTTATCAGACTAATGTCATATCTTTGTGTCTCTACAAGATAAATTAAATCCAAGATTATCATGGATTATCAGATCATCGAACCGGTATCTGATTCAATAAATGTATTTTTATCAATAAAGAAATAAATCATATCTCCCTCAAATTTATAAATACGATCAATAAATGAAAAAATCCTTAATTTTATTCTAAATATTTACAAATTTTTTTATAAATATTGTATAAATTGTTATGTAAATTTATCTAATTGGAGTAAAGAGAGGCAGTGTATTTTCCAAAGGTAAGAATTGCCTGGAAAGTTTCTTTTCCTACAGGTCCAATTCGCCTTGCAGGTATAACAAATGAGGTTCCGGGTAATTCAATCGTGTAAGATAGAGGTGCCCCACCAACAGCCATTACCCAATCGTCACTTCCTCCGGCTGCTGCGTCTGTAAAGCAATCATAAACAAATTAGACTCTCATCCGTGGCACACATGATATTTTTTTTAAACAGAAGTGATTGGCTTACACAAAACATTGGTGGAACTTCCAATAGTGTAACGGGTTCCTTCGATGGCTGATAGGGCCTTTTCTGCTTCTACTGCCACTTTCCTCTGCGAAATAAAATAATGTGTTAAATTATTTTCTATCAAATATTTTATGTCAGATAATGTGAAGAATACTCACAAGAACGGGCTCATTTTTTGGCAAGTCAGATGTGTATCCCCAAGGATGCAACAAGTACTAAAAAGTTAGGATAATTAAAAATGAATGCAGGGCTTAATTAACATTATTGAACTATAAATAATACCTGTCCATAAGAATGGAAAGTCAAGTAAGTCTTGATGGATCCATTTTTGGAAAGAACAAAATCTCTCAAGTTTTGTGTCTCTACTTCTGAAAAGGCTTTATCTCCGGCATAAGTTTCAGAGCAGGGATTGTCGGAAGCTCCCACTTCTATAGATGATCAAAATCACGAAAAAAAAATTAATTTAGACGCTTCTAATAAATAATTTATATAGTCACTCAATCAAATTGTTTACCCATCCATTTGAATCCGAAATTTCTGTTGGCATCAACGCCTGGACAATAAGATGACCCGGTTGGGGATCTTGTTTTTCTCCACATGCGATACTTAAAGAAAATAGAACGATTTAATTAAAAACTAATTAAAAATTGGACTATATTTGAGAATTAAAATCAGGAGCGATTTTAAAATATCTTTTATAACACATGCATGGTTTCCGCTTCATGGGTATAAAGAATGGCTAAAATCATGCATATATTATAAAAAAATATTGTGTATGTCGTGGGGGAGACGTTTTTAGACGTTTTCTCCCCCTTGGTTCATAATATTCTATAATATACTCACTTCAGTATGCGAATATTCATAACCATCAGGGTTAATTTGTGGAAGAATGTACCAATCAATATCTCTATAATGTACTTTGTTGGACTCCTTGGAAAGCTCAGAAATTGCATAAAGTGCTGTGGTTGGAGCAATCCATTCACGTGCATGAATTCCAGCGTCGATAAGCACGGCCGGCTTATTTTTTCCACTTCCGCTTGAAATTTTGACACCTAACATTTCACGACCTTCGTAAGATTCTCCAATGCTGAATACGGTAATATCCTTGTTGGTTTTGGCAAGCGCGATTAAGTAGTCATTTATCTGAAAATTTATATTTCAAATTAATGAATTAATAAATCAATAAATAAATAAGTAAGTAACACAAGAAGCTCTAATTAAAATACTTACCTCTTGATGACGTGGGAAGTAAGAAAAGTCATAGGCTCTGTTAATTTTAGAGCTACGGATTGCCTTTCGTGCAAGTTCTTGAGATACGGATTCTTCCTCAACTACTTCTGAGAAATCATTGATAAAAACGTTGTACTTTATTCCCTGGTTCTCAAGTGCCTTTTTAAAAAAAGGCGCTTGAAGTGCTGCGACAAGAACGTGGACATTTTCAGAAGGTAGACGAGCTACTTTCATAAAATCGAAACCCAAAATTCCTTCATATTGAAGGACGAAAGACAGTTGTTCCTCATTTTCGCAAGTAATTGAGATTGCTTCCATCCTGGGTAAAATAATCAGGATATTATTAGATAAAAATGAAGAAAGCACAAGAGAGATAATAATTCTTTATCATCTACTTCGATGTAACAAGAGTGCAAGAAAATGTATGAAAGATAAAAAAAAAACTATTGATTAGTTATTATTATCATATCTTTCTACGTTCTACTTCAACATTTGTTAACATCCAGATAAACATCGATCGTTTTAAGAGAGTAATAAACTAACAGTTATTTTTCATGTTTATGAAGCGGGGATAAAGTTATATCTTTCATCCCTAGGGAGTAAAAATTAGAACTTCAGTTCCGCTTCATAGGCATGAAGTATTGAAATCTTCAAAAATGAGAAACTGTAATAATTTTTAAAAGAATATTATTACTTTTAGATTAATTAGGCATTTCGTTCTTGAAATAAAAAATCAATACTTACCCCTTTAGGGGAAGATTGTACACATTTGCACTTGCGAATGCCACAAGGGCAGCAGCTAAGAAGAATCGGATGCCCATTTTCTCACTACAAAACTACACCCGGCACTCGTTCTCGGTTTTATATATTTTTCCTTATCATCTCACGTGTTATATCATTAATCAATTATTAAAGAGAGAGCGGCCTGTTATCAAGCCGACTTATATATCAGTATTCTGAACAAATCCGATCTTAGAAATTTATTTATGAATGAAAGGTTTATAAATCAGGGCAGATTACGTTTTCAGAAGAATTTAATCTCTTTGATTAGATTTCCTAATTTCTTCTTTCTTCAATTATTAAGTCCAAACTTCAATTATAAATGCCAGTTCAAAAATTCCAGGGTTAAATGGAAAGCTAATTAAAAATTAATGCAGTGGAAGTAATTAAAGCGTATCAGATAATTCAGTTATTAAAAATGTAAAGAATAATTTTGAGTAGACTAAATTAAGGAATGAATGGAATTTGAAATTAGAAAGAAGATTAGAACTGAAATGCAGTTATAATTTTTAAGGATCATATTGGTGGAATTTTTGTTAAATAATGCACATTGCACATGAAGTATAGAATTTATCGATTTATCAGATTGGAATAGCCAAGCTACCTTCCAAATCAAGAAAGTGAATTAATTCAGAACATTTACCTATACTTATCATTGAATTAACATTTTTTCAATTGGGTTGAAAGTCGTCTATAGATTAGATATTATTATTACGACACAATATAAGTGAAATCAAATATGAAGAGATTTATTATCACTTGCAATGCCTTCTTATCAAAAAATGTGTCTCAAGATTGCATTATTGTGACATTTCATTTAATGATAATAATACTGTTTATAAAAAATAGTAAATAATTACTTCACGAACCACAATATCAATATTTGTATTTTCAAATTATTTTTCAAGAAACAATTAGAGAATAAATTTTATCATTCATCATATATTTAACTTATATTTTTAAGGAGCAATATCTCTTTGTCCACTTTCACTGTTTCATAATTTTTTCCATAATTTTTACCATATTTATGCCTTTTATCTTTGGATCTTATTTTTGGGACCTAGCTTTATATTTTTGTACCTGGTTTTTGGTTAGATATTTAGGTCTCAAAATTTTTATGCCTTACATTTTGTGCCTTATTTATTGATTTTATATGCAGCCTTATATTTTTGGTCCGGCTTTTTGTTTATATATTTGAGCCTCATGTTTTTGTGTCACGGCTTGAATTCCGAGTCTCAATTTTTCGATTTTTGACAAATTCTGAATTTAAGGAAAACCAATTTTAAAGTAAAATATTTTTTCAGTTGTTCGAGTATTTCTAAACACGATTTTACTAAATTTGATAGAAATTATCTGAATAAAATATTTCATGTAAATTATTTGAATAAAATTATTTTCTTATACCTATAGTATAAACCTTAAGACCTATGTCAACCCAGAATACGTAACCTAAGTCATTATTTGCTGTGAAAGGACGGATCAAGGTAGTACACTAACCAATGCTGGTAGCAAACTCTGTCAGACTCTCATAAACAATGTCCACAATCTCCTTTGTTAAACAATCTCTCCTCAGTTCTTGAATAATAATGCAGAAGCAAATCGAGCTATCGATCAAGAAATAATGTCGATAAGATATTGAAAATTAAAAATCAAAGATAAAGTCTTCGAAAGCATTTACTAGATATTATATATAATATTAAAAATCAAGACATCTTTAATGTTAAGCACGTCATTTTCAGTATTTAGTCTTTAGTTCACTGAAGATCTTCGTTATTTCCCAACCTGTAATTGCAAAACCGCCACCCCCAATCCGCCCTTCAAGGACGTAGACGAACTCGCGGAAATGGTACGTAGATTGGGTGGTACCGACGTAACTTCGTTGCCTCAAGCACTCTCTCCAAGTTACAAAATCGTCTCTCTTCATTACCGCCTCAAATAATTATTAGGCGCGACGTCGTCCTCCAAGTTGGAAAACGCCAGAGGCAAAACGACCAACTTCAGTCTGCAGAGAACAGTGCTTTTCACAGGATAACTTTTTACAGGATGTTTCTTTTACCTTTGCTACATGGATAATGAGGATAAACATTTTTTTCCAAGAAAAATGTAGATTCCTCTTTTTAGTAAGATTACTGTTTACTGCCGAGCAATAGGAATGCATTCCTAAGAATAATTACTGAACAGTGAAGTTTACTAGACTGAGCTATCAGTATTTAAAGATTTCAAATCGAAAAGTGTAAAAATTTTGAAACGAAATAATTTTTATTAATTTAAAAGAAATTATGCCTATTTTTGTCCATTTTTTTATATCTCCCAACTACAAGTCTTGTAGACTTTTGCAATCGATGATACAGAGTAGGCAAAGGCAAACAGCATTACACATTCGACTTTAAGCCAGTTAGAGTTTACCGTGTAACAGTGACGGTTCTCTGCCCGTATCCTATTCCCTTTCCTCTTCCGCTTGGACTCGTCGGCTTAATTTATTTTGCGGCTTGAAGTTGCCTTCACTATGAAGTCTAACTTGTTTAACCGCCCGTCACGACGCGGGAGAGAGAGAGAGAGTTTAAACAGTTTTCTGCAGCAAACTTCTCGTGTCCATACGGCTGCTTTTGCAAAGTGGTTTCAATGTAGAGGTTAGCGGTTGGAGGTTGGAAATGAAATTGACCATCCAGGAATTTGCGAATGTCGACTTTTCAACGATTCAATTCAATCTGTATTTGCTTCCATTTTCAACAACTAAGCTATCATACTTCAGTTTCAATATACCAATCAGTGAATCAGGAAATTAAAACACTTGTCCTAATTAATGTGCTTCCAAACCGCGAAAGCTTTGAAGAAAACTATGATGTAAAAATAAATTCCAGCGAGAAATTATTAAAAGTTTTTACTAAAATATAGTTCAAATTTTAAGAAATGTAAGCTTTTATTTTGACATACAGTCTTAAGCCTAGAAACTGAATTATCTCAATTTTCTTTATAAAGTTATAGTTTTTTGACGATGTCTACATATCTGACAGTGAACGATGAGAGGGAGAAAATGGTTGAGTCGCTGGAAGTCGACTTAAACCTTACTATCATTTACTACTGTGATGACATAGGAGGGGTGAGAGCACGTAGGAACGTCGCTACGTACCTCAGAGACCCATAGAATTGGCATTACGTATTACGTTTTGAAACCCAAACCCCTTTAGCAGCATTTCATCTATCGTTACTGCATTCGTAAATGGAAGAAAGCACGGGGACTGTCGACTTTAAGGAACGCCAACCAATAGCGAGCAACTTGCTGAAGAAGCAAAATAAGAAAACTAATGTCGTTACGATGGTAATGACAACCAATACTTAATCGTTCGCCGATTTTAAGTATCGCTGACGTTCGTAAAAACTCGGCTTTGAATACTTTTATCTTAAATATGCAACTTCGCATTTCAGGAAGAAAGAATTTATGTTTTTTATTCTCAAACAATCTTTTAAGTTGAGGAAGATAAACAAAAAGGAAAAACAAGCACACCGCGACGTTTTCTTCAGCCGATATTGAATATTTTGTTACAAAAAAATTATCTAATATAGTACGACGACCCTCATCTGAGTATAAACGAGTCGATCGCTGCTTAACTTCGGTGATCGAACGAGAGAAGCCTTTAAGTCTTTAACAATTCGATCTGTACACCCAAGAATGTAAATTCTAAGGCATTTCTTTAAAATGTCCTATAGAATTATTTGCTTTGGGACTATGAAAATTTGATATATTTTTAGACAGAATCAGGTTGGAATGCGAGTCTCGGGAGTCTGTTGCAATATATAAATAATTCATGCCTTGTTCCAAATAGAGTACTAAAAGTGCCTTCCGCCATCTTGGAAATATGAGCACGTTCACGTTTACGGTTATGAGTACCTTCACGTAACTGGCATAGCGATGGCTACTGTTAGATCTTACTTTACGTGAAATAAGATATAATATTGTATTTATAATACTAGTCTATCAACCTCCATCCGATTCCATTACCTATACTACAGGATGATTTTCAAAGTAAAACAATTTCAGGAGAAAATGCATTATGTGCCACTTCATCCTGATGACAGGTTGTTATAACATTCCTTCTAGTTTCTGAAATTATAATAATTAATCAAATGGTATTATTTCACTTTTCTTAGGATCAGAAAAAAAAAATGAGAATATTAAAATTGGCATACAGTATTGAGAAGGGGTTGAGAATGATGAATGTGAAAGTTTCGATCGCGCTTGCCAAGGGAGGCGATGTTGCCAAGAAATTTTGTGATGAAAGTATCTTTATAAGTGTAGACAATGAGCTGAGACGATTAACGGCCTCTGATAATGTTCGGGAACTTGAACACACACAAGATTTAGTTAGTAAACTACTAAAACTACTATCTAACAATCTATCTAACTATGTAAACAATTAATAATTGATTTTCCGGATCCACTCTTCATTTTACATTTTTATTTTCAAAACCCTGAAGAACGATATTTTCAAATCGAACAGGCACAAGAAAAAGAAGACTCACTTTTGTATGAGTGCACGTGAAGGGTCAATTTGAATTTACCAATAGAAACGCCATCATTTGAAAACTATTTTCTATTCAGCAGAACTCAAGACGTTTCGTCTTGAAAATAGCTTCCAGAAAACCATCCTGCGGAATTTGCTTTAGATATAAATTATGACTGCAGCCGTAGGAATAAAAATTCAACCGAATAATTTAAAAAAGGCAAAAGAGTTTAGAAAAAGGGTTTATAAAACGAAGTTTTAAAAAAAGCGGGTTTGAAAAAGGCGTTGCGTAACTGGGTCAACAAGAGGCTGGATGGGAAACAATTTTTCGAAAAGAGAGTGGGTAGAGTGGACGTAGGTAAAGAGGTTTGGAAAAGGAGATGGTAAAAAGGGATTGGGGAAGGGGTGCTGGAAATTGGGGTTGCATAAGGGGTTATATGTTATCAACAAAGGTGTCTAAGAAATTGATGTAAGCACCACTCCTTCCAATTCTTTTGTGCTCAAAAGGATGTTTTCCTGAAAATGGTTTTTATGAGGAAGAGGAATATGTTTTCAATTGAATAGAAAATGCCTTTGATATACCAGCATTTCTGTTGGTGAATTCAAGTTATCCCTTTAAACATTTCCTATGCAGAACTCTATAATAATAAAAACTTTTAAGGAAAAATACGATACTTCATATTTCCAACATAAAAATCATACTAGATTTATTGTCCCTAATATATTTCATTGTTAGGAAAGACTGAAAGCGGCCGCTCGTTTTCTGTAGGAATTTAGCGGTCATAAACAACTCTCGAGGTGTAAACGTTGTAATAATGCATGCACTTCCGGTTCGCGGGCCGGAAATAGCTTTCTCCGGAAGGAGAATAGCAGTTCCTACGTGCGCTAAGGCGAGAAAAGCAAGGGGTGTGTAAACCAGCCAAGTTCTATAGTCGTTTTGGGTGGATATGAGTTTGAGTTTGTGTATATGTGAATTGAGCTTGTGTGTGTAGAATCTAAGTCTGTGAAATGTTGGGACAAGAGTGGTGAGCATCTCACTTGACAGAAAGAAAAGAACGAGGAAAAGAAGTACCAGGGTATGGAAATAAAAGAGGAGCGCGGTACAGGTGGTATAATATACACAGAATAGACGTGGATTTATAAATGTTTGAGTTATTTCGAAGGAGACGCTTTAGCTACATCATTCGGATTTCGGTAACCATTTTTTCAAGGCAATGCACTCTCTTCACGTAAGACGTCTCCTGTTATCACAGTCGTTGAAAGGATCTCTTTTGTCGAACCGGAAGAGGGCGGCTGTTACTAATGTCGAGGTCGCTTTCTTTCCAGAAGCTATTTATAAAACAGGGACAGTTTAGGACTTCGATTAAGGCAAATTGAAAGTCATTTATCATCGAATTGTTCCCAATATTTACCAACTTGAAGAATTTATGAAGAGAATATTGGACAAAAATTGATGGTTCGATATCAAATATTGCAAGGATATAAATTCGAAGAAAATATTACAGTTAAAATAGATTTTTTTCTGCTGGAATCAAAGAAAATTATAATTTTAGAGAGGGATTATAAGATTATAAAAAAATTCAAGAAATTTCATAGGATTTGAACGATTTTTAAACCATTTTAAAAGAGTTTAAGGGATTTACGAATACTTAGAAGTATTTTATGAGATATCTGACTGATCGATAATGATTCGATAACTTAAAGTTATTTTGACTTTAAAATCCCTAAAAGTTCCGAATAGAAAGGGATAAATAAATTGGACGGTAGAAATTTAAACGCGCATATTAAAATTTCAGTAGACGTATACCAGACCCGATTTCAAAAGACTTTAAACATTTTATAAACATTTGTAATGAACTTGTAAGATTCATTCTATGATCCTTCTGAAACTCAAAATCAAAATAAAAGTGCCTTCTAGAATGAAAAAAAATAGAGGATAACATGTTTTGAAAGGGAAAATTTGTCTTGAGGAAAAGATATCCAAAAGTAGTGTGACCTTTAAACCAAAAAATATAAAAAAAAGTTGGTGGCACGCCCATACGAGCTCTCATAAATTTGACTCCGGAATTCCATTACTCGACGCCCAAATCGATATTTCACTATGGAAAGGAGGAATTCCCAGCTCTCTGAGGCGGTGGATTTGAACTACGCGCGAGAATAAACGTAGGAGAAGTGTGCAGATGATCTTATTGGCCTATCACCCAGAAATCTATAAACTATCAATATTCGAGGGGACAATAGAGCTCGGGAGGGGATAAGCGTGCGAGCTATAGAATCAAGTCAGAATCAATCGAGATTTTCACCTGTGAACATTTTTCTGATTTTCGCTGCGCTTAAAGCCATAATGAAAGAGCTCAAAGGTACGCATTATTGAATATCGCGATATGATAGTAATTTTTGTCAAGTTTATTGTGGTGATAGTGCTAATGGAAACATTTGTGCCTTTATTTGTTGCAGCGTGGCGAATTAATACGAGTTGATACGAATTTATACGAGTTTATACGACTTAATACGAATTAATACGGATTTATATGAATTTACATGTTTCCAGACATGTCTTGATTTATTTGATTGCTGAATCTAAATCTGGTTGCTCACGTTTTCTTGGCCAGTCGAAAGGATTGATTGTTAGCTCTGATGCCAATATCTTGAGAGAGGATAATCCAATCTTTTGCTGGAGAATTCCAACATCGGTAGCTCTCCAATTATACCGTCTCCCTCTCTACTTGTCGGGGATTTCGTGAGTGACATGATGCGATGATTATAACATTTATTTATTGATTATTATATGTATTCTGTTTATCTATGTATGTTTTATCATGTCTGGCTGTTGACGAGAGA
>CAJFCO010000122.1:2152707-2198415 GCA_904066015.1 Synergus gifuensis
TATCATTCCAGCTGTCGAGCATACGCAAATGTGTACCTTATAAAAAGATTTGGTCACATCTCAAATTTTCTTTGCCACTTTGGTGAAAAATCACCGGAAGCTTCGGTTCATTTGACAATGGCCCCCCTTTAACAGGATCTGTTCGTCAACTGTCCAAACAAGATACTGGTGTTAAATTATAAATCAACAGTCAAATTAATTGTAGCTTTCCAGAAAAGTTATAAAAAACAGTATAAAAATGAACGTCATTAGTTATTGAATTATTAATTTTAAAAATCGCGTAGCGCGTCATTTGTTTCTTTTTGATGATGTTATACTTTTATAAACCATTACTTTCAATATTTCAAAACGATTTTGAGAAACTTTAGATAGCAAACAAGATTTCACAAGATTTGAATTTGAAGAAATAGAAAAAATATCAAGCGATTTAATAGGATTTCAGTGATCATAAAAAGCTCGAGAATTATTTCGGGGGACTTCAATGTGTACAAAAGCACTGAATAAATGAATCTATCGTACTTAACTATTATTAATTGGAAAATTGAAAACAAAAGTGATTGAAGAATCTAAAATTCAAGGAGGAGATAAGTTTGGGCAAGCTTGGTCTTCTTGCAAATTTTCTCCTCGATGAATTAATAAATCTTGCTGATGTCGAAACTTTTAAGACGTTTTCTTTGCTTCAGCAGCGCGGAAGGTGCTGGAAGTCGCAAGAGACGTGAAATCCCATTTATCGGCTAAAGTAGCTGTAAAATCTCGTTCACTTTCCTAGTTCCGTGTAAAAAAGACATGGCAAAGTTCCTACTTCCAGTCTTTTTGCGCTAAATTCGCGTATTTCCTAATTTAAATAGTTACTTCCAACTTTGTCGATGTCTGTATTATCCAAACACGAAAGGGATACAGAAAAAAAACCTTACTTGAAATGGATTAAGTTTCCGACTTCCTGAAGGGATTTGTAGTTCGAGGCACGAAATGTTAAAAAATTTAAGACACATTATTTGGCAAGAAGAGTAAACTAAACTTTATGTTATGTGCTTTCGCGAAATGAAGATCTTAGTGAATCAGAAATATAGATTTGAAAGAGATCTTAATAATAATAAGGTTATAAACTCTCTTATTATCTTCGCTTTGTGAAATTAAATTTTTTATCTTTCATTTGCGAGAATATACTATTTGGTTTATGCCTCAGGCCTTGAGATGCGGCTTATTTGGCACAAATTTGAGAAAAGGACGTCATTCCATTTTCGTTCATTTATCCCCTATTGCTCTTTAAAATTCCACTTCATAAAATATTACAATCCATTACGAGAGTTTAAATTTATCCTTTTGCGAGTGGATTGATCACGGCGATACAAAAAAGAAAGAAAACAAGTTTGTCGATAAAATCCTCGAGACTTCCGCTTCTTGTTTTTACGATTCTCTCTTACTCTTTTGCTGTAAAATACTTAAATTCCTAGGAAGCTATTTATTATAAAGAAAGCATGACATCGCATAAATTTCAATATTTTTTCGTCAGAAAACAAAATTTGAATAACAGATAGTTTGCATTTACAGCAGATGTTTGCAATTTCAAAATTAAATTCATAGCAGGTTGCAAAAATGATTTATTTTCAAAGTTACGAAAATAGGAGAAACTTTCATTCCCCTGGGATAAAGCGTGAAATTGTAATTCGCTCAATTCACCAAAATTGAGAGATCACTTGATGTGTAAGCGACATTTTATTGGACCTTTGATGTTTGACATTTGACGTTCTATAAAAATTGACGATGAGCTTTTCCACCCAAAGATATATAGCAGAAATCCTTTAAATCGATTTAAAAATAGAAATTGGCTTTAGAGGAAAAATCTTACAATTTAAAATAACTGAAAAAGTCGATAGGTATGCAAAGTATTAAAATCTTTTCAAGGAGCAGCGCTATTTGAGATTTTTTATCTTTATCAAACAAGGAACCACTTCCTTATCAAATTTAGCTCTAGATAAAAGGCTCTTCTGAATCGATCATCCTTTATTACATTTTGCATAATGCTTTCAACGAGGTTGTAACGTAATAATGTAATTTTCAATTAACTGTGACGTAGACGGCTAGGCTTCTCTGTGTGAGTGCACGACAATGAAATTATCGTTATAAACGGGAAGCTAGAATTGAAAAGAGAAAAGCTCTCTTCGGTGGTAAATAGAAACTGTTCCGAGATGCCATTGATTATACTTCTCGACATTTAAAAGCCTCAACCATAAAAAAATCCTCTTTGTATGAAAAAATTCTTTATCCTTAAAAGCACTCGTTAATCAAATTAAAATTCAGCCGAAGATTCGAGAAAAGAAAATAAAATCTAGCATTTTCACCGGAAATAAACTAAATTCTAATGTAGCTTGGATGTGCAAAAATCTAGCGAAACAAATAGGGTTCTCAAACTATTCAAGTTTTTAGAACTGTTTAGATTCTCAACACGAAGTCTCTGTAATTTCTCCCCTCATTCTCTATTTCCTCATTCAGTCTTCATTTCCCTACTAAAATGTAATAAAGCCCCTTTCTGAGATCGAATGAAAAAAGGCGAGAGTGCAGGTAAAGGGCAGAGTAGTGTAAAATGAACGTATCCGGTTTGAGCAACAGGGGAATTCTCTCTTAGTGTGTAAAATTATAAAAGTATAAAATTTAATTTTCCTGATTTTGCTTCGCATTATACAATGGACTTTATAAAAAAATATGATGAACTCGCAAGGAAAAATGGAACTGTGTATTCATTTTAACGAACCAATTTTCTTGTGTTTCCGAGTTTTTATTTTATTTTCGAATGAAAAGATTTAAAAAATAATTTTATACGAAAATATTGTGTTCATTTTTAAAACACGAATTTAAATAACTTTTTTATGTCGAACAAATAGAATGGGTCTGAAATCGATGACAGAAAAATGCAGGGAATACTCTCTAGTATTTTACTCTTCAAGTCACGTGTGAGCGTTTTTTCCATCGGAAACTGTTCGATCGTTTCCATTGAACTAGAGTAATAACGAAATTCGAATGCAGCTATTTTTCACTGGCCGAATGATGAATCGTTATTAATTGCTTTTGAGTACATTTTTTAGCCAGACTTTCGTTAAAAAAAGCCTGAAAAAATATTCACTGAGGAATTCAGCATATTTTTAATAACATTTCTCAATTTTTTAAATCAAGATTTTAAAAATATTGAAATAATATTGACCTTTTAGTATTTGCTGTTTGAATTAATAAATGATTCGCCCACTTTAATTTAAACAACGCTTATTGTTTATTATTTATTACTAACAAGTTTTCATGCGCGTGAAAAATTCGTAAAAATGCAATAATAAATGTTTTTGAAATTATGCAATTCCAAACCTACAATTGAGAATTATGCAAAAAAAATAATTGCAAACAAGTGGAATCATGTTTCATTAATCATGTTTATGTATCTTTGATCAGTAATTGACAAAAATACTTTTACACTTGAATTAAAATAAAAAAAAACTTTCTTTCGAAAATATAAAGGTTAGTTTTAAAGAATAAAGTTCCGAGAAATTTGTCCAGATCCACTCTACAAGTACATCACGTTCGAGAGGAAGGACCATAAAATCCCAAGGGTTATCAGATAACAAAATCAGTTCGAAGAACTTTCTATACAATACCCGGCAATTCGATAAAAGTAATTTTAATTTTAATTTCAGTTCTATTAGAAGTTTGTTAAAAAAGAACTAAGACCGATAAAGTTTCACTTCTATTAAAGTTAGTAAAATTAGTAATTATTTCTTGTAAATAACATACGTGAAATTCTATTTCATTGTAGTTCGGAACACAAATATTAAATCGTTTTTGTGGCCTTTGTAATTCAACGAAATTCGTAGAATCTTCAACAAAAGTACCATTTGTGAACGTCAAACACGAGTGTTTGCCTGACCACAACTGTGGTTAGTATTACTTTACGTTCAAAATGATGTACGCCACATGTGTTACAGAATGCCTGCAGCTTGCTCAACTATTTACAGAACATCATAAAATCTACTAATAAATGTGGGTTTATTACATTGACTGTTACAGAGTTTAGTTTGCTATAAACTTTACATAAAATCATTGTCATAATGTTGGTACACAAATACTGATTGAATTCTTATCATTTGTGTTCACCACGAATAGAGTTGCAAAGTTTTCCTTATTGTATTGAACAATTTCAATAACCTATAGAATATTACTAATACAAACATTAAATTCTCATTGAAAATTACGAAAAATGATCCAATTCCCAGAAAAAGTGATTAAATTTCCAAGAACCTAGTGATTGGGTTTGCAATATTATAGAACGGACCAAAAATTCAATCATCTGATCGAAATTGAAATGTCCATTACTTCTAACTGACAAAGATGATTAAATTTTCAATAAATTCCTAACAATATGCAAATAAAACAATCTATATAAAAAAATGCATGGTTTAGCAATTGGAGACAGGGCTAACTATTGGTACATTTACTTTACTGATTGGACTCTGTCAGACTCTGTACAGCACGAAGAATCTAAGTGCATTTGGCTGGTTGTTGTTCTGCTAGTGTAACCACATTTCTGTGCCAGCAATTCGCAATTAACTCAAAGCTCGAGTTTCAGATTCTAATCCCCGGAAAACACGCCTTAGAATTACAAGAGTTTTTCTCCATCCTTAGAAAATACTCCACGATTCACTTAATTGGACAATCTACTCGTCTGACATGCTTTAAAAACACACACGCGATTTTCCTTGTACGATTAAAATGCGCATAGCGAATATATAATATCAGTTCGATTTTTCATCAGCTTTCTAAACTCCTTTTCCAACCAACTATGGGAAAACTTATTCCCAACCTCTCAAAGCCCTTTTCATTCCCATATTTTCCAAATTTAATATTCAACCAACTTTTAAAAACACTTTTTTCTATCCTTCAAAGCCCTTCTTCTGTGACAGGTATTTGTAATTCGCGGTATAATATAACTTTGCGAAAAGAGCGACAGTTCTTATTGGCCTATCACCTGTAACAAATCACATATCAATATTCGAGGGGACAAATCGAGCTCGGTAGGGATAAGCGTGCGAGTTGCCAGAAAGAGGCAGAAACGTTTTGATTTCTCACGTGGAAACATATTTTCCAGGATGTTCGCCACGCTTGACGCCAAGACGAAAGAGCTCAAAGGTACGGATTTGGCTAACTCGAAAAGTGATAAATTGTTTTTCATTGATTAAACTAAAGGTGATCGTGCTAATGAGAATTGTGTCTTTTTATCTGTTACAGCGTGGCGGTTTGTTTTGATTTGTTTCGGTTTGTTTTGATTTGTTTCGATTTGTTTTGATTTACTTTGTATTTGCTTTGATTTGATTCTTATTCTTGAAGATGTCATGAATTATTTTATATTTATACTTGTGTTGTATTTTGAGAGAATCTTCTCTTTATTTGCAATTTGTTTGTATCGGATCTCGATTGAGATCGATGTTTTATGTATATGCACTGTATAATTTTTGAATTTTATTTATATCAAACATGTTTATCTATTCGCTAAGTTGCTAATTGTGAATATTACTTGTTTTATGCGAATATTACTTACTATGTGAATTTCGGTTTTATTCTTGTACTTGATTTTGACTATGTTTGAAGCGTAACGGTTTTCGTCAATTTATGGCTTTATTGATGTAGTTCTATTATTGATTCTTATTATTGTTTTTGACTGAATATACTAATGTTATTATTAAATGTACGCTTTGCTCATCTCAATCTACCTGCCTTTCGCCTAATAATTTCACATAATTACGATAATTTATTTTCTTACAATTCTTAAAATGAAACAAATTAACTTATATGAATAAAAATTTAGCTGTCGAGCATACGCTTTATGTGCCTCAAAAAAGAAGTGGTCACACTTCTAATCCTCTTCGTAATGCCCTTTTCCAAATCTTCTACGCTTTTCTAAAAACCCTTTATTTAACCACATTTTCCAACCACCTTTGCAAACCCTTTTTCTCACTGTTCTAAACTTTTTCTTCAAACTTATTTTCCCATCATTCTAAATCCATTTTCTAAAATTTTCTAAATTTTTCCCCTTTTCTAAAACCCTTTTCATATAACATTGCAAGAAGGGTTCCAAAAAAATTGCGAGGATTTGTAATAAGGTTTTAGGAAAAAGGGCTTTCTGAATAGGGTTTAGAGAAAGGGTTTGTAAAAAAAAAAGCTTAGAAAAAGGGATTGGAAAAGGGGTCTTGAAAACCATGTGCTTGAAAAAAAGGCTCGCAAATAAGAGTTGCAAAAGGGGGTAGAAAAAGATTTTAAAAAAAGAGAATTGGAACAAGGCTTTCAAAAATATAGAGTTTGAATAAAAGATTCTTTTCCACATGGATTGTGGAAAGAATTTCGGAAAATTGGTCGGAAAACGGAATTGGAAAAAGGTACATCCTTTCATTCTCCTGAGAAATAGTCAATTTCTCAACGTCAGCATAAATGATGTGTAAAAATTGAAAATAAATATTAATACGTGATATTTTTCCTCATCCCTGGGTGATAAGTTGCTAATGGCTCTCAAGACTTTATGTCTCAGGTGCAATTTCGCATGCTGACGTGAGTTACGTAACACCGATCGGGAACATGATGTTTCCGCCTTGTATAGGGATAAGGTTATTCTGTAGGTTATTCCACTCTGCATCCCGCGTGACAGGTTTTAATATTGAATAAGTTAAAGGCGATATGAAAACAGTGTTGTTGACATAACGTTAGTGAGGTCGCTCGCGCCATGATGCCCCACCCATCTACGCTTTAGCGCATCGACACCGGAAGTATATGTATATATATATATATATATATACATTGTACAACCGTACGGTTGACCCAGATTTTGCAACAATAGCTCCTCTCATCTGACTGCATCCACGCCTATGTGCAACCAAGTAAAGTACCACACTAGTTCATTTTTTTTTTTCACCGGCTTTTTTTGCAACTGCCTTCTCACTCGAAATTTTATGAACGAGTTCATTGAATTTTTCTCACATACTAGAGAATTCCCTACATTTTAGTTGGCGTACTAACTTTATTACCATTTTTATGTCATGTTTCTCAAAAATATTCAACGCGAGAAAACCGAGAGAGCTTTTGATCAAATTATACAGTAACTAGATACCAGTTCATGGATTATTAATTAATTAACCAGAGTGTATCGAAAACATTCAAAAACAAAACATAAAACTTTTTTACTTTTGAAATTGGGGCGGAAAATCGTGATACGAGAAATTGAAAAATATCTATCTTATTTTAATTTTAATAAGAAATTATCATTAATAAAGTAGGATATTTAAAAAAAAATCAATAAAATAATTCACTAATCTCATATCACATGTCATTTACAAGTTGAAAACTCGGTACTGGAGATCGCGAGACCTCTCAAAAAAGTTAATGGCTTAATGCATCTTCCATCGATGCGAAGGAAGCAAACTTTTAGTTCCGTTCTCGAGTTCCTTATTATCAGTACTAGCGAGTCTCGCTAATGCTCGTAATCCACGTAAGCCAGTGACGTCGAAACACTTTAATACTCTCGTTAAAGCTTTCGTTGGAAGAGTGAGTGAGAAAGTAGAAAAAAAAATAAGAGAGAAGAAAAAAAAAAAGCACGAGTCTTCCACTGAGAATTAAAATGCCGTTACTTTGTGAAATTGAAACCGTGGGAACACTTACCAACATTTATCCGTAGGAAGAGTCTCTGCTTCTCCTCAACATGTCACCACCTGTTACACAAAAGAGAAAAATGTTAGAGATTACAAAGAAAGATTTTGTCTACCTCAAGGCTTCCCTTCTATTTAGCCTTATCTTTCACGGTAAAACGTATGTTAGTAAACGCAAAAATACGTTCATTCCATTTCAAGCCGCAAAGTCGCAGCAATATGGACATTTCTATTAAAAACCATTGGGGATTATCGTAAATCCCCACTGGCTTTGGACCGCCTATTAAAAAATCTCCTTTCACGATGAAAAAATCCGTGCCAATATTTTATACCGTGTGTGTACTCGTAATTTGCTCAGAGAAGTGGAAAAATTGCATAATTCGTAATAAAAAATGCTGTGTTTTTATCCTTATTAGAGAGAACACATACTGAAGTGAAAAATAAAAATAATTGTGTGTTTTCAATTTAAAAAGTTGATGTTTTTTGAAATACGAGAGAATATTCTTGTATGAACATTTAGAGCTAACGAAAAAATTAAGGGATTATTGTAAATTTTAGTGAAACTAGAACATCAGCCTATATAATTACTTCACGTTACGCACTTGTGACGATCCCACGTGACCATCTCTCAACCAATCAGATCACGAATAAACTGCGGACACTCGACAGGTCATCTATTTTTTAAGAAAGGATAATTAATGTTTCATAATGAAAATCTGTTATTAAGTATGTTATAAGTATTTTAAGGATCGCATACTTTATTCTTTTCTGATGAATTATTCTGAGAACTGCAATTGGTGTATAGAGAAGAAACCTACATCACATATTTTATTTCGTCGCATCTTCACCTAACAATTCACTTTAGGGGCCAGAATTACTTACACAAGTCTGAGGCTGCACTAGTTTCTCGCCACCACAAATAATTTAGCGATTTTTCCAGAGTGCCTTTACCCTTCTCTAAGGTCGAGAAAGTCTTTTCATTCCCTTGCCTTCTCTTCTCTATATACTCGACGTTCTTTATGTTAATAAAAAAAACACCTAGCCTATTTCTCTCTCCCTTTTCTCTCGAAAATGGAAAATAAAAATTAACTATAGTGCAGTTTTGTGACACAGTTCCTTGCAGAATTACGTAAATCATTTTAGAACTGCTTTTCTATTTTTAAATACAATTTGCGTAAAATTATCGCATTTTAAAAGCTTTCGAATTAAAATCTTAAATTTTTAATGATATTTAAATTAAAAGCATCAAAGTGTTGTCACTTTGATGTTGAATGAACAGAAATTCGAATAATTAAATGCAGTACCGGCCTCTGAAATTGAATTACTTTCAATCGGATGCGAGTTTAAAATAATTTCCAAAAACAGAGATAATTTTCAGAATAATTTCGTTTTCAAAAATAACCATCAGAACTCACATTCATAAAGAAATACCTCGGCGATATTTTTCTCTTCAAATAAGTGCATAAGTCTATTTTTGTAGCTTCATTTTCTCTTAAAATAAGACCTCTTTGTACCAAAAAAAAAAATTATTGTATTAATTCAAAACTTTTTTTCTCTGTCCATAAACAGAATCATGTTTCGCCTAGTACGATAATATTTTGAGATATGTATCTGAACCCTTCAGCAAGATAAAGCGTCGAGCTGGAAGGAACTGATTTAAAGTTTTACGGACAAAGTTTCAAAAACTTTGAAGAGCTACCGTCGTCTTTGCCTACCCTGGAATCTGAGAGGTGTCTTGCCAATTATTATACAAGAACTTAATTATTCGAATTTCGTAAATAATCTCCTTCCACAAGTATAATTTCTATCTCCATCATCTTATTTTTTTCCACTCTTCTTTGATTTGACGATTTTTCATCTGAAGCCACTTAAGAAGTAAGTGGTCTTTTTCCTTTGAGTCCCAAGATCAGTTTTGAGTGTAGCTCTTTCGCAAAGGGAAGTCGAAGAGAAGACCGCCAGAGGCCTCTTTCAGCACGAGCCGTTGCACTTGCAAAAGTAAATCTCAAGTTTGCGCAATAAACAGAAAGAAGGGGGAAGGAATGCTGCAGCGAAGGGTGAAGCGTTGAAAGCTTGATAAGCTTTGAGAGATGGCGGATGTGAAATTCGTCACGTGCAAATAAGGTATAATATATGACGATGTGTGCGGCATGCTCGGATTACCCTACTGGCAGTCGGTAAATGGAATGCAAAGTACATTTGGACGAATTGGACGTATATCATACGATGTAGAGACAACCATAATCCATTGCTAGCAGACAAGTCGCGAAGATCGTGGAGATTATTCATCTAGGGTTTGCGGCACTTTGAGTAATAAACTTGTTTCGAAGACGCGAGTACAACATGCCGAATTTATGCATATTTTACACTGTTAAAAATTTATTGTATAATCTATATAATAAGGTACGTTGGTCTTTTAGTGTTTTCCTAAAGGAAAAAGAGTACATCCTGCTCTCGAATATTTGGAAAGGGTTAACGATGAAGATTCAAGTGCATAAATTAACGTAGCGACACGTCGCTTTTAAGGTAAAGTACTCTTAATTCATGGTAATCTACGAGCAAATTAGTGCGCACTGCCATCCACTCTTCGTCTGTGGAATTTCATTATGTGTCGACATAAACGTAAAAATGATTCAGGCAGGTTTCTCTTATTAAGTCCTTGGAGGCAAGTAGAACGTTTCAGAACCACTGAACACGACATTTTCAGAATGCATAAAAATGTAAAATATGTTCATTGGTACTGAAATATTAAAAATTGATCATTATTATATTATATTCATCATTAATGTTATATCATTACAGACACAATTATGGTTAAATTAATTAGCAGTGTACGTGTAATTAATAGATTCCAATTTTGAACAAAAGATCATTTTCTATAATAGAAAATAGATTGTGTGAAATATTTGTAAAATATTTTAAATATTATTATATTATGAATATTTTAAAATATTTTTAAAACATTCATTTCATTGTCAAATATTCAATTCATTGTGTCAAATATTTTACAAATATTTGACAAATGAAATGAATGTTAACTGAGTAATCCTTTAAAGTAATATTGAATTGTTTTATTTCACAAACCAGAGTGTGTTTTATAAGAGTAAAGTGGAAATTAGAGAAATAATTGGATTCCATGTTACAGGGAGAAATTGCATTTGAACATATACGAAACTGGAATTATTAATCGTTACTCGGTCACATATATAGGTACTTTAATTTATAAACGAACCAGCTTAAGTCATTTCAAGTGATTCGCCATGCGTAACTCAGTAAAGAGTCGCTTTAATTGAAAAATACGATTAGAGAACAAAAACACGTTTCTGCAATATACCGGCTTAATGTTTCTTTCTTGTTCTCCTACAAAATATAAAAAAAGTAAAGTGCCTTTAAAAGTCGGAATTGCATAGAAACTTTGCTAAATTGTGAAGGAGAGTTATTGTACTATATGTATAGTAAAAAATAAAATAAAATGTTTGAATAATTGAAGAATACATTTTTACAACTTAATTGATATGAAAAAACGGAGAGTTATTTTTAAATGAAAATCAGTTATACCTTAAAGGTTATTCTTTCAAAGATTATTGCTTTAAAAAATGGAGAAATCTTTGCAAAAACACAAGTTGATTTGACTTTTAAAAAAGTCCAATTGAGCAGTAAAAATCGATAATAGTTCCTCATGTAAAAATGAATTCTTATTCACGAGAAATAACAGCCGCGGTTTTCTCAAGACACGACTGAAATAACAGCTCACACACTTGAGTGATTTAAATACAACTCGTCGAGAATTTTCTCTGGTGTATATTCATCAATTGATTAAAATTTCCTTTAAAAAAGTTAAAACGTACATTTTTTCCTAATTAGAGCGCGTAAATCGTATATTTTTAGTCATTTTCAGTGTGATGAATTATCCTGAAGAAGCGAAAAAAGAGTGGCTTATTCATTATTCATTTTGTTTATTTATCCGCTCGTAAGCATTCAACGTCAATCATTTCCACTGGTTATTTTGAATTTATGCTGACCAAGCTTTTCTGAGGTACAAGGATGAATAAGGAAACGGTTGACTGCGGCGTGCATACAAAGTTTCACTTAGCTTATCTACTGTTGAGTCTCTTGTGCAAAAACATGGTGTCCTGATAACGTTAGCACAAGCACTATCGCGAATTGACCTTATACACACCTGACCTCAACATCCTTCATCTTCCTTTTCCCCAAAAAAAAAAAAAAAAAAAACTCATATATAATTACAATAAATGTATTGTAATTTCGCAGTGAAATAATTTTAGTGAAACAATCATAATTATACTGAATCAAAATTGACTGACTAGACATGAGTCTATTCTACTGATGTCATTATGTCCGACAAGACAGTTATCTTTACTACTGAATAAATTACCCATGACTACTTTTACTAATGAATACAAACTGGCTGACTGGATATGTATCTTTACTACTGCAGATACACTGGATGGCCTCCCATTGACTTTTACTACTGAATCAATTGTGTTATGTAATTATTGAAATTGCATTATTACAATTACACATCTCTCAACCAATCAGATCACGAATAAACTGCGGACACTCGACAGGTCATCTATTTTTTAAGAAAGGAATCGTGGATAATACACTGTCCTGGGAATAAAATTGGTCCCACTACAAGGCGACTGTCACAAGACATTATAATAAGTCTATTATAATTTCTAATTATCTTAGCGAGCATTTGCAGTTGAGAAGCATTGGATAAACCTCTCTTGGGAGAAGTATACCTTGAGGTCAATGAAATTTGGACGGCCCTGTCCGCGAAACTATCCCTGGCAAGGCATCTCATTAAAATAGTTAAGCTCTATTAGGCTCTGTCTAGGGGAGCTCCAAGGCACCCGACACCATTGTATATCTTCCGTCCCCGAGTTTGGACCTCCTATCGCCCCCGGAACTTTAGCATAACTACATCTGCACGGTATATCGGCCACTAATATCTATAATATACCTTATCATGACTACTTCTAATTCTAATCCGATGATCTCGATAACATATTGTCCTATATGTTGCGAGTATTTCTCAATTGGACAATATATATCTAGTATCAGGCAGGGTAATCAACCACAATAGCCAAGCCTCGAATTTGATTATTATCCCATGAAATTTGTTAACATCAAATATAATTCTTTAAAATATCTTGAATTTCCCAAAAATCATTTAAAACCTCTTAAAATTCTGGACTAGAACATTCCATTACAGCCTG
The DNA here is from genome assembly GCA_904066015.1 of Synergus gifuensis. Lineage (NCBI taxonomy): Eukaryota > Metazoa > Arthropoda > Insecta > Hymenoptera > Cynipidae > Synergus > Synergus gifuensis. Next base: position 2,165,621 of record CAJFCO010000122.1, read on the forward strand.
GAAAATTAGGAACTTCTAATAACATTCAGTATTTTGATGATGATAATGAACAAGATTACAATAATACACAGGAAAGGTAATTAGACTATTATACCAGTCCTCGCAATCTGATTGGCAATAAAATGACGTTAATATTGATGACGCGATTTCGTAATTATAGTCTCAGCGATTAATAGGCAAAGCAATTTGTAACTGGCTTGAAAAAGATGAAATTTTATACACACAAGTGTGGAGTGATTAAATGCCGTGTTTATTGGCGAGTACGTGCAATTACGAATCCGTCAATTAGCTTACCGTGCTAAATACACGGCTGCCAACTGTATGCGATTACAGCCTAGTGATCACACTGGCGCCGGCTAAAACTCGACATGCGAAAATCGATTTTGGCCCGAATTTCGAAGGGCCCGGTAATATTTATTAGTAAACCTGGTTCAACGCACGAACAGCTATTAATCGCTTCGCTGAGTTTTCGTATTAATCTTCAGAAAGGAGCGTTCTTTAAGTATGGAAATCTGAAAATCCCCTCTAAATGCAATTTTTCATTTCTATTTTGCCAGCAAGTCTGTGTCGAGAAGTCGATTACGGAAGAAATGCGATAGTTTTTAAATGTTAAACGATGTATTCCTTTTAAAAAGGTGATGTTTATTCAACCAACGCTTCCAGATTAAACGAAATAAGTTAAAATCAGGACAGGAAAAAAATGTGTGATGACATCAGCTTTTATATTTATTATTCCGTCTCTAGAAAGATTTTAAATAACAAATCAGCGGTCGGCATTTACTGTTTGGCACGTATCGCGACCCTCGAGGCTATAAAAGTTTTATTGAACTCCATTTCAAGTTGGTTTAATATGGAATACGCATTGCAGATACAGTAGAAGTGGAATGCGAAACATATATTCTACACAAGAAAAAATATGTTGTATGTAAAAATTGACTTTTATTTAATATATATGAAAGTAATATCGTGTATTTTCAGGTGTAAATCCTATTCTACCCAGTCAGCTGTTTTAATATTTCATTTATATGTATATCTGTGTTTTATTAATGTCCAACCCGAATATACCATTTAATTTTTTACTCTTCATAATAACTCTAAAAAGCTTGTTTAATTTACCCGCTTCATATTGGATTAAAAATTGTGACGAAGTGTGAAAAGTGAAACGCATTTTAATTCCCTTTCCTCCTAAACTATTCAGTATTTGTTCACACGAAAAACACCTCTGTGGCTAGCAAAAACGTAATTGAAGTTCCTGTTATTTTATACATCTCAGTTTTTTAATTCAAGAAGCCTAATTAGAAATACAAGAACATTTTAAACCACATCAGAATGACAACGTCCAAAGATTCCAGAATTCACGTATTTACGTAAAGTTTTCAAATTAGAAAAACATCTCAAAGAAGGATCTAGAATATTGGAAAAAAGGCTGTAACATTTCGTAATTTTTATAGAACTTGGAAAATAAAAAAAAATATTCAATAAAATGTTAAACAATTCTAAAAAATTTCAGAATATCAAGAGGATTAGACAAAAGTTTAAGGATTTATAGCTGACTAAACAGCAACCTTAACAACTGAATCTATTATGTACTGCTAAACAATTACATTTACTACTGAGCCCAAATTTACTGACCTATACCACTGAATATACACTGGCTGACGAAATATGTATATTTACTGCTAAATCCACACTGCCTGGACTTACATTGACATGTACTATTAATATTTTACTAAGATAAGCTTTGAATTATAATACGAGATTTGTCCATCAAGTTTATTATTTCTCCGAGGACAGTGAAAAACAAAGGATTACATCCCATTTGTCATGGTTCTCTGATAAAAGTATCTAGAATGTATCTCGTAAAAGAAAATAATAATAATAATAAATGAGCAGAAGGGAATAACAGCCGTAGCTGTTTCAGGTTGAAATTTATGTGGGGAACATGCATCTAGCAAAATTCATCGAAAATGGCTTGGATTTAGAGGAAGGGGAAGGGTTAGGAGTGAGGAGAGAAAGCACAAGCGCATCGGTTTTACATTTTTCAACTCGATAATTTATCAATCTCGGCCGCCTCTCGCCTCACACCCTTAAGCTCACTACCAGACGGCTCAGTCGTTCACGTGGCAGGAAAATAATGAGCCTATTTAAAGACTGAAAGTTTTCATTTGAGAAAAATCGATTTCCCCATTCTATTTCGTAGCACGTTTACACGATATTCAGGCGGATATCAAAATTTATTCAATCTCTGGGACCCGCTCTGTGTTCAAAGAATATCACGTCTGTTATACTTCATCGCATATTCAATCATATGCAATGAAAAGTACTGAACAAAAAAGTACATTGAACTAATAATCTCATATTTTTTCAACTTTTCTGATTACCATAAGTCTAGAACTATTCAACTTTTCAAGATCAAAAGGTGTTTTATGAAAAGTGGACGCATATTTTTTTCTCCATAAGTCAGAGACAAAAATTCATCAGCTCGAGCAAACTTTCAGATCAATTATGAATTCATTTAAAGTATCACATTTACGTTAATCGAAATTTTTGTCTCTGGAACCATTTCAGTGGCTTAGCAACCGAAACACTTTGACGTTAATATCCCTTCATGAAAATCAGGTATTTCCTTTGTGTCGGTATATTAACTACAGGAGCTTCCATCACAAAGGACATTTTCATAAGAAGATTTCTTGCACTTTTCATAAAATGTAGTTTATTTCCATTATTATATACAAACCGTGGATTCTTCCACTTTACTGAAAAAATTTCTGTTCTTAGGAATATGGTCCATTTACTTTCTGGTATATTTTAGTTGCATATTTTGTAACATTGCAATTTTACTTTATATATTTAAGATATTAAAGTCATAAAGTGATTTAAAATTAATCATGATTCAGCCATGAAATTCTAAAAGAAAAAATGGAGAAAGAAATCTAATAATTATCTAGAGGCAATAATCTTCCCTTCGGAGATTATAGAGTAGCTCTGCTAAATTCGATACCATAAAATTACGTCGACTATACATCACTAATATCGTAATACTTCCAAGGGCGATAACTTTCATAAGGTTCAGAGAAATTGTAGAATGTTCGTGAATGGCTTCTTGCTCGCCATTAAGGGGATTAATTATAGCAGGACATTAGTGCGCATTGTTCTTATCCGTTTTTGGAAAATGATAAACTTCCTTTCTGAGACAAAGTTGCTTGCTTTCCCTTTAGTCTCTTTTGCTTTAAGTTATTTCTCTACGTTCATTTTGGAAAAAGCGACAAACTTAGTCAAAAGAAGTATTTTACTGGAATGCGAGACGATCAAAATAAAAGACTTTTTTCTAAACATAAAACGATCGTATGTAATATATGTTTATACAATATATATTTGGCAAAAATTTAGGACTTATGAGATTCTTTCGAAAATGCTTCTCAATGCTGACAAAATATCAAGATTCGAAGAGATTTTCCAAGAAGTTTGGACAACACTGAAATCCCTCAACGCAGCTCTCAAAGTCGTGTCATAAAAAAATTTTGTTCGTACTCCCAAGAGGAATAAACTTGGAAAAATATGAGTCCTGAAGAGCACGCATATTCCCTTCAGACCACTTTTCTCCGATCACAACTTCATTTTCACACTCCTAGCATTTCCCTTGCCGCACAACACCGCTGAAGTTTTATCTGACTCGAAAAATCTGGAAAGTGACACACGGTGATAACCTTTTTCAGATTTATCAACATGTAATGTGAAAATATGTCTCCACTTAAAGACCATTTATCTTTTGTCATAACATGACAAATAATTTTTGTTTAAATCGATAATAACGATTAAATAATCCCTTCATTTTTAAAAAATATTCCCTTCATTATTAAAAAATATTAAATCTCGAGTGAAGTAAAACGACCAACTTGAGTAAGGAAGGACAGATTAACACCTCATGAAAAATAACAACTATCCTCTCTCATCAATAAACCATCAATTCAAGGCATCTCTATTGGGAAACCCATCATCTTAAAAATAAAAAAAAGGCGAACGAAACATGGATAGGAATATTCTTTCACAATTTCACAAAAGAATGTTACTTTCTCATTAATTACCTCATTGTGATGTGAAATGAAAGGGGAAAATAAAACAGAAGAAGCACGCATCTTTTTCTCAACCTAAACAGGATAAATTACGGTAATGAGTCGCTAATTGCGTTCCCTCGCAGATGATAAAAAGTACATAAACGATAACTTGGAGGAAAAATATTTAGTACATCAAAAAACACAAATTATGCATTATTGCATTAAGTATGGCAAATATACATAAATGTCATAAATGAGACATCATCACACTTAGGTGTGTGTTGCCCTTTTTTTAATCATTCGATTATGAAAATATCGATGAACAGGGGATTCATATCGGCTCAATTCGTAAGTATCATCAAGGGATTTCCTATTTCGAAAAGTACCAGGTTCATGTAGGGGTGCCGACGAATTTATTTGCCGAGCTGTCAGATTTATGTTAAACGGGTATAATCCTCGTGGCAAACTACATTTACAACCGTGCAAATGGTGACGGCCACAAACACACGGACCTTTTCGCATATAGTCATTGGTTCGACGCGCACCAGCGGCAGCAGCCAAGCCAAAAATTGATGCAAATCCGACATGAATATTCAATTACTGTAATCCGACAGCAGAACGGTCCAGGTCGACGAAAACTGCCATCGGAGTGTCGAGAAAGAAGCGAAGTCGTGGAGAGGAGGATGCAATCAAAACGAATACGACACACTTTCTATGGAAACCATTTGTTGCATTTCTACTATAGAGTCAAGACTTTTTTTAATAATAGTCACTATAAAAGTAATAACTTCTCTAAAAGAGATGTAAACAGTTCAAAACATTTAAATTATTGCATTCTATATAAATCTATATAAATCTATTTAAACCTATTTATAAATCCCTACATCTCATAATCAAATTCTTTAATTCCGAAAGTGTTTTACCTCTCATTTACAGAATCGAGTTAAACAAACATTTAAAAAAACTATATTATCACCGACAAAACTCGACTATTTCCCCTCGAAACATCCATCCATCCGGAAATCTGTTTTGCAGGCAAGAAAAACAAATAAAGCGCTGTGGAATGGTCGAGCGAACTCAATTTAAAGGGGGTGAGTTGGAGAACTTTATTCGAAATTGCACAGGCTGATCTTCGAGATTGACCGCCTGACACAAATTCGTTCTCGAAAGCGATCTTGACAGAGTAGTTTACAAAAAATGCCAACTACGCTGAAGGCTATATCGCCTCGACCGGAAACAGGCCGGTCGTTCGTCACGAAGAAAATTGAATTCCCAGCTGAAGCCCGGCTGAAATTTATGGTGCGCCCGCCTTCGCCGACCAGCGACAGGGCGACAACGAGACGACATCGAGGCTAATCGATCGTTGAAACGAACAAAAACTAGTCTCTACCATTATTCGCATTTTCGATTGTCGAACGACGCCGACGTCCAAGGCATTTCCGCTCAGTCCCTCTCATCACTCCATTCAGTCTCTCCCTCCACCCTTCAACCTTCCACAATTCTTGCTCAACAGATATGGTCATTTGCTGCCTTTATTTTGAATAAGTGCTCAATTACTAGAAAATTTGCTCATTGGAATAGAAATTCCAATGAGATTTGAGTCCGTCTGACCAAATCATGACAATTACTACTAAAAAGTTATACAAATATAATTTTAACGAAGAAAATCTTACGAAGAGACGTTTAAGAGGAAATAATACTTCAATTTAGGGAAAAGAAATCTTTTCATGCATAAAAAAATAGTTTTACTTCTTATGTTTGACTAAATCACGATCTCATCTACTTGAAACTAATTCAAACTTATATTTAATAAAAATACTCTTCTAATTGTATTCTACAGTGAAAAAAATACCATTTTGAATAAAAATTATTTTTCTCAATCCGCATTTAAATATTTTGTCTGACCAGACAACGACCATAACTCCTCAAAATGTAACGCACCTACTTTGTAAAGGAAACTTAACCAGTTCTTTCAGCTGGCTGACCGTATAAAGACCATGACTACTGTAAACAGCTAAAATCTACTTTTTATTTCAAATCATTATTTACTCTTTTACACCAGAAATATACTTTCAATGCAAATCTGAAACAAGTCGAAAGCAAATAACTATTTCAATCTGTACAAACGCAGTGATTGATGATTTAGTTTTAATATGATACTTCTATTCATAACCCCATTCATTCCGACGAAATCACCTCCATTATACTGAAGACTGATTCAAGCAATCTTCTAGCCACCAAAAGAACCCCAATCTTGACCAGAGAGATCGCAGAAATTCGAGTTTATTTACCATTCTGTCTAATATAAGATCCCTTAATCTCGGGAAAGGCCAACAAAGGTACCATTTTGCGAATAATAACAGTAATAATACGGAGCATTAGCCTTTTCCGACCAGCTGCTTCAAATTAGGGTGTGAACTGTTCCACGGGTCACATCTGGAGTTGACATACCATCAAAGTATGAGAAGAGAGAGAGGAAGTGAAGAGTTAAGTTAAGGGAGAGCGAGAGAGAATCTTAGATCAAGAGGAGAGCGAAACGAATGACAGAACGGGCATGAAGACGAGGGGGAAGCGGAAACAAGCCAGCTTGGAGTTGGAAGTGTGTAGGTGATCATACATACCTACAAGGCGTTACCAACCCTGCCTTCCACCATCGAGGGCTGAAGCTGTCGTGTGATTTATATGGGAACGAATTCGCGTCTGTTAGGTCAGATAATCGTGCACTGATTGGTGCTTATAATTGACTGAAATTTCCATATGCATCTCCAGTAAACTCTGTTAGAAATATTCAGAAATATTCTGAAATTTCAAAAAGTGGCGTTCATTACTTAATGAGAAAACTTGCACTGCAAATGTTTGCATTTAAACTCGCGTTCTTCACCACTCATTCTTCACTTTATAATTTTGCCGGCGGCTTACACGAGACATCGATCACTGCATTTCCGAGGCATGTTTTCGAGAGTATACGGAAGCTAGCCTTTCCGGGAACATAACACGAGGGTCAAGTCTCAGTACACCTCAGGCTATTCGCTTTACACTGTCATTTTGCACAGCAACTCGTTATATGCCTTATTCTTTTTCCCTCTAAGTTCCACTTCGTAAAGCTTTCGCCTATTAAGGCGAGTTGGAAGGTTGTAAACTCAAGTCGGAAAAATCCCATGTCTATAAAACTCCGAGGATTCTAAACGAAATTAAGGATAAATGCATTTGCAACTGGCTCTCTTATCCGTAAACATAAAAATGTCATTATCCGGATCCAACAACAAATATAACACTTCAAAATAAAGTAATGTAAACCAACCGAAAGAACATATTTTTCTTAAAAATGTTGGCAAATATATCATTATGTATGTCTGACTCAATCGCAGCCATGACTACTGAAAACCGATATTAAGAGTCGAAAATTGTCCAATTTTGATTAAATTACGTCTGGGACTACTAGATATGGAATATCTTTAAAGAACAGGAGAAGAAGTTTGCAATTTGCCAAAAATTCAGAATATTAAGTTGAAGTAAGCAACTGTTTCTATGCAACTCTTGAATATGGAGAAGAAAATTAGTAGAAGAAAAGGTGGCTTTTCTCTATTTCTTTCAATGGCATTTTCGTTCTTTTCTTCCGAATTCGACAGAAATACGTGTGCTAAATAAAATGCAGCGTTAGCGTATTTTGTAGTAGCGACGGCACTACATTTTTACGAAATGGTTTTGCGGCTTTCTAGTGTCTTCGGCTGCTCTCGATTTTTCCCCTTCTTTCTCCGACAAGAGTATTCTGGTATTTTACTCGGGAGAATTTTCTCAAATGTGGAAGCCTTGGGGGTTGAGAGGGAAAGGAACACAATCTATGATGCATTTTTACACAAAGACAACGAATGGTCCAAGAACAAAGCCTCGAGGCTGAAATATGACTCTCGTTTTGAAAGAAATCGCGTCCAAGAATTTCCATCCACTCATCGGAAAAATTCCACTTGCCTTCAAGGGGGAAAACACGATTATACACTTAAATTTGACAGATTGATCATATTCCCTCAAGTTTCAAGCGCAGTGAAAAGTTAGGATGAAATATGAAAGATGAAAGTAAAAAAGTGAGAAAAAAGAGAAAATTATATTAGGTTTGTAATTATACCTGACTAAATTCAACGGTTATGCAGATAAATTACATTTCCCTCTGCAGAATTTCGCATATAATATACACATCAGATATAATAAATTATGAATGGTAAAAATTGTATCGCAATGCCAGCAAAATACGTAGAAATAAATTAAAACATGTACCTATTCGCCCAATTTTTCCATCAAAAACCAGATATTTTAATTAGACGAAGCTGCATTAAAAAGCATTTCGACGAACTGTGAAAAACAGACGTTTAAAGTTGGATATTTAAAGCATAAAATTAAACCAGAGTAAAAAAAAAATCAAAAACTATGCGTGAAGAGATTGTAACTTTTTTTGACAATGTTTATTCGTCAAACGGAACCCTTCGGAGCAATAAAATTTCAAATACCGTAGTTTTTGATTTTTTTACTTTCATTTATCATAAACGTTACAAACTTCAGTATTATACTTATTTGTTCTTATACCAACAATTTTCCAGAATCCGCGAATCGTGAATTTCCTAGCCACTTGAAAATTTACGATTGCCCACTAAAAATCAAAATACGCAGTTTCCGGAAGAGTATAAAAGAGCCAGTCTTGTTTTACGAGGAATTCAGTCAACGAGAAAAGTGCTTGGCTTACAGATTTCGGGATAAATGATCTCAAGGGGTGGCAATTTAATAACTCGAAAGTGTACTTTTCGCAAAGCAAGTTACCTCGTCCCCAACGCGATGCAACGTGCAGGTGTACGTATCTCGGAGCGTAATGCGATCGCTTCCAATTTGAATTTCGCCGTAGCGGCAAAATTTAATGCAACGAGATTTTCGGGACGTTCTCCTAAAGTTTCCCGGGGCATCTAGCTCTCGTGTGACTTTAACGGGCATGCGCAAAATCCTAGGATGAAACTCGGCGATTTTGCGAGAGAGGGTAATAAGTGGGGAACATTTGGCTTGGAGTGAAATTGAGGAGGGGGGGGGGGGTCGAAGGGTGGATGATGCACCAACTGATATCCCACGCGTGACCTTAAACCTTCCACCCGCGACATTCTTGATTCAAGAGAACACTGGAAAACTTTCTAAATCATTCCTTTACGAACTACGTGAATCAAGTTAAGCAGAAAGAAGAGGAAGCTTGTCATTTGGCAACATTTTACATTTGTGACCATTTTTTGATGTAGGTTCTTGCTAAAAGTAACTGAATAAATAAATAAATCTGTCTTACTTTGTTACCTACAGTCATTATCATCTATCAAAATTCTACTGAAGTAGGTGAAAATTAGGTAGAAAATTAGATACAAAAGAAATACCACTGTTTTCTTGAATATTTAGTAGGAGTAGGCGAGAAAAAGTTTTTTCGTTATTAGATAAGCTTGAGTTTTTTTAGAGGTTGAAGGGAAAGTTCATTCAAGATTCTAAAATATTTATATCCAAGCAGGTCACTCTAGGGTACTTTATTTGAAGCACCCTCATTCCATCTCATCATGGAAAAAGAGGAAAAACATAAAGACGATGGCTTCTGTAACTTGAGTGGAAAAAAAGTCTTCGCAGGTATCATCCTTCATTTTCACAAACATTAATATTAATCATCATATTAAAAAATTTTTCAAAATTTTATGAAAATGAATATACTTGCAGTGAAATTTAATAATGTTTACTCGAAGGGCTTAAAATTTTTGAATTGCAAATTGAAATCCTGTATTATAATTTTGTTTGTATTTTTTTCTTTTTTCTATTTGAATATTAGTAATTAATGAATGATTGAATGAAGAAATGAAGAATATTTCGCGCGCTGCAGCCCGGGTATAATATTTCTAGTAGATATGTTACAATGTTTGTTTAAAAACATATTCAATACTCACAGAAAGTTTGGATAAGAACCTCTGATATAAAGGAAACTCACCTAAAACAGAAAACAAAACACTCTCTTAGTCTAAGATCAAATTTCAGAAATGATTTATTAATTTTATTTCTCAAATTGTAAAATTGTTCATTGGTAATTTATAACTAGAAACTACGGGAGTAGAAATCGATAAGCTGAAAAGAGTCTTTGGTGAACGCAATGGGAAAATCGTCTGAGTCGTCGCGACGTCTTGCGTCGTGACTCGGCAAACGTGCATCAGCCAGCGGGGTGGTACGCTTGAGAATATTTTATCGAAAATATTCCTGGATGAGAGGCAAAGAGGACTCCCAAAGGAATTCGTCCTGTCCACGGCTGACATTTCGGAATTCGCGAGACCAATCTTCTCTCGGGTCCTAAGTTTTCACCATTCTTTCTTCGTTCATATAAAGTGGATATAGGTTAGCTACGTGCGTCTCTCGTATTTTTACGAGAATGCGCCATGCTAAGAATAACAAATCGGGTTGGCTCTTTAAAAGGACGAGAGAAATTCCAAAAATTCCCAGGACCCCAAAGAACACCAAACTCACTCCCCTTACTTTTAATAACCCAACTATTTTCAAGCCAATTTCTCACCTCCTAACTCCAATCGCATTTTTCTCCTTTTTACGCTTCTCGTTGAACCGTATGGAATCTCCAACTTCATGAAAATTACTGAAGTCCTTCATTTCTTTAGATGGTTAATTTTACTCTACGATTCAACAGGTAAAAATAGATCGGTTTTCGAAGGTGCAACATTTACATGTAAAGACATTAAAATCCAAGTTATAAATAAGTATTAAATACCTTGAAATATTTTGAAACTGAAAGTAAAATGAAGTGGGCTTGAACAAGAGGATATTCAATAAAAATAGAAATGGTAGAAGAAATATTTTAGAGCTTTGAATACAATGCAAATACAGTAATCACCATTCCACACTGAATGTTTAATTGAATTACTCTAACGAGAGAAACTTCCTTATTGTTTGAGGAAACTATGGTTACATACGGGTAAGGTTTCTCTGTGAATTTGGGTTTCCGTAAAACCCGGCTTTCAAAAGCTCTGTGTTGCCTTTGTAGAGGAAACTGAAGTCACATAGGAACGTAGGGGTCTATATGCTTTATTGATTAAAGATGTTTTCCAATTCTTGGAGTCTGGAAACTTTAGAGAAGGGGCTAATCCTAATCATATTCAATCAACACTTTGAATTTGATTGATTCGATTTTGTAAGCAAGATAACGAGCTTCGATACGGAAACAATGTCGCAGAATGTTATATAGAACAAATGGTTCGCTTGTAGTCAGCAACAGAGGGTCTCGCAGCTTGAATCTTTGGTAACCTCAAACTAATGCCATTTACCTACCGCCTTCATCACCTCATCTCCTCCACCTAGCCACCTCCTTTTAGTTTTCCGAGTTTCCGTCGTTGTGTCCACTATAAACTTCTCTCCTTGTCTCTTACGTTTTGGCTATAGCACTGTTCCAATATCGCTCCAAGGTACCTAACTCCAAAGTTGTTCGGCGATTGTTCGACCAACAAGCGGTTCTTTGTGTCAATAGACGATTTTCTATGATCGGTGACGGTTCGATTCATCATCAGGAAAAGTGAGTCTTTGTTTCAGATTCAGGAAAAGTTTTCTTAGGAAATTCCTTTGAAATTGAAATGTATAAAAGGTCCAAATTTTACAATTAGGTACAAACTTCGAAGGTCAATAACACTTTTTTTAAACTTTAAATACGATTCCTGGTTCGACTTATTTAAATTCCTGGTTATTTCCCTGTTTCTTGATTTTCCAGGATTTTCCGGTTATTAGATACCCTGGTGTATATAATGCGAAAAGGGGATGAAAAAAACTGGAAAAGGGTTGGAGAAAGGCATTTGGAAGCTGAAACTTAGTGGCATTGCCAACAACAATAAAAAGCAAGGATCGTTAAAATTGTGAGACATAGACGGGAGTTAATGCACCTTCTGGGAATGGGTTTTTCTTCAGTGAGCTGATCCTGATGGTAACACCAATAACTTTCTGAGAGAATCAGCACGTCGCTCGTCGCGACGGATCTCATTTTTCAGTCGTAGAAATTCTTCAATCCGGTGGTGGTTTTCCTTTGCCCAGTTTCTTCATAGAAACTTTTCTTTTCTTCATAGCTGCAACCATCCACCTTCGAGCTACCATAATTTTATATTTTCAAAGCAAAGATGCGACTATACATCTGAAGGAATGAAATTACTAAGATTTAAGAGTGGCCAAGGGTCTAAGGAAATATCTTTCTGAAGACTGAAAGAAATTCATTCTTATTCCACGTCACCAAGCACTAAAAAGCCATTAAATAAACTTATAATTTTTTAATATAATAATTATATCAACCAATTTGAACTACTCACAATTTTATTTGAATTCAAGTCATAGAAATGGAGAAATCAACCTTTATAATAGAAGCGATTATCTTCTAAACAATGAGCTATTACGCCAAAGCTAATTTGCGTTCGTTACTCTGCAATGTTCAATCCTATCTCCCAACTACGATCAGTTCCCTATATTCATTTTACGATAGAATGGATTATTAATCGACCTAATCGCCTCGAGAGTGTGAATTTCCATAAACGGGCTTCTTCACAGCTCGAGAAGCATTATCGGTGTCGTCAAACCTCTGAACCCTTCCGCTTCCACTTCCAAATCAATTTACCTTAACGATTTAATCTTCCTAAAAGTTCTTGTATAAATGCTAACTTTTTTGCATTCAAAATTAATTAAAAAATTTAAAAAGTATTATTAATTGATTATTGAAAACGCGGGAGTGTTTACATTATCAATAATAGTATTGCAGCACCTATTGATAATTCAATAATAATTTTAAATTGACGCACCTAATAAATAAATAAATGTGGCGCGCATATAATGTTGCTTGTAATCATATATAAACAAACCTCGTTTTACAGCTAGCTTGAATTTAAAATGATGTGTCACAAATCAAAGCGGAAAAGCCTGACGAACGATTTATCTTCAGAATAATTTTACGATTCTCGTTGCTAACTTTGGATTTACGTCGAATATAAATTTTATCTTCACCAGAGCGTATTTATGCCCAAATAAATGTTTATTTGATTCAATTAAATATTTTCACGCGCAAATACAGCGACAATTTTTGGCATGCAAATTTATTCTGCATAACATTTTCTAGCAAAGTTTATGTCAAAAGAGCTAAAGTTTTCAGATTTCTGTAAAAATAAATTTTTCTTTATTATGAAAGGGGCATAGAATTTTATGCATCGTACAGATGGTGTGTGGTAAAAAATAAATGTAGAAAAAGGGTGAAAGGAATGTTATCGAACGACGTTACGATTCAAAAGGTTAGACTCAAATAGAAAACGGTAACTAAGGTTGCAATTACACTAATTTTAACTTTTACTGGATTGTATTGTATATTGCAAAATCGGATCACGCACGTCAATTCTATTTGTTGTATAGGTCTGTTCTCGAAATTTGATTTCACGATAGTGTGACAAGTTTGACGATATTTGCATTCTAGGAAATTTGATTCACATAGTAATTTCAAGTTCTCGTCATCTGATTTATTGCAAAATGTAAATTCAACATATTTCCTTCACTTCGCGTTAGCACAAATCAATTCAATTTCAAAAGTTATTAAAAAGTTCTAAACTTAATAATCAAATGATACTTTCTTCATTGAATGAAATCAAAGTGAAACAATAACCACTTTCAGTTAGCAATAACAATCACATAAGTGAATATTACAACTAGAAATAACTACACAAAGACTTAACAGCTTTTGTCAGTACTTCATTTTAAATATAATTCTATAAAGACGCATAATTCTCTCGACATAAAACTTTATATTCCTAGTACCAGTAACTTTTCGAATAGCCATTTAATCGGATCTAAATCGTTCGTACGCGTTGTTCATAGGAAGTGTGTTTGAGAGGTTTATATGTATAGATTCGTTCTGCAGAGCCAAAATGTTGTGCAAGTGGCTCGTAGTGCGGAATACCGTCCTGCCTGGTATTTTAGTGAGATCACATTCCAATTTTCACCAAAGTACACCACCTGTACATAAATTTCTTTCCTCGTTTAGATTCCAAAGGATATATTGAAAAACTTGTCTACAAATCCAATAAAGTATATAAATTCTTAATTGCATTTACAATTTTTCAAGTTACACTTCTCCCTCATTCAGATTATTCATTTTTTTTTTATTACCATTTTCTTCCTTTCCAATTTTAATCTAAAAATTGAAATAAAATTGAATTTCACAAAACACATCTCTATATCTGATCATGGAATAACCCAAAAGTAAAATCAACAAAATTGAGTGCTTCCAGTTATTGTAATCAACAATAAACAGGGGCGTGGCCTAAAGTACAGCCATCGGAAAAAGACGTGACCGACTAGTACAGTCAAAGAAAAAAGTAGACGTAGCTAAGCACTACAGACAAGGAAAAAGCGTAGAGTCCGAGATTTAAACTACACGTTTCCTAAAAACTTGAAATTGTACCGGCTTTTTTCGCTGGAGATTATTACATCGTTATATTTTCGAAAGTAACTGCAGGATATAAACTAAATACGTGCATGAACCCCGAAGCTAAATATTTACTCCCTAATAACTTGAGTTAATTTCGACAGTAGCAAAAACTTTCGCATTCTCGCGAAACGAGTATTATCATTAATTTCTCCAGATCGGCCAAATATACTGTTTGCACACTGCAAAAGGAATTTTCTCAAATAGTGCCGAGGTTCGTAAACGAGCTCGGTGGAATTGCCATGCATTTTAGAAACTTCATTAACATTAAAAGGCGAAACTCGCGGACTCATTTAGTAATTAGGTATTCCTCTCCTTTGCGACTGTGGAAACTTTAAGAAGCCAAAGAGCATTCGAATTCGTGCATCACAATTTCGTTTACCTTTCGCAAGCATCGCGATTTTTTTTTTTATTGCTTTGCTACATTTCAAGGAATTTTATTTCAGACTGAGTCCCTCATTTACTTTATAAAATATTATAGAGTATGAAATTTATAAAATGAAGGATAAAATCTCTTATCAAAGGCATAATTAAAAGAATCTCAGTAGCGCATTTATTTCATTTATTGAGAGTCTACTCTGAGAAATTCGTTTGTAATTCTATTTAAAAATTCAATTTCAAATATAATTACCACCTGTATAGTTAACTGTATAATTAACACCTGTATAGTTTTTTCGTTTTTTCTTTGTTATCATGACAGGCAGCATGAATGAAAGTGTATTTTGTAAATGTTAACGGGCAGGTCGTGCTTTTTCTAGCGTGTGAGAAATAAAGTCAATAACAGTTTTTCAGCGTAATCCGTTAACAAATTCAGTTCCAGAAGTACAGAGAGAAGAGATCGTCAATCGTCGTTGGAGCTGCAGACCATCGACCGAAATTCACCTTCGACCTAACCAGTAAATTTCGGAGACTATTAACTTTATCGGCCATGGTAAGAAGCTCCTAACTTTTATAAATGGCGTTCCACCCATTCTCGCTAGCTGCAGGCCTTCTCAGTGGCGCAATTTACGAAAAAAGCTCATTTCTCATTTCACTCGATTCTCTGCCACGTGGGTAAGACCAGAGAGATCAGGAATATGAAAAGAGAATAAAGTGGCTCGATCAACTTCCTGATTCGCTCTGTACTTTTGCGTAATTGAAAACGATCAGACCTCTCCGTCAAATCCTCACATTTCAATTTTTAATGCGACTCTGGGCTTTTAATTTGCCCTCAAAACTCTCGAGACGGTTCTTCCTCAATTCTGGAGGTTTAAATATTTTAAATTTTAGTTACAGGATCTTATTTAATCTCGTCAGGTAATTCTCAATTTAAATTTTAATTCAAACTTTTTTTAGAACTACAAGATATTTAATGCGATAAAATTAATTTTAACGACTTTTTTAATGAAGAAAATATTACAGCTTACTAAATAAACTTTACTTTCACGTTAACGGAACACAAAGAATTTACAAAATTCTGACAAAGGATAAATTGTATAAAAGACTCGACCAAAAGTCACCGAGAACTGGAGATGAGATAAAATTTTCTCTCAATTATTGTCGCTCTCTATAGAAAGTTCATCGTCAGTGGATTTTAGTTGGTCGTTTAAACTAGTACTAGCGGACACCGGAAGTGAGTGAGCTTTCTTTGGTTTCTTCTTGTAGATTCTCCCCTGCATAGATTTTCGAATTCCCTTCTTTCGCATTCCTCGTTTCAATTTCCTCGTTTTCATTTTTGACGGTAATTCTTTTGGAAGGGGGAGATTTGGAATATTGGGAATTTGCTCATTTGGGTCCGGACTTGGTAGCCTCGCAAATCTATCAGCGATTTTATTTGCTCGCTCGAGTTCATCTCCAGACGGTAGAAAATAGTGACCTCGATATCTTCGCAAAATTCCGTATTGCACTCCTCGCTTCAAAGCTGCGTTAACCTGTTTATAAATTTATTTTTTGTCAAAAAACATTTTTTGTTCTTCCACGCATGTTTCCAAATTATTTTTCCAACCAAACCTTTTTCCTAATCAACGTTTAAAAAAAAAACTTCTAAAAGTTTCGAAGAAAGATTATTTAAATTTTTCCTATGGAAAAATTTTAAAGCAGGAATTGAAAATTAATAAAATGTAGATAATTATCGAAGGAAATGAAAATCAATTTACTTGTCGTTTAATTTTTGTAGGTGGAAGCTGGGATCCGTAAGTAATATATCCCGCAATTTTCTTGGGTGTAGAACCCTTGGTCTCTTTGAGATCTTGGATAGCTGAGACGATGAGAGCAGCAATTTTGATGGGCTTGGGATCACGAGTAGTTCTCTTTTTGTTCACTTTCTTCGCCATTTTCTCGGTTCTTTGGTCGTCAATAAAAATGAAACTAGGATAATTCGTAGGCGAAGGAAACCCCGATAATCACTGGTGATTTTTTACAACTAATGCCGTACAATGTTCACGAAAAAATTGTGCGACCTTCTGTCAAAATTTTATGTGATTTTCTGGCTCGCATTTCTATTGTTTCTTCCCTCAACTTAGACCCAACTTCACATCTCTCTCCTAAGTCATTACATTTAAATTACAAATCTCGTAAACGCGATTTTTTGTTTATATTCTTGGTTAGAGAACTCTAAAATTTTTTAGAAGAAAATACGATTTGGTGAGAAAGAGGTTAAAAAAATCTAATAATTACTTGCTTTTCACCAAATGCATTTTAAATTGAAAAGTGAGGACATTAGGCTGATTGAGTTTTTTCTGCTTATCACTGAAAGCTTGCAAGCTCGTTGCACGCAAATCAAAAGGCATATCAGTAGGTACACGCAAACGAGTATCGTTTTTGTAAAAGATATCGCTGAAAAATTAGCAAGGAATATAAAAAATGGCACTAAGTTGGCACGCATACTACCATTTTCTAAGAAAAAGATTTTCTATAACGAGCCCGTCATTTTTCCACTCTTGAGATTGTTACTTCACGAAAATAATTGGTGAAAATTGCTACAATCTTTAATCTTTTACCGTTACCTCTAACTTTGAACATTTCCAAATTGGAATGATATTCAAAAATTTAATCGCTATTATTTTTATTCCGAATTATTTAAACTTCGCGAGCTTTCATATTGCATGATTCTTGACATTTTGATTTCGAAATTCTTCCATTACCAGCCTTTCTTTCATAATGATGTTTAATAAAAGTATTGGCAAATGTTTCAACTTATATAGCAATAAATTGTCTAAAATGTAAAGCATCTTATTTCTCGATGAACAAAGGAGATATAAGGAGCTGCTGCATCAGAAATTGATATTCCTATATTTCGTTAGAATGAAAGCTCTTTGATGTTAAAGATTGGATGCGATCGAGTTGATTTTTTTCTATTCTTCTCAAAAGGCATTATTTTCTCTCGTTGTCTGTCCTCACAATAGCGGCCGTTTGTCCTCGGAACTTTCGAGACAAATGGGAAAAGTGGAAAAAGTGGAGGAAACAGTCGAACAGGAAACTCTAGAATTCGGATAAGGGGTCGCAAAGCACTTCCTCTTGAGAAAGAGACTTCTGCTTCGTCCATAATTGACGATAACGATACTTCCTTTTCAGGTAGTTATTTTCTCAATCATTCACAATTGATTCCATAAAAAAATCTAAGGAACTAGATTTTACTCATTTAAAATTCTGGATTTATTCTGTAGTCTCTAAATTAAAATTATTTAGTGAAGTTTAATTCCCATTTTTACACGCAACGGAGAACTCGACAACGATGTGTTATGTGTCTAGAAAAAATAGATAAAAAACGTGGCGTTTTAAAATAAACCTATATAAATTACAAGGTGCATTGCGGACACAGGGGTGTTGTTTTTGCCTGGCTATAAACGCCAGAATTATTATCCCAGCGTCTACTTTAAGTGCGAAAAGCGCGACTGCGAATTACTTACGGCGTTTTGCATAGAAATTTATTAGCGACTCTGGTCTTCCCTGCTTGTTCGCCATCCCCTACTCTCTTACTCGAGAAGCACGCAAATCGGGCAACGGCATAGCCATAGTCATAGTCATAGCCACTGACCTGGCACTACGTCGGTACTTTATCGTTTAATATCCTGAGTGGCCATATAACGAAGTAACGCAACAACCGGTGTAAATTTACCATGTTGTGCTAATTGTATTCTCGCAAAAGTCAGCATGACAACACAATGTTTGCATGAATTTTCACGATTTTATATATCCGCGACACATATGTCAGTTATATTTAAAAGTATATGCATTCGTCCACAAGAGAGACAAAAATATTGAATAAATTAATGAAAACCGCTGGATGACGAGTAAATGTTGTCCGACTTTAATTATTTAATTAATTAGAGATGCGAGCAAATATAACATTTAATTTTGAATAATCGATCAACTGCATCCATTACCTTTTATAAATCCAGGTCTGTTTGTTTTCATTAATGCAAAGAGATCGAGAGAAGTAATTAGTTTTTTGTGAAATGTGTTCAAAAATCCAACAATTACATTCAGTAATTTTAAAACAGGCTAATGTAAATCATTAGAGCAAATAAAGTCGAATAATCACTGAACCAGAGGATGTGATTGGACAAATGAATCCAGAAGTTACGGGCGAACGAGAGTCTCGAATCTTTACTGTGTATCGTGCAACCCAACAATCGAGCACTTCCTTGATTTCATCTAGCTTGAGGACAACCTTGAGTACTCCCGGACTCGCAAAAATACCCAGGAAATCTTCCAATTACCTCCGGATTAAATTGCATGCCACAATTTTCTCCTCTCTCTACTGAAAGAGACAACATCGTTCTTTTTCCGATGAAAAGAACTTTAAGCTCTCAAACCTACTCAATCCTCGAGTGAGAGGTGTCACTTCTGCCAATTAAAGTTCTTCCTCTATTTCGTTCAAATCCTTGGTTTTTAAATTGCTCATGTCGCGTTTTTGGAATTAACTATCTAGCTACACAAACACATATGTTCCTTGCACATTTTCACTATTGAGCAAAAGCAGTTAAGAGGGTGGTGAAAAGAGCGCT
Source organism: Synergus gifuensis (assembly GCA_904066015.1). Lineage (NCBI taxonomy): Eukaryota > Metazoa > Arthropoda > Insecta > Hymenoptera > Cynipidae > Synergus > Synergus gifuensis. The sequence goes on from CAJFCO010000122.1 coordinate 2,185,168, forward strand.
CGAGTGCTTTGCCAATATTAGATATGTGCAAAGTACGGTGAAGTCTTCGGGTCCGAACGAAAATTCTGATCTTCGAGGTCGAACGTTTTGGTCAGTATGTGGAGTGGAATAGTTGAAGTGCATCGCGCGAATTACCAGCATTCCAATGCATCATCGACGGATTGCGCAGTTTCCGTTCCGTTCGCATTCAGGACCGTATACCACCGCATTCAAATCCCATTGACCCCAAAGCGACGGCGCCTACGCAACAATACTCATACGTCTCATACGTCTCCGTTATGTGCCCCTTGCATTATTTACGTCGACAAGCCACTGCCTACCGTATAAATCGTCCCTGTGTGCAGATTTATAGTAAAGGCGGGACCGCACTTTTTACACCCAGAGTACGACAGAAAAACTATTCTTTCTGCTTTCGTTGCAACTTAGCATAAACAAGGTCAAACAAACCTTAAATCATCACAATAATAATAATAATAATAATAATAATAATAATAATAATAATAATAATCGAAAAAAAACGATTCAAGCTGTAGAGTTTGTAGACAATCATTAATAAATTGTCCCTCTACATTTTGACTGGATAAACATGGACCTTTACTACTCTGCCTTTCCACTGGACGACCATAAATTGACCTATACTACTTATCGCCACGTATATCTGTCCCCTCGTCTCATTTACTTCTCACAATCTCCAATTTCATCCTCTATCCATACCCTTTTACTGGCTTAAAATATATTGACCTCTACTACTGGAATTCATTAAATTCTTTGGAATTCCAAAAATTCCATCGCTGCTTTGTGATTTTTAGCTAATTAAACACCTTTACTACTATCACCCCAATGGTTAAACATACAATACTTATACTAATTACACTCCTCTATGTTATTAAGACATCATCGCCTGGAGTTTCTCTTTTAAGATTTTGACTGAATAAAGATGGAACTTTAATACTATCACCCCACAGCCCGACCATAAATTGACCGGCCCTATTTAATGCCCTTGCATATCTTCAATCACCTCCATTTTCTTTGACCACCAATTTCAACTTTTATATCTGCCCTTTTCTTTCTCCAGGTTTTATTATACACTAACCTATACTACTGAAATTCATGAAAACCCGTCGAATTCTACAATTCCGTTACCCGTTTAGAATTTTACTGACGAAACGTAGACTTTGACTACTTTCTCTCAACTGGCTGACTGTACATTGACCTATACCACTAAGACCCTTAATATTATTAAAAGATATCGCTGCCGCCTCTCTTTAAAAATTTTTGACTATGACTTAAATTCTACTACTTTTCGACCGACTAAACATAGATTTTTACTACTGCCTCCCCACAGTTTGACCCTAAATTGACCTAGACTACAGAAAATTTTCTTTACAAGCGTATATTTTAATACATTGTTATCTTGCACGATCGTAACATATTTATAATTCTTTGAGTCGGATTTGATTAAGTTATTTGGCTTGAATGAATTTAGCTCAGAATTTTAAACCTGAAGGAAAATTACTGCTCAAAGATGTAGCTTTCAATCAAAGTTTAATTCCTATTAATCTTTCAAGTGGGATGATCCAAGTCCTCGATCGGCCCTAATGATAAGCTGGTGTCGGAGGAATTTAGTGCGGGATCGATCGAGCGGTGTGAACGTGGCTTTAGCCTTCGCAACGTCGCCAACAGCCAAAACCCTCTGAGTCTGGAACCCATACGTCACAGGATCGATTCTACGTTATCAATTCCAGATGCAGATAAGCCAGAGCCTCCCACTGGGCATCTATTTACTGCGCTCAGCGTCGTTAACCTGCATCTACTAGAGATGACGAGAAAAAAAATCACGAAAGTGCTCCTCGTGATTTACATTACTATCTCATTATAGCAGCGCTGAAACGTCGATGGCAAACTAGCTTATGTAATTTATTACGGTCATAATATACGTGACATCCATTCAAGTTTTGAACATGGGAATTTACATGCTCAAAATACGGGTTAGGTGGCATGTCCCGTTATGTTAATTATGAATTATAATTAAATAATAAAATTTATATATATATATATAATATTGTGATTCCTTTGTGTTCAGCCATTTGTTTGATATTTGATGAATGTTTTGAATTTAACTGACTATAATTTTACGAGATTTAACGGAAAATTTCAATATTGATGCGTATTGTACTTTTAGAGACATTTTATCAAGAAAAATGGTCCATAACTGTCAAAACGAATGGAGTTATGTGTATGCATAACCATTGAGCTAATCTGCAATCTGAAGGTAGTATTTTAAAAATTGAATGAAAACAAACACCGATGGAGATTTTCAGACAAAATTACAGAGTACATTGTTGATATTAAGAAAATTCTATTCGAATTTTTTTGAAAATACCACATTTTCAAATACTAGATGATAACTAGTGTTTAAACACATAAATTCCATATAAAAGCATATAAAGCATATAAAAATGAATCGTTTTAGAGGTGGAGAGTGAAAGTATCTAGAAAAAAAATAGCCGAGTCTGATAGTTGAATCCGGGAAGCTAAACCCCCTGTCAAAAAGTGCGAAAATGAAATAAAAATGATAAACGAGCGCAATTTTGAGCCTAGTTCTTTTTTATTTTACATCACGCAGAGTTGCTGTAAAACAACGCGACTGACGCATGCAATAAATTTTCGCGATAAAAGAAACTCTTGTCAGTTTAAATCAACCAGAAACTCAAATGTAACAATTTTTAAAATCATAAAATGATTCAGAACCCGGCATGAAACCAAAAATATGAGAAAGTGCTTTTAGTTGTCCTTTCTCGAATTGGTTTACCATAAAGTTCAGCTTCGAGTTGTTGTCTCGAGTTTGGCTTTCCACTTACCAGTCGGCTAGTGTGAGAAACAGATGACTGGCCATAGTGTTTAGTCAGGCTGTCGCTTAGCCCAGCTTACACTTGCAAATGTATTCGGTATCCTATAGGACATATACATTAATGGGTATGGATGTCTGTGAGGCGTCAGAGAAACTAGCAAAATAGCACGACTGACGATGTAACATTCCAGAAGGTGACTAGTTACCGTTTATGTTTATATTCCACCTATGCCGCAAAATTGAGGCGCTGAAGCATTGAAGCATCGGATAATATAAGCCAAAACCCAAAGAGATCATCTAGTCTGCATATCATGGATACAGGTAAGAGCTACAATAGAGAATGGAGTCGACTAACAGTCTCTCTCCTGTTATTTTGGCATACGTTCAAGCAGAATGGACTCTTGAGGGTTAAGGGGTCACAAACGCATGGGTTGAGGACCTCGAAACATCTACGGAGGGGGTGGCTAGCATTGCATTTCAATGGAAAGAGGTTTTCGCGCCCTCATCCTGGCAACGAGCCCACTCTCGATCCAAGTCCGGAGACAAAGAACCCCATTTCGTAACAGAATCCTTTCCTCAGGAACTGCCAAAGAAAATAGTTTTCTCGCTTCTAAAGAGACTGACCACGATTTTCTTCCAGTTTTTATATATGATTTCAAGAAATTTACACGTATTTCAAACGATTTTAAAAAATTTCAAGAGATTACACAACTTCTATATTTTTATCGTAACAAGTTCTTGTTTTATCTACTACTTTTAATAATTACTTATGCAAAGTTCGTCTTAAAGAAAATTTACTTTTTCAAAACTCCCTGACTTTGCCATGATTTCCAGGCTTTCCGTGACAAGCAGCCACCCTGCTTAGCTTTCCTTAAGTTTTCCTTAGCCATCCTTACAACTTTTCCACCTTCCACATTCCTAACGCTCTTTACCTCACTTTGTTATCCTATCTCTTCTCGATAAGAAAGCAAATCCCAAGGATATTCCATTACCAAGTACCTTCTTATCTCTGTCTTCAGCAGAGTAAGCTTATATTAGGTTTAGCTAAAATTCGTTTGGAAATAATTTACGTCTTCATTTTCCGGGTGTGTTTAGTTCCTTTATTGTTTAACTTGTCAGAGTTGTTTTAGTCTGGGAGTTTCAAGTTCAGATTTATAGGTTTTAGCACTTGGGAACAAACGCGTGTAATGAGAAAATAGAAAGCGACAATCCATGCACACAAAAACCCATAGGAATGAATTCAAACTTGGGCAAGCTCGATCTCTCATCCTGGGCGTTTCTCTGTCCTTGTTTATCTCGAAAACTCGAGTTTGGTGCTGATCCAACATGATCATAATCCCATGCTCCTTCTTCCTGCTGGATTCTCAACGAGAACCCTGCACTTAATTCATCCACTCGGTTGCGAACTCGAGTTATCTGCAACTTTCCACTTTAACTAACAACAATTCGTAGGCAAACAATCAAGTCTCGCCTCGCTAAACTTCCTCATTGCATATCGCGGCTCGCTGCATGTTCCTACACACTATGTTAGTTAGGCAGAAAGGTGAACACGGATACAGTAGGTGCTTTTGACAAAATTAAGATATTCACGAAACTTTATTACTAGTCACCCTTCTTCATCCCCTCAAGTGTCGGAAATTTCATATTGTCTATTTTTAAAACTGATCAAATTCCTTATTATTCCTATTATTATTAACTTCTATTACTGTAATTCCTTAGAATCTATCCTCAAATATCTATCCTGAAATAAGTATATCAAAGAATCCACAAATAGTAAATTTTTCCCTGAAAATGACACAATAAGCACCAATTGCAGAAATTGTAGCCGAACCAGAGCGTAAAATGCGAATTAGTTTTAATCCATGTTTCAAGTAATTGGAGCATCCAAATTCTATTCAAAACAAGTGTCCTCTCCTGTGGAAACGGAATATCGCACAAAGGAAAGGCCCTTTGTGTGAAATATGCAATCCCGGATTCAATTGCTCAACCACTGGATTCTACTATTAGTCTAGTGTCTGATAAAATAAGCTACTTGTGAAATTCGTTACACGCTAATTCCAATTACCAATTTTCTGTATTACGATTGTATGATGATAACAAAAAATTAAATATTAATTTTACATTACAAAATGAAATCAAATTGTAATGAAATTACTCTCAATATTATTACAGATAAAAAATCACCTTCATCTAACTTTTTTTTTTTGCAGGAACTTATTTTTCTCTTTGGAGAAATTTAGAAGCTCGAGTTCCAGCAGCTGCCAAGAGACAGAGAAAAGGGATAACCTCAACTACTGTAAAAGTTTCCTCATTTGCTGGACCCACGAATAAGAGAACCATGATGGGATAAAATCCTCAAAAAGCATTTTTGCGAACAATACCTCGTAAGCTCTCAAGTTTAGTAATACAATAAATTATAAAAAAAAATTACTAGACTTTACCGTCTTGCAGTGTCGGGTGCCACGAACCGGAAACCAGAAACACTTTCCTTCCCTCCAAACTCGACCTTTCCTAACCACCAAAACCTCACGAACTTGAATGGTCTCAATAATAAAAGAAATTCGAGCAAAAACTTCGTGGTTCCCATACCACCCTAAAATACGGCAGTTCGTAAACCTTAAAGAATCGCACTGAGAATTTTTCACAAATAATTCTTTTTACTTTTCTTTACTGAGTTTCAAACTCTTGAATTTAGAAACTTCTAGTTTCCCTAATCCCCTAATAACTACATTTTATAGAGAGAAATAAAAATAAATCGAACTTGGTCACAGAAAAAAAGAATCGAGAACGGAATAGAACTTAACGTAAAGGATCACTCAGGACGAGAGTTAAAGCTGTAAAAGTGTAAAGAACGAAATGACTTAGATGTGAAAACTATTGGACCCTTTTCCAATTTATTAGTGCCTGACGTGGCGGAAAAGCATTCGCTGCTTTAAGTACCGTGCGACTCACAGACGCCAGATTTGTTCATGGGAACCGAAGTAGTAAAGAAAACTGGGACTGATTAGGAGAAAACGGGTCACCAAGCAGAGAAAATTAAATCCTCTTTTCCCTTACAAGTCTATCCTCATTACGGAATCAAAGAGTAAAATATTTCGTCGAGAGAAGAACAAAGCTTTTGCTCTTCCACTTCATCTGTATAAAGATTTCAAGTAACTTTTAAGTGATTTCAGATGATAGCAGTCATTTATTGTTAATTCCGAGTCATTTTAAGTGATTTCAAAGAGTTGCAAGTAATTCCAGTTATAACTATAAAGGGAATTTCGAATGATTTTAAGTATGTAATTGAAAGTGATTTCTGATTAATTTCATGCGATTTTCAAATGATTTCAGCTGATTTAAGCGACTCAAAGTGATTGCAAGAAAAATTTCAAGTCATTACAGTGATTACAAGTTAAATTTATAATTTCAGAATAACCCAAAGAGAATTCCGTGATGTGATTGCATTCCGAATTTCAAATGAACGCATGAATTTCTAGTGATTAAAACTAGTCCCTATGTTACCTTCACCTTTTTTGTGAATCCGAAGGTCAATACTAATAAGTATTGAGTTTTATCTGAAAACGTACCTTTCCTTTTACTATCAGCACTAAAAATCCGATAACCTCTCAAAATAATAGCAGTAAAACTACCAATTTCCGACAGTCTAGAGCTCTTATACAAGTGGGTAAACAAACTTGAACTGTCGTGTTGTACACACGATTAGGTTTATTTGCGGATGGACAGTAAGTGCATGTTGGATACTCAGAAAATCAATGCTTGTCTTCCTAGCAAGCTTACAAGATCTAAAGAAAGGGAGTAAGCAGCTGGACAGGTCAAAACCATTGTTCCGAACGACGATCGAAAGGGTCATAAACCTGTTTAAGAAACACTCTAGGAATTTCCAAATGTCGGAAAAGGCGACACTCTGAAACCCGAGTCTAATCCTCTTTTCACACAAAAAATAGTGAAGCTATTAACCGCCAAACCGACGCGGAGAAAGTTTATTGCCAAAGGATCACTCAAAGAGCGAGTACGGGCTACCAACAAGGTGTCCACCATATGCGTCCTCCGTTTCCTTTGCTTGTCTCCTCGAAAACATAAAAAAAAAAAAAGGGAAAAGTACAAACTCCTTAAAGCGTACGACAAATAAGATTAAGTCCCTAGAAGTAATAGTATGCGTAAAAAAAAAAAAAAAAAAACTGCGAACGGAAAAGGATCGTCCTTTGTGTCCAAAATATTGGACAAGCACAGATGCGGGCCACATGTAGCAAGGCCGAACGCACGCTCTGCGAGCGCACTTAATTTTATATTATAATTTATGATCACCTTATACTTTTCCCTTTTCAAATAGGTTTAACCTTGATTTTTAGAGTAGAAATAATTAAATAATAAGAAAAGAATGTGAAATTGTTCAAATCCATGTAAATTTACTTATAAGGCCCGCTCGATGATAGGAAGAAGAGACTCCTCGACCCTGCCATACCTGGTCAAAAATAAAGAAAAAGACCCGCGAAGTCGCTATCACCGCCCTCATGAAAAACGCACAAGTGCATGAGCGCTTAATTGATTAATTAAGAGGACTCATGGGCTAGTGCACTGAATGCAACTCGGGGTTCACGCCCCTAAAGTTGAAAATGGAGAAAGGAAATCAAAACTTTCTCAGGAGAAAATCTCGGAGGGCCATAGGCCACGGTGAAGCCAAAAAAAGGGCTGAAGGGAGGAGCGGGGTAGCAGACGGCGCGCTATTGGAAAAAGGGGTTCGAAAAGCTACGCCCCGGGTCTTGGGACTCAGGGGAGGATAGCTGCAGGGAAGAGGGAGAATCTTCAAGGAAAAACCAGGAAAAGACCTTTCAGCGTTTTGGTCCTTCCACCAGATTTCTGCCGGTTTTCGAACACTTCAGATCTCGCTTCCGATTTTGTTTCTTCTCTAAGTCATTCTGTCTCTCGAGTGGTCGGACTTTAACGCGTGTCGCGTGGACGTGTAGTGTTTATAACTTTACATTTTGTAATTTGACTCGCTTATTAACTTTAAATGTGTTCTTTGTGAGAGATTATCTCGGCAATCTGAGATAGAACCATTTTGTGCAATTGTGCGATTGTGAGAGTGGACAAACCAAATTTGTTATCGCAACGCGTCACGCCAAGAGAACAACATTTGTAATTTTTCGAAACACCTTTGTGACCTTTTCGTTTAGACTATTATTGCATACGCGGTTTCTGTCGAAACCTCTGCGTTGGAACGTAGAATAAATTGTTTAGTGGAACTGTGAAAAAGGTGCGAGTGCTTTATTTTATTTTTATCCCCATTCTATCCCAAACAACCATGAACCATCTTGTTCAGTAGGTGTAATAAAACCCAAGTGCAAAAGAAAAGTAGAAAAAAAAAGTTTGGTAAGCCTTGAACACGACCTAAGGTCAATTTAAGGTGGAAATTTCTTTTACGAATGAGACAGGGATGCTTTCCACAGTGCTCGTAAAACGAGTCCAATTAGCTTTATTTGCGGACTGCCAGTCCGGAGAGGAACGTCGAACATCTTCGAAATCAATGGCTTCTGGGTAAAGAGAAGAGAATAAAATGAAGCGAGGGAAGCTAGAACTGATCAGCGAGACCTTGAGGACCAACGAAGCCTTTATTTGCAGATGGGAAACGAGACTTACTACGCGATATCAAGAATCCTTCTCCACTTGCTAGACAAACTTGATCAGCCAATCAAAATTGGAGATTTCATTTCCTTCGATTCTTAAAAAAAATTCCGCGAAAAATTTGAGATGATTCACTCAAGTCATAATAGTTTCTTTACTTCATTTGCAGAATTAAATTTAATATTGATAATAGTCCTACACGGAAAAAAATTAATACCAGGCGAACGAGAGAATGAACATTAACCCTAATTTAAGTAATTGATATACCTAAAGTAAGCGAAGAATTTATTTGTACTATATGAACTATTTAGGTAAACCAGCACTTTTAATAAAATTGCTAAGGTAGAGAAATGATTAATTTCAAGAAACTAGATATTCTTTCAATATTGTAGAATTAAATAAACGATTTAGTTGAAATAGGAATATATATGCTCTCAGCAGCCACATATTTGTCAGCTATCGTGAATTTTTATATAATTACAAATGCCTGCGAATTGATGTGATGAAATATGTTAAAATGGCGGTTCATGTTAGAGTGCAATATTTCTATACATTGCAAGGAACATTATAGTTGCAATCATTAATTCTATTTGTTTGAAAACCATGTTTTTAGTTTTTAATTACATATGTATGGTAGTGTATTCTACAAGTTTACTAATATAACATTAAATTTATCAAATATTAAAAAATATAAGTAAGGGTTTTGGGCTCAAGTTTTAACCTCAAAATTAAAAAAAAAAATATATTATAGACATTATTCTCTCTGTACACAAGTAATTTATATTTATATGAAATATTCATAGTTTCGATCCAACATTGAATACTTTCTGTTTCGTATAACATTGGGAACATTTTATGTGACATTAGCCTAACCTATGTAAACAAATTTTAATTATTTTCGGTATTCCCATTTATAGCCTTTATGGTTACAATAGCTATATATCCTACAATAGTCCGACTTAGAATTGCAATATCTCTGTGCCAGCTATATATATAATGTGTTTGTCGACTATATGATATCGCTAGAACAGTTAAAGTTGTCAAAGATATTCACTTTGGCTGGCATAAGGATATTCCTATATTCCCTCGTTCGTTTCCAGCTATATGTTTAGCTATCATAAGGAAAAACTTCCCTGCCATAGCCACACTTTTTTTTCCGTGCACGAAAAAGAAGTTGCACTTGTATCGAAATTGCTTCTGTAAACTCAACATGTCTCGAAGTGAGTCCCACAGGATGAAGTCAGATTCTCGATTTATCTATTGGCTGGATTTGTATTTGCTTGTATTTCCAAAGATTTCATAAGGGATTTTAAGAGATTTTAAAATAATAATTCAAAAAGAGCATTTATCAAATGTCTAAATGTCGGCAACAGGAATCTTATAAAATCAGAGTTTTGTGAGTTTGAGATGAAATCTATGAAAAATATGTGAAAGAAACATTCCGAGTTGATTTTAAGATTTTTTTTCGAGGATTGTATTCATTGTGGAATGTAAGCCGCACATTTATATTATCTTAACTATAGTTGTTCTACATAAAGCGAGCAACTGCCAAGTTTTTCTTCTGTCAGTAAGAAAAATATTCTCCATTTACAAAAGCCACTCACCAAATCCTGAGGGACTCGCTTCAAATCCCCATTCACCCTCCTACCCTTTTTTTTTACCCAACCCCTTCATCGAAGTGAGACACCACAAAAGTGCCGTACCACATGTACACTGAAGTGAGTGTAGAACCTTTTGATATCACCTTCAGACACGAGGACGAGATAACTGACGAATTTTACTACTCGCTTTTAGCTCGGCCCTTAATCTTCAATAGAAGAGCACGTTTTCCTACGAGAATGTCCAAAAAAAAACAGTAAAATTTTTAAGTCCTCTAGCTCACAAATTTAACAGTGTCTCCTGAGAGGTATTTAACTGCCGGTCATAATGTCCTGGGTCGGGAGTCACTGCTCCACAAAATGGAAAAAAAAAGTGCTCAGGAGACAAAATCGACCTAACCGTGGAACATATTCCTGTATTAAAGCTTCCTAGTTACCGAGTTCAAATTAAAGCTGGGGACTCGTTTGCTGAGAGAAACTTAGGAGGGAGTAATCGCATTACTAAGCGAAGATACTTGAGCTTTAAATTTCTCCTACTCACCGAAAAGTCCAGGGAATAATATTTTACCAAAAAACGACTCATTAAAAAACTCCTTACCTGAAACAGAAAAAAAAAACATTTAAATATTTTATATCCACAACAAGTAAAAATCGGAGAAATCAAACAAGATTTCAAAAAATGTGAACGACTTTGTATTATAATTTAAAATAAATAAAGTTATATTGTTAACAGAAAACTGATGCATCTTTCGTACTTAAAAGTTCGTGTACAAGTACGATTCACGACTCTTTACTTTTAATAAGCTTCAGGCGGAAGGAGAGACATAAAAAGTTTTTAATCGCGAGCACCTTAGTTCTCGCTTTAATCTTTCTTTGCTGCAACTCGAATAAGTTGTTTGTAATGCGACTTAGTCACTTGCCAATCTTGTCTACCGCCTTACTTAAATAGATGCACCCTAACTAATATAAACAAAAACATTAATTTAGATTTCTGTTTATGAATTACACTCTCGTCAGATCTAAATGCCGAAATAGAGGCTTTATGATTCGCATAATGTAGTCAAGTTATTTTGCGAGTGATGTATTCACTTTTCAGCATAGTATATTCTAAAGCTGAGTTTATTTGTATAATAGCCTTGACGAGAAGAGGATCCTTCAGGGGATTAGAATTATGGGGTGTTGAATAGCTTAGGCAAGAAGGGGTTGCTTCCTGTTGCATACAAATCCCTTTACACACTGTTTTGTTGATAAAAATATCGATAACTAAATTAGAAAAAAAACTCTCTCACTATAGAATAAATTTGTAAATAATGCACCTATATAAAATTGGAGAAAATGCGTTTATGACCTCGAAGTAAAGAATTGCGTTAACGCTTTGTAGCCTGAAATTTCGTAAAGGATTATTTGGTCGGTGGTATATGAGAACATTTTCTCGAAAGTTTCGTTATTCGAGACGATCCTTTATTTTTCTGGCATCGTAGAACCGACGACTTATGGCGTGCTTGCACGCGAATTTTCGATCGTGCCAGCGACTTTTATGGTCGCGCACCATACTGGACGACCAATTACAGTTTTCAGCGTGCCCTCAAACGAGAGATTGCTTCGACTGGTAACAATTGCTCTATTCCGAACAATCTCGGCAACAAAATCAGCAACGTAGCAAAAACATACATATATTTTGGTGAGATATTACAGAATTCATATTCAAAAGTATACTGAGAACATGGAAAACCTAAAGTTATGGATAATATAAACATTCAAGTTTTATTTTCTTTTCTAGAGAAGAGCCTAAGTCGAAAAAATTAAGAGTATCAACTTTTTATGCGTGGATTAGAGTTTTAAGGTATTTAGTAAATGCCAGTGGAGAATCCAACTATTTGTACGCCTAAGTAGCGTCGAGTATCGCGAATTGTTCGAGCTTTGCTTGGCTTTACTTGACCACGCTCTTGAATATCCTCTGGATTTGTCCCAAAACTTTTAACCCCGCTTTATCGTTTACCTACTTGAAAGACAACAAAGGAAGAACTGGTATAAGAGAAAAAGACAATTAGAACAATTAGTTGATTGTTCAATCATTCACAGTTGACGTCGAGTTATCGACGTCGACAGCTGTCGATTTCATAACTCACAGATTCATTTTACATGTTTTGTGTAAAACCTGTTTCGAAATCGTTATTATATGTCAATGTTAACTCTTCGTAAAAAGGGTTTTAACTCTATTGTTTTTTCTATGGTAGAAATACGAGCAATTCGCAATGGAATTATTTTTTTTTATAGAGAACTTTATAGATATCGCGTTTCAATTGGCATATCAATTTTAACGTTTGCAGAGAGTTTTGTTTACAGTATTAAAACATGAACATGGATTTGTAAATCGTATTGAAAACATGAATTTTAGGTAAAAAAAAAAAAAAAAAAGAAATTGAACCTATGTTCATTTGGTAATACATAATAATATAATTCAGATATTATAGACAATTTAATAGATTTCAGAAGTATTCGAAGTATTACTAAGTAAAAATGATATAATAGTTAAATCAGAATCGAGATCAAAACACAATCCGATGGTGCGAAATCGTGAATGAGGTTAAAGTTTCTGTGAATTACAAATTAAGGAAGGTCCAGAATTACGGCCAACGCGGGATTACTCGACTTTCTAGGATTATTGAACTTTTATCGGTGAGAAAGGGCGGCGGAGGAAAAATCGAAGAAAAGGAGGCAGTGGGAAATGAACCAGTGCCACAGGGGTCCCGGTGGCAATCTACTGATCCGATAAATCTAATCAGCATGCTCATCGACCTACGTGCTGTATTCGCTCTTATTAATGATCTTTAAATCCACTCTCATCTCTCAATCTAATACTTCTTGCATCTCGAGTTAATCCAATACGTTTTACTCTCTGTGTGATGATATTGAATCTCCGATAGCACACAATCAAGGAATAGTTGGAATTCTATACTCTAGTCAGTTTTAGTGTTTATTGGAATAAAATCATGAGAAGAATTTAATCCATTTCAGTTCTTTAATATTAAACTATCATATGCCGTACGACACTCAGAAAAAAGTTTGGTTGATTCAAAAAAAATTTGGTTGAATCAACCCAATAAATGCATTGCTATAGGGTCAATCAAATGTTTGGTTGATTCAACCAAATTTTTTGGTTAATAAAGTTTG
>CAJFCO010000122.1:2206979-2229512 GCA_904066015.1 Synergus gifuensis
TATATATATATATATATATAGCTACGTTCCAGCACCTAAGGTTGATTAAGCTGCAGACACAGTGGTCTGTGCCACCAGAGCCGCTGTTAAATGTCTCGCATCTGTTACCGGAGCTTTTCTGTAGCACGCAGAACCTGTCCTGGCCAAGGTACCGTCGAAAAACATACCGAGAAGCCACCTTATCGCCCCGATTCGCTTCCTCTTTCTTCACTAAATTCCTGACCATTTTTCCTTCCGTGTTTTAACTTCACCTTACACTATCTTGAGTTTCTCGACGAACTCAACTCGAGAGCATTTACACTCGAATCGCACGAATTCCCTTTTGTATGGATCCACTCGTTATCCGAACTGACCAAACGTGCCGGAAAGTCAAGAGATTTGCTTCATAGACGAAAAATGTCTTTAATAAATGACATACTCATAATTCAATCGAAAAATACTCGTACTAGTTATTTTAAGTACTTGACATACTTCCAGTAATTAACTGAAAATATTCTTTACATAATAAAAAAATTAACAAACTATAATCAGCAAACCCAAAACCCCTCAAGAACAATTTTTCAATCAAATTAAGCTACAGTTTATTGCTGTTTTTTTAGAAAATTAATGGCTGAATAGCTGCTAATCAGGAGCTGATCAGATACTTGTTAGTTGCCTAGACTTAGACTTTATAAAAACTTTACATTTCTGGCCAGCCGAGCCTCAGCCTAGATCACCAGATTAGCCCCAGGATTGACATCTAGATGGTCTAGTCTGGGAGAAACTGCCCAGTCTCTGGAGGATTACCTATATTTATGTACTTGAACTCTAACTTTCGTAGTTTATACTTTATGCATAATAAATTTTCGTGATTTATTGCGCTAACCACTTTAAGTTCTCTCTAATCCTAAATTTGAACCAACTTTCGATAGCACCATTATTTTTAATAAAAATTGATAAAAGTCTTCAAAGTTTACTTCACAGAGAGTAAAAAATTACCTCTTTATGTGAAAATATAAGAATTTTTAAAAGCAAAGTTATTAATCCAAGAAAAAAGATAGCTTTAATTAAGAACTTAAACCTAACTGTAATTATTGTTTCAATATATTTACTCTTCATATTGACTATGAGGTATGTTTGATCTATTAAAGCATAACATTATATCGGGCGCTATTTAAAAAATTCATGAGTTCAAACTGACTGGCAGACCGATATAGATACAAAGAAAATTAATGACGGTGAGAGTTCGAGACACAAACGAGTTGAATAATTTATTCCTCTCAGTTAGCAGTGAACAAATAAATTGAATGAGCTCGATTCTGCAGCTGGTATCATTGAAAATCATGTTCGCGTTAAAAATACGTTTATGAAATTTTTCCGGATTCTTTCTTCTTTTAACCAGTGTCAAATTTGGTAAAAGCAAAGCTATTATGTAAAAGACAGGTTTTGGCAACGAGAAATTGGTATGAAATATACGCTATCGAAAAAATCGAGTTTCATTCACTCAAAGAGAAAAATTAAATTTGTCGTCAAATACTTAAAGAACTCAAGAGCTGTTCAAGCATCTTTCCGTTAATTATTACTGAAACAAGCAAAACCTCTTATATCTTTTGACTCTTTTCATAACTTTGATTCTAAATCTGCTTTAAATTTAAGTACGTATTCAATTATTTCAAGCCTTCACAAATTAGCATTGGAATTGAAAATAAGCTATTCGAACTATTCCCAACAAACTTTATAATTAAAAGACTCTGATAATTACATTAAAAATAACTTCTGTTTCTTTCAAAATTCATTTTCCTTTTATTTGAATGTATCTTTATTTAATGAATCAGTGAAATTGCTTCTACTTGTGAAACGAAAAACTAAATTAAAAAATGAACTCCCTCCTGATTTATCAAGTAAATGAGACTGGCAAGAAAAAAAGAAACAATGAAACAACGATAATTTGTTAGATAGCATTGTGTAGATTCGCGTTTTTGTGTTTGTGAATGTATACGAAAACGGGATTGGAAGGACCTCTAGTCCTCGAAACATCCCGGACTACGTTTAAAAGGTTAGTATAGTTTTACTAGATGCATAATTACATTTCCTATCCTGAGTAAAGCTCCATTAAAACCTTTAAACCCAACCGTTGCAATCATAAAGTCCTTTTCGTTAATTTAAAGGAAAGAAGATAATTATTATTGCATATTGACAACGTTTTTGCACAATTCAGTAAATTAATTTGAAAATATTAGGAACCTAGTTAAGATGTGACTAGGCCCTTATTAGTGATTAAATTAGGGCCCCATCTAAAAAGCCCTAATTGTGAAATAAATCATAATGAAGTGTAATGTACTGAAAGGTACAAAGACAGAAGGGGCACTAAGTTTAGATTGTGCGTCCCTGAAAAATTACATGATCACCGAACAAACAAATAAGAACTGATCGGATGATCAGAAGGCTTTGGGCCCCCGTCAAGTCCAGAGGGGAAGGCCACTCTGGTACACAGGAAAACACTTCCTATAATTGACTAGTCGATCGTTCTGGTGACGTGGTTTTGGAAACTGGTGCTGAGGAGTATCAAAATTCTTCCTGCGAGAAGTCTGCGACGATTTGGAATCACGGGGACGCTCGTGATTTCCACTTTTGCTTAGCAAGGAGTTCTGGATTGTTGGGACGAGGATTTAAAAGGAAAGGGACATCGTTATCGAATTCACCGTGTGGACGACTTCACTGATTTTATATGTACCGAGGTAGGAGATGAAGTTTTAATTATGTGTGAAATGAGTATCGGATCAGACGATTGTGTATTTTACTGAGTACGAGTGTAAATTGATGTGTGAGTGTAGATCGAACAAATACGGTGAAAGAAATTGTATCTCTGAAACCGTCCTGATTCGGGTACTTAGAATAAATGTCTTCAGAAGCGCTTTCGTGATACGAATTTGAAACCGTCAATCTTGTTCTGATCGCTCGGTCAACATAAATTGCTTTCGGCTTAATTCGGGTTGGGTGATGCTGATTCCGCGGATAATTGGCTCATATCAATAAAGTTCGCTGTAGTTTTCGAATAAATAAAAGCTGTGATGTCACTACAACGCACTCCTCCACCTTCAATAAATGATTCTTTGTCCTCCCAAAGAAAACGACAACTACAGAAGAAAATGTGCAAAAAACATATATTTATTTCAAGTTGTTTTAAAATTATGAATTTTGGTGTGATTTTTTAAATATCATTTTCAGATAGTTAATACAGGGAATATTTCGAAATATTCGTAAACCTAATCCACTATTTGATAAATTTATAGGAAATTTTCTTAAAATTGGGAATTGTCCAAAAGTGACATTCTGTTTATTAAAATTTCGCAAACTTTTTCCATTTTTTGAATCAGTTATTTTTTCCGTATACAGAATCGTTTGATTAATTTTGAATTGGAACTAGTTTCTCAAAAATCTAAGTAAGAATTGAGGGCTCAAACTGGTCAGAAAAACCTGAAATCTAGACTACCTAATAAGAAACCAATAGAACCAGGATGAAGAAATCTTTCAATATTAGAAGCACGGATAATATTAAATTTAAATTATGCGTGCTGTGGAAATTATGGATGTCTGCAGTTTTGTTTCTGTTCATAAATGTTTTGAAGATTTGACCTGATCCATTGATTGTATTCCAAATTTTGCAAGACTGCAAAAACATCAGGATATTCAGGATTAATTTTATATTCGTCTTTCCCAGTAAAAATGTGAATTCCAGCCAAGCGTCCGTCAACAACTAAACCAGCACCAAAATCATTATGGCCACAGTGTCTTAGTGCATGATAGGTGCAAACTTCCTTATCTGAAATCATAATATAAGGTCGATACCTATTTGCACAATCCCGATGGACCATTATCGGTACTCTGATTGATCGTAGTCTTAAAGGATGATTCGTTCCACGGCTGAAATCGGAAAGAAGACAAATGTTTAGTTTCAGTGATGCATGCCACGTAAAATATGATGTATGTATTTAATATATTATTGATAACTTACGTATTGCATCTAAAGTTGGATCCCCAACCACTAACTGTAGCAACTACGCCTGGCATTAGAGGTTCTTCATGCAGCTTTATATAGTAAGTCCTCTCATTATATACGAAAGGACGACCAACAACGAGCAAGGCAATATGAAGTTTTTTTCTTATTTCTAATACATTATTATTGGTAGTGCTATTTGAACTATTTTCACCATATGTAATTTGATATACAGCTGGAATCTCCGGAACACATAAAGCAGCAGTGATAACAGCGTATTTCGAAAGAATACTACCTACGCATCTTATACGCATTAAATATTTAATAATTACAACGTAGGGAACCTCTTGAATCGGGACTGGATTGTCTTCAAGCGGCACGTAACTAATTACTCGTTTTTCACGAACTAGAAAATCTGATGATTCCTCTGCAAGAATTTAATAAATTAATCTCTCATTATCGTATTTTCTGCCAGTTAAGCTTGCAGATAAATTTACATGAGATATCATTTTACTTACTAATTTCTTCATCAGCAAAGGTCTCAATAATTCCTTGAGACCAAATTCCACAAAAAATTAAAAAAAAGAAATATATTTTTTTTGACATTTTACAGTTCAGACGATAAAATTCGAGTTTTTCAACTTATTATACAGAAGATGAGGCACAAATGTAGACATTTTTGGCGTTTACTATTTATAACATATCTTTATTTGCAAAGTTTATCTTTATTAGCGGAAAAAATTTACTTGCTAAATCTTATTACGACGTTTTAAATAAAACGTCACGGTTTTTTATGAATATTAAATACTCAGAACACGAAAATTTTTATATTACCTTCACATCGTATATCATTTATCGCGCCATTAAAATATATTACAAAAATTTTTGTACCAGTTCTAACGCAAAAGTAAATTTTCACACAAAAATTCATATTTTTATAACAATTTGAAAAAAAGTCTATGTATTGCAGAATCTTTCATTATGGCTTTTTCAATAAATTAATAGTTTTTTTTAACACTTTTGTAATTATTGAAGTTATATATTTTCCCTTGAATTTCTAAAATGTTAAATTCTATTCAATATTTAAATAGTAAAGCGATCACTATTAAATGAATCGTATTGTAAACTTTCAAAAAGCAACCGAAAAAATATCTTTCATTGGGAAATCCGGGAAATAGCTGGGAATTTTTTTTTTAAGTTTGAGTGGTCACCCAGAAATTCCATAACGAAAATATTTCTGTAATGAATTAAAATTCAATCCCTAAATGGAAAAAAATGTTGAAGCGAAAAATTTTCATGATTTAATTTTCAGAAAGTCGTTAGCTGCAACGTTTATTCCTTTTCCGGATTGAGAGAGAATCGGAGTAAAAAAACTGGGATTAGTTGGATAAAGTCAGGAAGTCCCAGACTGGCTGGCTGAGTTTTCTTCGAGATATTAATTATCGTTCCTATTACGGAATAACCAAATACAGAGAGATGGCATCCAGTGAGCTCTCTCGGAAGAAGAAGCGAGATGATAATGAATCGGCTTTCCTGGCCATGGGCCGCGAAAATAAGGGGTAGGGGCAATTGGTGGAGAGGGATGAAGAAGAGGTGGATTCACCACGAGTGGCGCAAAGATAAATTGAAATCGGAAGCTCGGATTTAATTAAAAAACTTTACTCCACTGTGAGACAAGAACCACATTAAGACGTAATTTGCAAGGAATTCTCCTCTCGATATTATAGACTCTTTCAAATAAACTAGATCAAAAAATGTAGTCAAAAAAGAGATTCACCAGATATTAAATTGCAATACACCATAAAATATTATGAAAGAGTCAAATACATATAATATTGCTAATGAAAACTATTAAAAACATGAAATAGGGGATCTTTTTAAAAATCTCTGTTTTATAAAATAAATGAAGAATTGTTTGTGAGCTACTGAAAAATATTAAATGGCTCTCCTAAATATTTTTGTGTAGAGAATGAAGAGATACTTGAAAAAGTCCGTTGTTTGAAAAGTAAATCCGTGTAGAAACAGAGCCGAAAGCTTTGCTATGTCAGGAGAGTAAATAATGGTGTTTTGTGACATCCAACAGACAGTTTTTTTACGGACCACATACTTCCAAAGGGAAGAATAAGAACCCTCGTCAAAAGAACCGATTCTTCCTACTAATCGTGAACCTTTCGAGTTTTTCTTTTAGAGACCCTAACCCAAAGCTTTAAGAAAAAGTTATCAGAAAGAAAGACTTATTCGACTCTCCATTAAAAGAGCTATTTTTATAAAGAGGGCTTCTGAAACCATCTAAAACAGGTTTTAAATTAAATCGATTTTAAGAACGCCAGGAACTACAAAAATTTCAATCGAAAGAGTTCAATAAAAACATTCATTACTTACTTGAATATATAAGCTTCGGCGTTTTATCTGCGTAGCTCAATAAACTTTTCAGTAGTAATCAGTTTATGACTGTTCTTAAAACGATCGAATCGATTTTATAAAATATGAAGCTGTATATTCTTGCTAATAAAGGGCAAAGAAGATGATAAAATAGACCACAAATCTGACTTAAAAACTGGACCAAAATATCACCATCTGTCGGATGAAATATCATACGATAAAAATAAGCTCGTTGGCTCTTTTGTTTCGCTGCCACAAATAAATTACGCGTTTTCGGCAAACGCGGTCGGCAATATCGAATATTGGACTTCTGGCATCACTATAGATAGAAACAACTTATAACTTCCCTAAAATGCTTACCAGTTTCCTCGCTACTACTACCACAAACAGGGGTGAAGCCGTAGATTCAGAAAATAATTCTTGGCCACATCCTTTTTAAAATTTGATTTTGATGGCTAAACTAGAGGGTCAGAAAAATGGAAAGGAAATGGAGCTTCTCGAGGCAGCGTAATTTGAGAGAAATTAGAAGAAAAGAAGCAAAAGAATTTAATCGGACAAACGTGTGCTCAAAAATTGCTAAAAGTTTTCTAAAGATAAAACTTGGCGGACCAAGAACACCTCATTTATATCGGCCATTATATTCCCGGTTTCTAACTTCAAAGCAAAGTCATTCTTCTTTCATAGTGGATATCGATTCTGTCGTTGCAGTTCCCTTTTCAGATATTTTTATTTTTTTAAAAACCATTCAGTCCCAATACAAAATAGCTATTGAAAATCTTTTCATAACTCTAAAATTTCATAAAATCTATTTATCTTTTATGCAGTACCATACAATTCTTCGAAGTCTCTTAATTTTAAGTATTTTAATATAAAAAATTTTAATTATAATACTACAATTTTTGAGAAAATTGAGTTTGTCAAGAAAGTAAATTTAATCGACTAAATGTTTTCTCTTGTCATCGTTTCGTATCGACTTTCGTCAATTCGGGAAAGACGACACAACGACTAGCTGAAAAGGGTGTGCACACAGAAGGAGAAAACGTGTTTTCCAGAGACCGAAGGAACGACGACGAGTTCGTCTTTTATCCTGAGGGTTCATCCCAATTTCAAATGCAAATACGAATTGAAGAGCGGCTCGCCCCAACGATTTTCGCACCCCATTTGCGGCAGCTAGTTGCCTCACTGAATAGTCATTGCAGAGGGACTGTGTACGCTTCGTTTCAATGGGGCAAAGAAAAATAAGTCATTGAACCAAGGTCTAGATGTATGTCAACGAAGTCAAACTCTGAATCTGAAGCGCATGAATATTCCCACAGTATTATTTTCCCTTATATTTACTTTATCGAAACTCGTGACTTTTTGTTCAGACTGCACGTCTGAAACTTCAACCAATATAGTTTAGATATTTAATTATTAAAAAAGGTAAACTCATTTTTTAATTAAATTCCTGGCTAAAAAAATGTAACATTCTCGCAACTCACCACACAGTACCATTCTTGGTCTCAACGAATAAGATCTGGATTTAAGCTTACCTGAAACATAAATAAATGACATTTTGTTAGTTTTTTTATGAATAAATTACGTCAATTCGATATATAAACTATCTCTCTAAATACGAATTAACAGGGTGTCTAGTGATCAGGAAATTGGAAATTCCGGGTTTTCTCCCGGTCTTTTCCCGGTTTCCAGGTCCGCTAGACATATTTATACCACTATTTTTGTCGCCCTATACAAATTTTGCTATAAAAACAAATATTTCGTTTGTAAGATCATCAAACATCGCAGATAAAGAGAATAATTAAATATAAATTATTAAATATGAAACATATTAAATTTCTGTATACAGAAATGTTCGAAAAATCGCAGAATTTTTCCACCCATAAAAGTTTCACCCCTACTGACCTACCATATCATCATTACCATGAGAAGAAGGTGGATAAAAAGCAGGATGAGTTGAAACTCAAGAGTGCAGCCCCTACAACCTTGTTCTCTCGTGGGCAAGTAATTTATCGGGGTAATAACAATTTTTCCGTTTTAACAGTACGCGGCACACGTTCGCGTCGAAATGCACTTGGAGGTAGTGGTGGTGTCGGTGGTGGCACGACGGTGCGGATAGTGGATGAGGAAATCGCACGGAAAGGGGAAAAGCGGGTATCGCCCGGGGTCTGCTGCAGATCCGGCAGATCCGGTACCATCGGAATGCTGGCAAATGTATGCCGTATGCAAATGTGATCCGAGGCGTGCAGTAATCTGGAATTTGCTGAGACGTGTACATTTTGCTGTAAAGGATTGTCGAGGCTGTATGCGATATAGCCACTCGGATATCCTGTTCTATCGTAATTCGACTAAATAGCGACTTACGAGGTGTTTATACTCGCAAAATTTCACTGAACATGGGTCTTAGTATTGTTTCTATGGTGTCAAGCATCTCAGGTTAAGTGCCCTCCTAAACAACTTGAGAACTTTCTTCATTTTGAGTGTTTGTATTGAAAATAAGCAGAGGATTCTCGAAGGTAAATAATTAAAGAATTTTCATTTAAGCCATTTGAGTAGCGAAGGTATTTCTGATTCAAGTGAGGGAAATTGACTCTCCCTAGCTTGATCTTACCTAAACTTCACTTCTTGCATCAAAGTCACGTAAAGGTCGAGTGACACAAATGGATGCTTCATATTTGACTTCGAGGAGTTTATTTGTATGCCAGATGTGAATTTCGTGAACACAATGCGCCGTCCAATGAGCGCAGAACAAATCATGGATTGACAACTGGGTTAGATACACTGAAAAGTTTGTCGCATTGTATACGTTCACTCGTGCTTATATTTTCCAAATATATTCTACAATACAATGTATCCCTATAAAACAATTCAGCTCTTAAAATTCAGTTTTACAATATACTTTACGGATCCATCACATTAAATATAATGGAAATATCAAAGATATTCAAAGAAGAAAAGAAATTTGAAGGAATTCCGCGAGATTTAAAGAGTCTTATCAAGTTTAAAGGAATTTTGAGGGTTTTATTAAGTTTTATGCGATTTCTGTGTAATTAAAAATAATCATAAAGACCCTTTTATCGGTAACAATCTAATAAAATTCAATATCTAAAATCTGTTTCTTATTGCAACATTCAAAGTTACTACCCTAGAAGGACTGTAACTGCACTCTTGTTCATCGAGGATAATAATATTTTATTGCAGAATTCCTATAAATGCGATTCGTGTATTTCACATCAGAAATAAAAAGGACTTGCACGAGCGACTCTCTCGATCAAAACCCCTTTGTCTATTGAGAGTTTCCGAATACAGCAACCATAACGTCTACGTACAGACAATTGTCCACAGACAATCATGAAAACCGAAGTCTGCAACCCTATAGTTATATAATAGGGCAAAGCGTTCAAAGTCCACACTGTTCGTGAAATTTCTCTTTGCAGAGTGGAGACTTTTTTTCCGATTCGGCATGCCATCGATTTTCATTTTCTCACTCGCGATCTGTCATTTGTGGTGCGTGTCATTTACTGTGTGACAGTTAAAACAGAATAAAAGGATCGCGTAATAATTCTACCTGCACTTGTCACGCCTTAATGGAGGTATTTTATCCATCAAGCATAAAGGGTTTAACAGGGTTTAATTTTTAGACTTATGAAATATAAATAAAAATAAAAATCGAATTTGCGAAAGTGAATTTTGGGGAATTTGTCAATTTATTAAAAACTTATTCTATATTCAAATAAGTTGCTCTGATCTTCCCTATACTGGATTATTCTTATCAGAGAATTTTTCAATAACCCTCGGGCGAGTATTTCCGATTATCAAGCGACAGGATTTGAATTCTCGTCACGTTAGCTGAACTATGAAAAATAAACAACAAAGCCGCAGAACAAGCAGCTTAATATTGTTTGGCCCCTACGGCGGTATTTATTTCTAATCAAAAATTTCGCATGTATATCCCAGCTGAATTTCGGCGAGAGTTGTTGCATAGTGCATGAGTTTATTTCCATCCAGTGGTATCTGTTCTCAAAAAACGAAAAACATCATTGTCAGATCGAATGCACTTCTGTACTACAATATTATGTAAATTATACTGTACTCGGGTCAGATTTATTCACGCGAAATCCCGAAATTACGTGCTGTGGAATAACAACATGTTTTGAAACAAGTGATTCTTTTTATATTTACTGTTTTTTTCTCTCGGGCTTTAAAATATGTTTTACAAGTTTCTATAGATTTGTCTCTTTTTCACTAGGCAAGGAAGAACTATTGACATTTTTTATCAATAAGCCCAAATTTTCCGAAATTTTCAACACGATGTCTTAATTCATGTGGACGTCAGTTCAAAAAACATTTCAGTAATGGTTCACACGAACCCGTTGATATATATTATTAAATTAATTAATATTCGTGGAATTTTAAGAATTTTTAAGAGATTTGTAAAATCTTTTCTAGAAGAAATCTACTTTATATGAAATAGTTATGAGGATTACAGAAAGTTAGAAGATATAATTAATCACTATCACTGATTTAATCTGCCGAATTCAATTTGATGAATTTAATTATTTATAACTGAGGGTGTGAGAAGTATTCGGATCTAATACGGATGTAAGAATCCCTTTACCCGTTAACAGGTGGTTTGAAGTGTTTCCCTTGAGGGCTCTAAGGAAGGGTTGATGATCGTTTTGAGAGCAGTATGAGTATAAGAGAGAATTGGGGCAAACTGCGACACAAATACTTATTCCTATATTGTTTTCTCCCTCTATTGTTATGTCGACACTAGTCGCGATCTTCAGTATTTTCGCTCGAACATTCACCCTTGTTTAGTTATTTTTCTCTTCATTTACGTATCACATACATTTTTAAAAACATAACAATGTGTCGCATCACATATTCAGTGCACCTTTATAGCTTCTTAATTTTTTAGAATCATGAGACTGAATGTTAACTGAATCATGTTAACTGAAGTCTAATTATCTACTAGAGGTGATGAAAAATTTCTGAGTGTAAAATAAGTGGCTACTTTGTTAGAAATCCGTAGTACTTTTCTTTAGAACCGACGGAAGAGGCGAAAGCATAACGAGTTTTTATGTTCTTTTTTGCTTTTCTCCCTCTTTCTCTTCCGTTTACGAAGATGCACCTTTTCACCCATCACAGTATTCTCGCTGGAAGCACGCAAAGGAGGCAGCCTATTTTTGAGCAATAAAAATCAATGGCATCTTTTACTCCCGCTAGCACGCGAGGCACGTCGGTAAAAGACACTAAGAGAAAGAGAGAACAAGAGAGAGAGTGAGAGAGAGAGAGAGAAAAAAAAGAGAATCCTTAGATAGAATGCCATAAGGCGCTTAGCCTTTTGACTTTCATCCCGTGGCACTGAGGGCAAAGCTTCCGCTTCCTCAACAATTTCAATCCGACTTTGAATTCACTTGCGAGATAAGAGCGATCTTTTATCTCCTCTTAAGCCACTATTTTGCAACTACATCCCTTTAAAGCCTGATTATCGCACTCACAAATGAAAAAAATGTAGTTAAGGGTAGCAGAGTGAAAAGTAAACAAAGAAAACTTTCTCTTTTCGTCAAAATATAACATTAGTCGAAATTACATATTAGAAATAAACTTTCTTCCTTCGCATAAAAATGCTATAACATTCTCAGCCGAGGAAAATCCACAGAGGGTATTATTAAAAAAGTTCTTTTCAACTTGTACGTTTTATACACTCAACTCTATTTTTATAACGTAAAAGAACACAAAGAACGATCAAAACTCCCTTCGTTATACACAGAACATTCACAATAATATGTATTCCGTACAAAACGACTTACATCATTAAAAGCAAATAAGTTTTCTGAGTATTTTCCGTGCGTGAAAGAGTGTCGCTTCAATTGTAGGGGATTCGTTCTAGCATATTTTAAATTATCAAATTATAAAACTGGAGTTTATGTATTCTATCAGTCCATTCAGATTGAAATTGCGACGTTTCCATTGGAGTTTTATTGAGTAGCAAACAGGATATTTAATAAAGGGACTTGAAAGTACTGGATCAAAACTTTATGAATTTCTGAACGATAATTTAAAAACAATTTCATATGAAAAATATACAACAAAAATTGAAGGAAACATTTATTATGTTTCTTCTCTGGAAAGAAATTCGTGAACTCTTTCTGTATTTGAATTAAGGGGATTTAAAGTGGAAATTGAATGCGTCCAAGTTTTGCAAAAGCTTTTGCGTGTAGCATCAGAGGGTTGCGGATCTCCATCGCAAATGTAGAACAACGCACAGCATAACGCGAAATGAAACGTGGCGGCCGTTAACGTTGAAGTTGGGAATGGTGAAAGGATTTTAATATAAAATTCCAAGCATTCCAAGTTCTCGGTTTTCAGAGCAACTCGAGACCTGACAGGAGGAAACGGTTGGACGCATGCGGAACTTCCGTCGTTCCACATACGAATATCCCACACAAGAGAATGTCTACCACTAGCTAGACATTCTCTTTCATCCACCCCATGTCTCTCTTGTATTGCTTGTGCGTAAGTGATGCGGACATAATTTCTACGTCACACTTGCGAATTCATCCACAATAATCTACACCCAGATCTCAACGTCAAAGTATAATCGCATACATGTGTTTGCAAAACTAAGTACAAATAGTTACAAAACTTTCAACATTCCAGGTTTATACGACGTGAAAACTTTAATTAATATTTTGTTCATAGTTTTAATTGTTTCATTATAATATTAAGGTCAAATGTGTATGTGACGATTTAGTAATATCAGTTATCAGAGTACTTATTATTAACAAAAGGTGATTTTTAAATATAAATAGATGTGAAGTAGGTGACAGAAAATTCAGGAGAAATTTTAAGGAATTGAAAAGAATTTAGAAGATACCAAAAAAAATCTAAAAGAATTCTAATTTACAATTGTATAACATTTTAATTATTAAAAATGTATGATGTAATTAAAAACTGGAAAATACTTTTGTGCAATAAAATATTCCCTGGAGAAATCTAGGCTGTGAAGTGCGACTATTTTTACAGAGGAATGGAAATTCTGCATTTGTCGTGGGATGTTGAGCGAAACAAGCTGTGAATTTTTGGCAAGGAAAGAAGTAGAGAAAAATCAGATTGATTGTTAGCAGCATTGTCGGATTTACAGAGTCGTTGTATTCAAGCGATTGTATGCACCAGTAAACCTCTATTCGCATCTTTCTCTCTATCTGGATCTTCTCTCTTTTTCGACAAGCTTAGAAAGTTTACAGTTGCCAGTAAATCTAGTGGATCTAGGCATCTTTAACATTGTACAGAGATAGTGAATAAGGTATATCTGTTGGACAGATTCCAGTGCAGGAGCTGGCTAGCGGGGGTTAAAATGGCAAGCCTGGTCGGAATGGTTGTGGGGTTGGTATTACTGATATTAGCGTCGTCAGTAACTCTTTCGAAATGGGCTTGGCACGCCTGGGTACTTTCAGCCTCCCTGAATCACGCTTCAGATCCTCAGCTTATATACCTGACATTTTTTTTGACAAGACACTGATCCCAAACAAAGAATTTCAAACCCCTTTCCCTATATTCATCCTTGAATGAGGTCAAAGCTCTTTTTTCCCCGAATTCATTTCCTATAGAAATCTCAACTTCATCGACATACCTAACTGTCTTGAGCTTTTTCCATGCCGAGTAGTTTTTTACAATAAATTCATGTTTCCGAGACTAGTAAGATTATTAAATTCATTAAAAATTATAATTAGTCAGAGAGAAAATTCAGACAATTCTAATTAGGGAAAATTAAATTGCTATAAATGATTCAACAATTTAATTTTCATTTATATTAAGTTTCCAATTACGTACAATTAATTAGCTTTCCTCGCTGGTTTATAATTGCAAAACATAAATTACGAAAGTTTGGCTAATTTAGATACAATTCAGTATAAATTAAGTGAACGAAATTTATATTAATCATAATTAAAAGCTTTTCATCTCAAAAATATATATGAGTGGAGAGTTTACAACTTTAAATTTCGATTTACAGTGATTATATTAATTATTAAATTAACAATTTTAAACGAATAAAATTAATTTTTAATGCTCCTTTATGACCCTCTGTTTGATTAAATTCTAATAAAATAGATTTTTGATAATTTCTTTTTATTTTAAAAGCATATTTTTATATTTATCGATATTAATGGTTTTTATGGTAATATTAAAAAGAGCAATTTAAAATTCTACTTTAACATCTCTTCTCATTCTATAGTAGGTACTTTAAATTATATTATCATTTTTATAGAATTGTCATTAAAATATTATGAATTGGAAGATTGGTAATTCATGGGAGATATTAATGTTTATCTAACTCGTTTCTCTTGAAGTATTTTTATACAACTGAGTGCATTTCTGAGTCGACGAGCAGCCATAAAGTAGAGTTTTATTCACTGAATTCCGCCAGATATCGAAGAAATGATCGCCCCTTGGGAAAAAGATCTGTGCACTTTTTAATGGCATATCAGTTCTCGCGACCAAGAAGAAATGGTCTCAAGAGAGCTATAGTTTTCATGGCAAGTTATTTTTTCAAGAGTGAGATCACTTTTTTTTTTTAACTTTCGATACCGTCATTTTTTCAACGCAAGTTTTCATGCAATGACTTTTACTCAAAAAATTAAATCTCATTTCGAAAGAGAAACTACATTCATATTTTTAGCTCTAAATATTTTTCATAAAACTGTTCCTACAAAAGTACTCGGTAGTGCGAAAAATTCTTCCTCAGTGGTAAAAGAAATGTGTGAAGATTTCATGATATCGGATGATTGAGCCTTGAGAAGATTTGCTTAAAGTTTCATGGGAATTTCAGAGTTTTGAGTTTGAGAGTCTAAAAGAGGATTTCTAAAAGATTTAGCTTAGCTTCATCTCTCAGTTACTTTACTATCTCTTCAAGAATTTATCTTAAATAAATAATTCAATTGTAAAGCAGAAAGCAGATACAGGGAGATGTGAATTTTGAAAAAATGCAAATGAAAGTAAAAAAAGTGACATAATCACAAGCTGTATTTGAATGATTGCTTAATAAACTTTTCGACCCATACAAGTTTTCAATAAAGGAAAACTAACTTTATATTTTGTTAATGTTTTTGACAGCGAGTCTTTGAAGATTAAATTCAAAAGGAGATTTTCATATAGAAGAGTAAATACTTGAAATCTTCAATTTCTTTTGATTCCAGAAGTCACATACTTACAAAGTACATCAAGAATACAAAAGCTGTCTTGGAAAAGCTCAAGCTCACGTTTTCGAATACCTATTTTATGTTTGGATTCTTTCGAGCTCTCAAGACTTCAGTCAGGTATTACGACTTACTGTTGTGTACTACTACTGAGAGAACTGAAAGCGCCGGAAAGCATTAAAAAGTCATTGTTCATAAAACGCAGCCTATTGAAACGAGGGCAATAATTTACCCTTCCTGAATGTTTAAAGTCATTTCAAGTAGAGAAAAGTAATGCTGTCTGACAATATAACTCACTTTACCTAAGTGAAAGTAGGTAGTATTGTTCAACACCTTAAAGTATATATAAATTA
Organism: Synergus gifuensis; assembly: GCA_904066015.1. Classification (NCBI taxonomy): domain Eukaryota; kingdom Metazoa; phylum Arthropoda; class Insecta; order Hymenoptera; family Cynipidae; genus Synergus; species Synergus gifuensis. Next base: position 2,222,891 of record CAJFCO010000122.1, read on the forward strand.
CTTGTTTAATTATAAAACAACATCAAAAGAATTCTACATCAGACTGAATATTCAATATGAAAATATATTAAATGTGTATAACATATGAATCAAGTTTTTATTCTTGTTCTTCAAAGAGACGACCTACAATTTGCATCTCTTATCTAACGATAGTTTTTTTACAAACTGTAAAAACTCGCTGAATAACATGTTTGCGAAAACATATAAATTCAAAAAGTTTTCTTATGCTTGAAAATATTCAAATACAATTTGCATTTGAAAAAGCAGTTCCAAAATATATGCAAAGCGATGAAAATATTTTTCTCTCAAATTCTGAGTACTTTTTACAAGTCTGCTGAATTTTTAACCCAAATCATTCCATTCGAAAAGTTTCCTTTTTCTTCCACAGTTAATAAAAATTTATACTGATTCTTAATGAAAGCAACAAAGTAAATTTAGGCAAACTGACTGGACGAGATTCAATTCACTGAAATCTATTCTGTTTTAAATGAATAGACTAACAGTCATCTTCACTCGACTGATCAAAGCTTCCTAATCTCGAAACAACGTGAATTTCAAATACTCTTTTATCCGAAACACACTGGAATTTACTAGCCTCGCATCCTTGCTTTTTTAAATAACCCTCTATATATCAACGGTATTCGATAACATTTTTTTTGGATATGCATTCAATTTGCCTGCAGCCAGATATCAATCAAAGTGGAATCAGGCGTGAATATATCCCACCCAACTAGGTGTTTGGCTTCTGCCACATTATTTTGCCTCTGGGATTTTAAAACCATCCCAATAAGCATGCAACTAAGCACCCGAAATCGACGCGAAAAAAAGTGCAGTTGACTTGCCTCAAACCACGAAATCCACCACCAAATCGAAGCTTTCCTCCCTTTGTTTTCGAACTTCAAACGGTGCTCCACAAAAGTCAGCTTTAAATCTTTTTCCTTTAAACTTCGATAGGTCCAAGTTCACATTTCACCTGCACAGTTTCACTATTCACTATCTAATACACTGGATCACTAATCAGAAGATTCGCGAAAGATCAAAGTTTACAATTATCAGTTGTATTTTTTCTTTTTATTATCACTTTGTTTTTATTTTAAATCCAGCCTCCAAAACATAATTCACGATGCACAATTTAATTACATATCAGTTGATACTTATCATTTCCCAGCTTAGGGAAGTGTCCAATGACGATTTATACGGTATACACTGAAACGCGATCAACACCCTCTACGCATTGGTGACAACGTCGGCGAGTTTAATTACGCTTTCGAAATTCTATATCGGCACCAAGGACGATCGATCGCCTGGAGCAATAACCAAGGTGCACTGAATATTCGATACAAACAGGATATCCTTGTTTACTCCGGCTTCGCAAACTCGGATGACGCTGCCCCAAAACTATTTCTCATAAATAAAGTGATATAAACTCAAAAGACCTGACGATAAAATTCCAAAAACCACAAATCAAAATCTAAACACAAACACTTTGAAACTTTTTATTTAACTTTTTCTTTTTGATGACTTTCAACATTTTTATCAACTGAGAGAAAAAATTGCAAATGAAAAAACACTAGTCATTGAATATGGATCTAAGTGACTTTAATAAAAATGTAAAATCGCTGTGGATTTAATTTTCACGTGTTTTACTTTGCAACACTCTTCTACTTTAGGTTCTTTTTAATTCAGATTATTTTTACCTTAGGTAATGTTTCCTTCAGGTAAAATTTTATTTTAGAGAGAAAATTAATTTATTTTTACAATTAAAGCCGATTACATTTTTTTGATTATGTCTTTGACCGCGATAAATATACCGGCGAAATATCAGGGTAAGACAACACTTCTGGAAAGACACGCGCGTTATACGCTTTCGGCAAGCGCCCTTCGTCGAATAGCGAAAGCTCGGTCCAAAGCTCTGAGTCTCCACCCCCTAGTGCTTGCGAGGTTATCCGGAATCAAACGAAGCCCTCCGAAAGAGAGAGCGAGAACGAGAGAGGAAAAAGTGAGATAGAGCTAGTTGGGGAGAAATAGGAAGGATAGATACTTGCAACCCTTCATTACATCAATGAATTTCTTTTAATGAATCTACTCAAAACACATTGCAAATCCATACGTTGGAAAGGAAGCAAATTAAATTAAAAGGAAATTTAATGGATCTGCTATAACTAATTGGCTTTGAAAAGCTAATATTTATATTAAAATATTAATATTGGAATTTAATTTCGAAGTATTAATAAGTATGCAAATAAAAAAAAAAAATATTAAAAACCAATTGCAACTTAGAAATTCTTCTTCCTTTAAAAAAAAAACAATTAATATTATCGAATTTTTCTAAATCAAACAATAACTTAAATATTTAGTGACAAACCTTTAAGTGCGATGCGGGAGTGCAAAAGGCATCATCAGATTGGATTACATTTATTTAAAGAATTTGCTGTTTTTTAAGAACAAGAATGTCGAAAATGCAATTGGTTTTTTAATATTTTATAATTTTTGAAACCTAATACCCTAATGTAAATACATATAGAAAACAGCATTTCGTAAAGTTTGCGTAAAAGTAGCGTTTGAGAGAATCGAAAAAAGTTCTATTGCAAATGGCTCAAAGTTGCAGCTAAAAAGTAGAAGTGTCTGCAGCATTAAGCATTCAGAAGCAGTTCCAAAAAGGGTTCTGCGGTCCAGTGTGATCCGCAAAGTAAAGAGTGGACTTTGAAGCACACAAAGGTTGCAGAATCGTTGATTGGAGAGATCAAAGCTCAAACGAGTTGTACTCTTTGTGTTCTACATGTATTGATCCCCATACTTTCCTGTAGAGTATGGATAAAGAGCTAGGTATTTAATTATCTTACCACATGGAAACTCGTCTGAGATTGGCAGTTTTATTAAAATATCAGAAGAACGATTGTAAAAATCTACTAACACTTTTTCTTTTTTTATATCTCTGGACCTTGAAAACTACACGTGCGATTTTTTCCTTTTTACTTGCGTTGTACTTTCTTTTATAAAACTAATTTCAATATTTCGAAACTAATTTGAGAAATTGGACAAATCAAACAAGATTTCAAAAGATTTGAATGAGTTTAAAGGATTAGAAAAACTGTCAATGGATTTCAAAACAGAAATTATTTCAAGATTTCAATTTGGGATTTCAAGAAGTTTGAATAAACACAGGATCCTAAGAATTGGAAAGAGTTTTATCAGTTTTCAAAAAATACCTGGGAATACATGGATTGACAAAAAAAAATCACGGAACAAAAAACACAAGTTAAACAATCGGGAACATGGAAACTTCAATGTAGACAGAATAAATTTTCGATGTTTGGCTGACGAAAGGTAAACCATAACTACTAGAACTGACCGACCATACATTGACCTGTACTACTGACACCACTATCTCCCCCTAATTTTTTATATTATGAAAAGAAATATCCATAGTTTCAATTACACTAAGTTTAACTTTTCTTTTACATGTACAAAAGTTCACTGGATATATTAATGTTTTGCTGAAAGTTATACAACCGGAATGAGCAATATTCGAACTAACAAGAGAGAGTACTGGTTTCCTAAATTGATATTCAATATAACCAAATGGAGAGAATCTAGTGTCACTCAATCGGCACATCAGCTTTGATCATTTCGGCTTGATACACGAATGCCACCTTTTGAACCAATTGACTTCCCAATACCAATCACATCTACTACAAGATGCAGTTAGGCCAGTTGCAATTAATTATTTATCCGCTTTCAATCTAAATTAACCGTTTCCAATTGGAATAGTTTTAAAATAATAGTGGAAAAGTATAGATTTAGTTTATTTCAAACTTTAAATCTCGTATTTTTGGAATAAACAGACTTGACTTTTAAATTAAATAACGAATATTGTGGCACAAATAGAATTTGGTTTTAAAATTCATGAACATGAATAAAGGTCTGTCATCTCAAAATGGAAAGGTTGTTAATTTATTTTCAAATTTAACCGAATTGCAGGCAGTGAATCTAAAAATAAATATGCACACGCATACATAGAAATTGTAACGGTGGAAATTTAATTATGTATAGCGAAATTAAAAACAAATATATATATTGCGAATTTCAAAATTGTTTTCCCACTAAAGTATTCATATTTAATATATTTCAGAGTAACCCATTATATGAAAATGAAACAATTTCAAAGTCTGTTTACCCTTTTGTATCAATAGAATCTAAAAGTAAAGATTGAGTAATGAACTCATGTTTTGACATTAATCACACCCTGTCGTGAGCTCATAGCCGATAATGCTCAACCAACACTCTCGCCGCCTGAATATCGACAAACAATTAAACCGACGCGACTCCACGGGGTACCTGAATATTTTTCACATTACGAACTCCTACTAGGTTGTTTGCTTGTGTATGAAATGCATATGTATGCACATAGAATACCTTTATGTCCTTTACCCCGGTTTCTGTGACCCGGGTCGTAAATATTTGACGAGTAGCTTCTGGTGTCGTGGCAATATTGCCTCTGATGAAACTGCACGTGAGAATGCACTCAAAATATATACTCCCATGTGTGAACATTTACAGACAATATTCAAATTCCAGTTTCATAAAGTTCTTCCGGAAATAGAGTCTGGCGCAAAGTCATCAAATGCAAGACACAATCAGTTTGATAGATATTTTTGAAGTATTTATTGCAATTTATTTAGGAATACGTCAGTACATATTTACGATATAGTAAGTTCTGCATTTTTATGTTTTAAAAGAAAAAGAAAAAAGTTGAATAAACTTGACGACATGGTACGTACGGGTAAGTATGTTAAACCAAAAGTCCCCAACCATGTATACCAACCGATCCCCGTAAAATCTATAAAACATAAGCATTATACTTTCTAATGTCCGCGTGGCAAACATTAATGTAAGTTAAGGCAACTGAGGCATGGATTCAAGCCAAACGGCCCCACAATGATCACTGGCGTCCCCAACTCCCCATCATCCCCTGGCTTTCATTCAATCACCAGAAAATATATATTCCACGTACAGAAATTATATTTTCCATTATTTAAGGTATTTATTATCATCTCATCGATTAATTATTCGTAAAAGCTTTTAGGGAAATTGAATATTGAAATATCAAGAAAATAAAATCCTATTTTTTCTGTACCCGTGTCAGAATGCGAAATTAATGGATTTGGCTGACTAAACGAGGAATTTTACTACTGCGCCCACTGACTGACTCTAAATCGACCTCTACTACTGCAGAATTAGTAAAAACAGAAATAAAACTGCAAGTCTTACCAGAAAAACAACAGCAAACTTAAAGAACCAATCACTGTTTAGTTTCTTATCTGCATAAACAATTTCTAAAGGAAGATCAAAATTTAAATAAACTCTCTGCATAAAACAATTGAACGGCATTAAAATCTACGCTATATAAATCTAAAAAAAAAAAGTTTTATCTGGGGTGTAAAAGCCCACATTTCGCAGCAAATAAAATAGCTCTTTACGAGGCGAATGACTCGTGTCCTGAATTTCTAATGCAAACAACAAAAACAAACATGAAACTCGAATCGAGAGAACAGAATCGTTTTCCGTGCAACAAATTCAGAGACTGATAATTAATTGAATCTACTCTGTTTAGAGAGGAAGAGCGAAATACTCGATCCCGACGAACCCCGTTTAGGAAATTAAACATAACGAGGTAGATGGGATTATGGTAAGCCTCGGTTGGAAACGTAACTAATTCCAGTCTATTAGCTATGAAATTTCACGACCATCATTACCCGAACTCGCCGTGGTACCCCGTTGACTTTTCCATCGTTTATTCGTATCACTGTGGGTCCGTATACTGCGGCATTGAAATCGTTTACCCAAAACGAAACCTGTATTTCGTTCTTTTTCCTGCTAACTCATTAACACATTCAAATTACCGCCATTCCGCAAACGTGCGTTTTATATGACCACGATTTTCATTAAACACACACCCGCTGTCTGTGCATGCTACCAGAAAATAGTTTTTTAGCAAAATATAAATTTTCCTTTGTTTATTCGTACTTTTCGCATGTGTGCTGCAAATAGAATGGTGTTTTGGTTTCAATTAGCAAGTAGAGGTTCAGAAATTGTTTACACTAGCGTTCAAAATATTTGAACAATCTCTTTAGTGTAACTATATCCCAATTCAGAGGATTTTCGTGATATATCTGATATAAATAAATGTGTTATAAATGCAACTATAATATTAAACCCTTCTTTTGAATAAATGCTAATACTGATTAAAATAATTATAGGTAAGTCTATCGGGAGTTTAGTATGTTAAACTAAACTCTCTGATTTCCATTAAATTATGACCTGGCAAGTTTCAATTATAGGTAATGGTGGTTTCACTCACCGTCAACGATGTATAGATATGTTACATTAAAGAGCCACTGTCGTAGATTACTCTACGACATCAAAGTCAAGAGAGCTTACGATGGTATGCGCGGTTTCTAGCTCAACGAGTACAACCTTAATTACTTTTATGTGACCGAGATGATGAAAAGTTAAAAAAAGGAACGACCCTCACTTCCCTTCAGAGTTAACTTTGATGTGTATGTAATTTTATAGCCCTTTAATTTTTCAGAAAAGTCTACCATATATATATATATATATA
>CAJFCO010000122.1:2229612-2251522 GCA_904066015.1 Synergus gifuensis
AAATTTAAGGGCGTAATTTTGTTCATCCTCTATATATACATATATATAAATTTATTAGAGGAAATTTTCTTAACTTTCCAGGAAAAATATTTGTAAACTATTTTATGAAAGTTTAGCAGAAGCTTTTTACTTAATTAATACCTCTGTAACAAGAAAACAAAATCCAAGGAAGTTAGCATTTTTTGCACTGTTAGCATTTTTTTCGCGTATTTATAGAGGATGTACATAATTACGCCCTTAAAAGCCTTATTCATTCGAAACTAGAGAACGCCATATTCACAAGTAGCTTTCCGGTAGATTACCTTTGAAGCTAGTAGCGGTTTCTTCTCAGCAACCGCTCCCATCGAATCGAGAATCCTTTCCGGCGGGAATCCCCGAGGAATGGTCTGATACCCTCGAAATTCTAGTTGGAGATTTTCGTTCCACATTTTCAAAAGTAGGAAGAGCCCACTGGGATATAAGTGTATAATATATATGTACAGTTTCTTTACAATTCCACCCAACCAAACAATGTCTCGAAAAACTTGGTTCTATTACTCACTTTGAAACGTGTCTCATGAACCATTTGTACGGTATCATAATTAACAATTAAAGAAGAGCTTATTACTGAGATAAAAAAATGTTGGTGTGAATTTCCGTATGAATTTCCAAGCGAGATCTTGGGGTTCGATTAAGGGCGTTTTGCTCCCCATTAGAGAATCTCAAAATTTTGTGATTTTCCACTAAATATTCTTTCATTATTACATTATTCAATATTCCACCCCCCTCCTTTTTTAACCCACTTTTTCAGTCCCATTTTCCCTCAAAGAAAATTCGAAGAATAATATTTTAGATTTTAATCGATATATAGACTAATGGTTATTTTGAAAAGAAAAATCAACGCCTGACGTTTCATTTTATGGAGTTTTAGAAGTCGAAAAGATAGCATTGTGCTTCTACTGATCGAAACGAAGTGTGACCTTCCCATCTCGTTGGACAAATGTCATCCCGGTTACTTTTTTTATTCAAGGAAGATTACAGACAATCGCTTCGTTGACTTGAGTCGGAGGAAGATCGAGCAAAAATCGTCTGGCTAAAAGTTCTATCATCTCAATTTCTTTCTTTATTCTTCCGTAAAAACCTCGCTAACAAACACCTAAGAAATTGAAACCACAGAATCCATCGGCAGAAAAGAATAGCTGCAAAAAATTCCTAATAGAATATTCCTCTAGGATCAAATAAAATGTTTCTATTAATTATATTAAGTTCATTGAATTCTATCACTATTAATAAATCAAAAGGTTTTTAATATATTTCATAATTTACAATAACGTTTATTGCCTCTAGATTTTTATCGCTCTGTTTGCAACTGTTCATTGTGCCTTTCTTAATGCAATTCTCTAATTAAATCTGTACATGATAAGACATGGAAAAGAATGAGCAAACTTGCTATTAGGTTTCTGTATAAATAAAAGTCAGAGAACCGGATAGTCATTATTACCATCGAGCTCCTCAAAAAATTAAAAGGATCGTTAATTACTACGAGCTGTGTAGTCAACGACGTGGAACTTAATTATGCCAATTAGGATCACTTTTCGCGAATATGAAGTCGTGGTTTGGGAAACAGATTTTTCGCGGGAAAATCTCTGAAACGGCTTTTTCGTAAGAGCTATCAAACTACCGTTTCGAAATTCATTTTCTAAAAATGTATCAGTCTTTGAATCACTATTATCAATGCGATTTTTATACAATTAAAATTTCTATTGCTAGAATCAAAATGAATTTAGAGTGCTTAGACACATTTAGTGAAAGTTTTTCATTACTTATAAGATTATGACGATAATTGTACTTTTTAAATTAATAATCTAATGTGATGGACATGAAATATAGTTAACACTCTCTTAATTGCTCTCTATGATTCTTATACGCAGACTGCACATTCCATCTCGATACGCTTTCACACTCAACTCGAGCTACAAAATCTTTTTACGATCAATGACTGCACAGCAGAACAATGAATACAGTGAAATTGTTTCTTTCAAAGTAGGCCAAGTGCACTCTAAAAATCTAATAACTACAAGTGCCATACATAATTGTTAATTCCACCGTGAATTGAAATTTAACAATAATTTCACTAGTTTAATTGAAAACTTGTGAAATGATTAATTGAAATATTCATCTCACTCCCTAATCAAATAATTTAATCAATTTAATTTCAATCTATACTAAATAATCAATCAAATCCACTCTATATGAGGGCCACTTCGAAAGCTTCATTTGTCAATGGGAACTTTTTATGTATGTCAGATGGATCATACATATGTATTAAAATTTCACGGTTCTATAGACGACAGCAAAAACCAGAACGAAAAAATATTAATTTGTTTGTTTCACGCATCATTTTTTTATCAAGTGTGTTAAGGAATTTAAAAAACATCAACAAATTTTAAGGATATTTCGATATTGAAAATTACTGTTGCTTCATAATTCGAGAACTTTTGAAATGAAAAAATATTTTTCAATTTATTCTTTATCGATATACTGAGTGTTGAGCAGTTTGTTAAAAAATAGAGAGAGGATAAAACACTAAATAGGAGAAAACAATGACTGATTAAAATCTTGAGACCGAAGAGAAGTGGTCGGCCGTAACTGAAACAAAAGCTGCGCGAGAGGGGCATATCGATTTCAGAAAGTTAACCGGTGCTCTCGACTCGTTTTGCATGCATTATTGCATTAGCATAATTTCCGCACTTTTTTCATTACACCTGAATCTCGCCCAGCGTTTCCCCTGCCACCTTCCCAGCCTATAAATGGATTTTTTTATGCAATTTCTATTAGCATATTTTTTACATAATTACGTTGAAGCCTAGACTAAGTATTTTCAAAGAAAATAAATTCTAATAACCTTGGCGAAACACAAAAGTACATTGGATAATACAAAATTATAATACACTAGTAAAATACGTTTTACCATTCTATTTTTTCTTTTAAATACTTTAAAATGTAAGATACGAAGAAAATAAACTATATTATAAAAATTGATCTGCATATAAGTTGATACAAGTTTTTGTTCTGCAAATCTTTCATTTAATTTGCTTTGAATCAAGAGATTTGAATATTATTTTCAGTTTCTTCTTTTTCTTCTTCTTCTTCTTCAAAAAAAAATATTTTAAACTAACAAGTTCAAAGACTATGATGAGAGGAATTTATAATCAACTGATTTCATATTGAGAAAATAAAATTAAAGTATAATTAAAATCTCGATCACGCACAAGAGCATTTTCAGCGTGAATTGAATTCACACTCATATCCAGCTTGAAACCTGCGCGTGTGATGCAATCCTTTCGCTTAATACAAGAAGAAGAAACTTGAGTATAGAACGGTCAGTCTTGTTGGAAACTTGGTGAAGAAACTACCTCGATGATACTTGAATCAGAACTTTGATACTCAACTGGGCACCGTGTTTCAAAACAAAAAAAGTATGTAAGTGATCTTACAGTTTTCAGTGACTACTCGCGTGAAAAATTGACCTTCGGTGGTTCACCAGAGAAAATTTGTGGATAAAGTTTTCCTTTTATTTGCACAGTTTTTCAAATTGATGTGTGTTTTGAAACTGAAAAAAATTACTTTCACCTCCCGTGACTGTAGAAGTACATATTTATAATTTTATAATTTCCTAGATTGAAACTAAGAGGGAAGGTGCCACATAAGATCAAAATCATTTGAATGAAATTGCATGCTTTGAAATAATATTTAAACGCTTTCTTTTATCAGTATTCCCGCAAATAGTTAATTAGAAGGTTGTATAACAAAGAAATATGGTTGAGCTTTTGGAATCAATCACAAAAGAGGAAAAATGCCTTGCCTTCGACAAAAAATATGAAGATCTGGTCGAACTTCGTGAAAAACTTCGCGAGTGGCTGAGAGCAAGTCCATATCTTCCTCAAGGTACGATTTTTACAATTTTAATTATACCATTCTACAAAATAATAATTTGTTGTTTCTAAAGCTCTCATGTAAATAAATTATCTCTATTCTATAGAGATACCTGACGCTAATTTGGAATTTTTTCTCCTGAATTCAAAACTAAGTCTAGAACTAGCAAAACAAAAAGTAGATATGTTCTATACTTTAAGGGGCTTTATTCCTGAAATTATGGCCAATAGAGACCCTTTTCAGCCGAACATAACTGAACTTCGCAAGCATGTGTAAGTATTTGCAATATAAAACTTATTAAAAATTTACTGATTGTGCAAACGTCAAATCCATCTAGAAATATTTTATATTCGAGTAATCTCACATAAATTAGCAAAAAAGAAGTTTTTATGAAAGAATATAACAGCTTATTATAAATGCGGAATAATTATGATCTAGTATGAATTATATAACTTTTTTTTACATAAATTTAATATTTCACCAAGAGTTCATACTTTAGTCAGTATCTTTTTTGTATTGAACACATCAGACGGCAAAAATTATCTGATTTCAATAAACGTGAAACTAAGCAAACTAATGCAAGCACAAAGTGATATAATTGATATGATCATTATATATATCATTATTCACAGATTGTGGAATCCCATGCCGAAATTAACACCAGAGAAATATAGAGTTTCCATTATGCAAAATCGGTTAGGAGATGACGCGAGCTCTTACAATCCTTGGAATTTTTTTAAGTTAGTTAAAAAATTCAATCATACAGAGAAATTGAACCGATTTGTTAAAGACAGATCTTCCTATGTTTTAGATACATTGGTATGATTGCCGATATACGCGTTGCGCAATGTGTCAGCATGGGGGATATTTATATTTATGACTTAGAAGGGCTGCGAATGAGCCATATGGCCAAATTTACACCAATTATGTTGAAGAAACTTGAAATTCTTGCCACGGTTAGGTGCCAGTCATAAAATTTACAATTTATATAATTTACATTCTATTAGTATATTCCTATAACATTTAAAGTAATTACATATGTATTTCTGTAAAATTTACAGTGAATATACAATTATTTCTTTAATATTTACAGTGATTATGTAAGTATTATTGTAATATTTACAGTCATCCTGTAAATATTCCTGTAATATTTTAAATTATTAAAAATTTCTCGCGATGTATCGCTTAATCATTTTTCTTTTCAGAAAGCTTACGGTGTAAAAATAGTAGGAATTCATTTCATCAATTGCCCGAGCTTTATGGACGTTGTACTAAATTTGGTGAAGTCTGCAATAAAAAAGAAACTTGTCCAAAGGGTAAAAAAACCTTATTTTTGTTATATGTGTTTCAATTTTTACGAATTCTGGCTTATTAAATAAGAAATACAGTCTGGAATTATTAGAATAAGTGATGCAGAATAAGTTCAGTAAAGTAAATACTTTTGAGATTAGATTTTCCAAAGATGTTTTATAAAATTCGAAACTCTGATATAAAATTCGACTGAGACTAAAATTTTTTACATCATTAATTTATATCTTCTCTAGTTACATGTACAGTTATCGTGCCAGAAAATCCCGATTACGCGCTTCATTTATTGTATATGTATACATTAGGGTGACCCCATCTGATGGCTTGAACCGCTCATGGTTCGCCTGGTTAAATTTAATAGCTCGGCTGATTTTGCTCGTATCGATAGTTTGCTTAATGGCCTAGTTGAAAATTACATTTTCAGAATTTTAACAAAGGAGAGAGAGCTCTCAATACATCATCAACATTTTAGAGAATAATATTGTTAATAATAATTTTTATAATTCTGCTAACTAAAATTCTAAATTTTACCATCAAACAAGTAGAAAACTAAGCAATACTCTTCTAACCTGCAGATTCATGTTCATACATCTCTCGAATCACTTTACAATTTCGTACCTAAATCTATATTACCTGTGGATTATGGTGGCAACGAATTATCAATGGAAGAACTAACAAGTGAGTTTAAAGAATAAATAATAGGAGAAATTATTCTCTCTATCTATGAAAATTTACCTAATTCGATTACTTTCATCTTCTTTTCAGATAAGTGGGCGGACAAGTTGGTGGATTGGAGAGATTGGTTTATAAAAGAGGAAGGTGTCTTGACGAATGAAGCACTTCGCCCTGGACCAACAATCAACCCAGATGACCTTTTTGGAACTTATGGCTCTTTCAGAAAGTTAGACGTCGATTAACCTCGCGTAATTTATAGAAAATAATCTTCAGGGTTTTACATCAAAATAAGTTTTAAAAAGAGAGGAAGGTAAACCAACCTTAGAATTAGAGGGGAGGGGAGGATTAAGAAATTATGTTCACTAAACTTTAACTATGTTTCTTTTCTTTTGAAATTTTTCATACTTTTCAATATTACTGTTCTTGAAATTCAATTGGAAAATTTAATAATCAAAATGTCAAAAAAATGAATGACATGTGTGTTTTTATTTCAAGATCAATACGAATGAGAATGCAACAAAAAAATATTACATTTCCAATAATATGTGAATTAAATTGTTTCACATTTGTATTTGAAGATAAATTAATCAAAATGCAAAATATGAATGACACATTTCCGAGTGAAAATCTGAGTCAAAGATTGAACCTCCTCAAGCTGTTTACAAGTTTCATCGTGTCACTTGAGCAGTACTCAAGATCTCGTACCGCTTTGTAAGGTCTCAAGAATACTCTCTAAAATGGAAATTCGTTGTAGCAAAGTTTCCTCTGCTTTAGTCCAGTCTTACTGAAAGGTTGATGAACACTATGGCGTTCCAAAGAAGGAATGCTTTCTGTGAAACGTGATAAGGTTTATTGCACCAGAACCTAGAATTCGATTTGGAGTCGTTGTCTCTAATTCAAAGTTTTAATCCTACTGTCTAATCCATTGCGCCCTCCTTGTTCTACTTTCTGATGCAGAGCTAACTCTAGATATAAATTGCACAGGACCTTTAGCCCGACTTGGCACTCAGGACACTTTGTTTCAGACTATCTAGGTAAATCCCACCGAGAAGATAAGTTATGCAATGATCAACCATTTACAAGCAACAATGCTTTATTATACATTTACGAGCAAAATACACTTCCTATTCTTGGATGTCAGTTAAAATCTTTTGAGACTCCATGAATTTACTCACTATCGGGAAAAAAATACTATTCTGAATTTTAATTTCAAACAATGAGCAAAAGAATTTTCTTATTTTCTTGCCAGACATTTCCTTTTCAATCGATTTACTAGACTAGCTTTCAAATTTTATTCGCCGAAATATCTGTGTTATCTACCCTCTATAAAAATCTGAAAAACCGACATATACGCTGATGAATAATGGATCAACCATGGATCGTCCAGAAAGAGCCAGAATGTGATTTTGGGGCGAACCTCGATATATATTTCTTTCCTTTGTCAATTTTGCCTTTCCTCTTCGTTATCGTTTTTGTACCGTTACGATTTTTGAGACAAAGCTTTTTCGATTTTTTAATTCTTTTTTTATAGCACAGATTTGACTATCGAATCAGTAAATTAAACTGTGAATTAATCAGTTTCTATTTAAAGCTTAAAGCGCAAATCTTGGTAATTATTTAGAGAGAATGAATCACGAGATCAGTGGGTCTGAAATATTTTCTGACCTGGAATATCGAAAAGAAGAGGCAAGAAGATGCAAAGCATTTGTATATCAAACCACATTATTCCCGCATGATATGCCATTATAAAAAGAAGACAGAATGCAATTTTAAGCTTGAATCCACAAACTGATCGTAAATTTTACAACCTATACGGCAGCATCAGTTAACATGGTTCACGTATATTAGCCTATGGTCGAATAAAAATTATTCGTCGCTGAAAAGTGTTGTAAAAATTCTCATAAAAAGCCTTTAATGTATTTGCGAAAATTTCCAATAGAAAATTATGGATCGTCAATAATTAAATTACATGTAAATAAAAAGTATGTGTTCTCCTTTTATCGATATTTATTGAATTTAATTTTAAAAGAGAGATTCAAAAATCTATATAATACATAATAAAGCACGTTTGCTTCATAAAGTATTCTGTCCGTACATTCACATTAAAATGACTTTATTTCCGTTGGCATTCAAACTCTTTTGTTTTATTAATAAATAATTGTTTACGTTACTGATGGATGACATTTTAAACCAAGAAAAACGTTATTTCAGTTTGATATTTATGTTATGTTATTTTTGCCACATTTTATAACTTTAAAACTTTTATAGTTTATTTAATAAATTTCAAAGAATTTTCAAGGGATTTAAAAGTTTCTCCTAATAATTTTCAACATATACTTATATCACGATATTGAAAAATTTTTAATTGAATTTGTAGGCAAAATCTAAAAAATTCCTAATATTCCTAACTTTTAATCTTTTAATGTCATTCACAGAATGAAAAACAGATCTCAATCCCTTTTTGAAAATCGCTTAAAAGAATCTTTCGCGTCAAAGTTCTCAAGTAAAACTCTTGAAATTGATGCCTGCGTTGACTCTCAAATAAAAGATTCAAGCGTCACTGAAATTTTTATTATTCCATAAAAAATTTGCAAGCTGCGCGAAGCTGTTGAATTTTTCAAACGCGGTATCGAGAAGAGAAATTCAGTGGACATAAATTTTATTCCTGAGGTTGCCCTGCAATTCCCATCTCATAGATGACCGGTCAATCACGATCGTATTTTTCTTTGTGCCAATTTTGAAGGTAGCACATGGTCCAACCTTATGCTGATAGTTTTTAGGTGGCAAATGGCAAGCAGCCGAAAAGGTCCTGATGGGATGGACGAGGGTCGGCAATGGGTGAAAACATGATTCATGTTTACGATCACCGTGTATGTATGTTATGTTATTTATATAAAAGCGCCTGAAAACTCGCGTATCGAATCTGAACGAAATCCATCGCTATTTATTACGATTGACGACGTTTTGTTGCTTTTCCCGTCTGGGATTTTTACAGACCACCAGAACCGGCAGCATCGATACCCAACGTCGCCACTGCCACAACAACGGAGCTTAGTCCGGGATTATTTATCGTTCAAGTTTTTCTGTGGATCTTATGTTGCCTCGACCCCAGAACGCGAGATCGGGGAAAATACTGAAAAATACCGCGGAACGAGACGTCACTTCCTTCCTTTAAGGTGAGGGTAACGTTCCACTTTCTGGCATTTTCAAGCAGTAGAAGTGAGAGATCACTTCTCCTTTGTTAAATTTGTATGAAAAAGGCTTGGTCATTTTTTACCTTAGCGAATTTCATTAAATTTTATGGGAGATCGTAAAGGTGAGCCATGTTTTCCACAGAAATAAAGGATTCAAGAAGAAAAAGTGAAGTGTTGTATTGAAATTAATTTCCTGAGGACTCATTCAGGAAATCTTTTATATGGAATTCTTAAGAGAGAAAAATATGGCTTTGAAAAAAAAGCAACTGGGGAATGTTATGATTTCGACAGGCTCATGTAAATGAAAATAGAATTAATTTTCATCAGATAAAATCAAACTGCCATCCTCCGAGAAATAAAACACTGTTGCAAAACTTTGATTTCCACAGCTCAGGGATTTGAGAGTGTCCATGAAGTAGAAATGTTCGTCATGAAATTCCGAGTTTATATTCTCAATCAGTCTTAACGAGATTCTAATTTAACTCTTTGCGACGCATTAAGATACGCGTTGAATTTCAAATCCTTTGATATAACGTTTCAAAGTTGGTACGAAATTAGGGAAATTATATTCGATGATAGTGCCGGATTCGAGCATCTAAAGACATTCTGCAACTAATCGGATAATATACGAGAGCCCACGCAATATACAGGCTCCGCACAACCTCATCGAAACCCTGTTACATATAAGACCAATACTTCTCTGGACTATCGGCAAGTTTCATGAATAGCCGAGGATGTATAATATTAGGACCACTTTGAAAAGTGAAGTTACACCAATAACAGAACCAGCACCACTTTCAGCCCAGTTGAATATGCAAATTGATCCTGCAATGGACGGATAAACGATTTCTGCTATTCGACTGTGTTCCCAGTCAAAGAAATTTAAATTACAATCAATGCCTCTTCAATTTACATCATGCTTTCAACCTCAATTTCCAGCTTAACACCTCAAAAGAACCACAATCTAATCAGGAAATTTTCTATAATATCTACAAACAATATATCAAAGGGATAACCGCTAACCAATTGAATTTACACCTGAATTAGAGCATCAAATTCAAAGAATTCAAAAGAAATGAACAGAATTCTTGAAATGTGAAATAATTCACAAGAATTTCAAAGAGTTCACAAATATTCCTAATAATTCGAAAAAATATAAAACAAATTCAATTAATAAAAGATAACACAAAGTATTTTGTATTATCGGATAAAAAGGCTACAGTGGTTTTATCCGATTTCTTCTCGACAAGAAGTTCAGGATATTTTTTTCTTATATAGAATTCAAAGCTAAAAAACTATATACGATTTTTAACCATAAATTAAAATTGAGTTTTCCATATTAAAATGTCTAACTCACAGACTCCTTAAATAATGACTCCTTACTGCCTAAGCTTACCTGAAACAAAAAAAGAAAAAATATGGTTATATTAAATATTAAAATTCAAATAAACATAATTTTCTTCAGACAAACTTTTATAAAACTTAAACTGTAAGTCTATAAATGAATTACTTCTTTCTCAAATCGCCTTTTAACTAAGAGATTTTAGGTTCTTTTTGCCATTGATTTGAAGATAAAGATTAATCCCTAATTCGAGTCAGAAATTAATTTAAAACCATTTCTTTCATGCATTTCAACTTGAGTATTTTTTCTAAATTAATTTCAGCCTCTATTACATTGAAAGAACGACAACTGGAATTTTTGCTCAGCATTTCAGAGTCCAATTTAATTTGTCAATTTAAATTTTAGGGCGCATAAAACTAATGTGTATTGTCGCATTTCGTCCGACTCACATTTATGTGAGGAAATGCAATTTAATCTTTTTCGTTTCCTGCGAGCCGCGGTGACTATACCATAATATTGAAAAGCTCTCTAGCACTCATCGCCGATGAAAACTAGTGAGAAATGGGCTCTGTCAGTAGAGGTTTATATCAATCACAATAGCTCTATTTCAAGTACTTTTCTCGAAACATTCGATAGCCATTGCGAGACAAATTTGGTGCCTTTTTCATTTGAGCGATCAAACATATTTAACCTGAACGAGGCAATGCAATATGGAGAAATGAAAATCGGTACTTTCTTCCCCTAAATATTCCCTCTATTTCATTCACAACTGCCTCAAATCAGCGCGCTTCTACTCGAGCTTTTCATTCCATTAACCTAATTTTTAACAGTAATTTCCTATCAGTTAATTAATTTCCTTCCGCTTATTGAACGTTTCTTCACGATTTTTTTCTGTTTTTTATTTTTAATATATTTTATTAGTACTTATGTTTTATTTCATGAAATCTTCAATTATTTCGAGGAATCACAGAGAGCTTTGAGCTCTACAAAAGAGCTTTGCATTTCTATTTACTTCTTACTGTCGCTTTTGCGAAGGTAAAAAGGTAAGAGAGCACAGAAAGTGTAAAAAAGATTTTCAATCGAAGGCGTCTCGAAGAAAGTTATAAAGTGTATCTATAGTTGTTAGCCGGAGGCACCGAGTTAGATGGTTGATTGAATATGTAAATTCTCATCACTATTTACGCGTTTCTTGCAACATAAAGGGGAGGTATTTGGGGGGGGGAGTGTGTCGAATAAAATATTTATTAGTTCTGACTGATGTTGTTACTGTTGACAGTCAAGCGAACTTGTGAAACTTTTTTCTTTCATGAAGAACATTCTATCTCTACTTTATCGTCTTTTTCCATTTTCACACCATCAGCTTCTCACGACAGTTTCCACTTCCGTTCGCCTATGTTCCTATCCGATGGTTTATGCATTCGCACTCCGTAATCTGTTACTGTCTCCGTAATTCCTTGATTGCAAGTATTCGGTGGAATATTTTAACACAATGTATATACAACCAGACTTTGAATATTGAATTACGACTAGATTATCCCTGTAGAGAGGAAATTGGATATCTGAAACTCGAATTCGATTTCTAATAATCAAATACCCTCCTTGCACAAATTATAATATAACAAGTGAATAATGCTATACAATTTCTTACTGATATTCTCCATTATTTCAAGACATTATTTGACAGCTGTATAAAAATAATAAAATATCCTTTAACACGAATCGTTTGCTACACATAAGTGTGACAGGAAATGTGCATTCAGCAATATTGTTAATCGATTTCCAAAGGTAGTAAAATTGAATTGCGTGTGAAACGATTTTATCTAGCTGATAGTAAACCATTAATTGGTCCGTTGCCCCAGCATTTTATAGCTGCTTGCTTACGTACTCTAGGATCCAATTACCGAGAACTCCTCCTCTCCTCTGTCAAATTTCAAAGACGAATTTTTTTCCTGAGTTTAATGGAGGGATGATAAATTTTTTTTCCGCATTAAAAATTAAAAGCTTGCAATAAAATCTCTTACGAACAAAGTGTATTGTTCCATTTCTGCTGCGAAATAAAATTTGAGTTCCGCGGCTTTAAAAACTTTATTTTAACTTAATAATATGATATTCGTGTTGCTGAACAAAATGTAAATAGAAAAGTTAGTAAAAACCTTTATTTGTGAATCCACCGAATCCTCGGGACAGGGAAACATTTAATAAACCGCGCAACATGATGAAGTCTTATCAAGTTACAGTTTCCGGTATTTTCTTGCATCTTGCAGGCCATTAAGCATTATGAAGCGTCATCTTTATGCACAGGCGTGCAATCTATTAGCCGAATGCACGACAGTAATACTGTAATGCAAAGTTTTACCTCTATAACTGCGGCTTGGCTTGGTATTAAAATTCTAGTAAGATACGCTGCACTAAAGCTCGGCTATTATCCAGGAAAGCGCCCTAACTACACTCATTCAATAGAAACTCTACTCCTGTTTAAGTAAACGATTAAAGGGAATGAAGACTAAAAGCAAACTGCATTGAGTTTGCAATGGCGCACCTCTAATGACACTTTACGGCCCTAAAAGTCTATAGTGTAAACTAACTATGATTCATTCGTAAAGATGCAAGTTAGAGGTAAAAAACATCAGAGCAGACTTTCCTCGTCATTAAGACTATACATATATACATTCAACAAGTGATGATAGTCGCTATTATTATATTACTGACGTCATGCGAAAAAACATTGTAATTTCCTTATATGAAGATTACGGAAAAGTCTTCATTCTATCGTTTCCTTCAATCTTTTAAAACTTCTTGTAATCGCAAAAATTTCAATAAATATCTTAAAATTTTTCGAAACTATACGAAATGCCATGAAATATATCATGATTTTTTTTACTAATCCCTTGAAATTCTTTTAAATGGCCGGCAGACCTTTGGTTATATTTTTTGCTTATCATGAGTCATACTTTCGTAAATGTAAATGAGAACAAGCGAGACATGCATGTGTGGAAAACAATTCACGGTTTTTCACATTTGCATGTCTCGCTTCCTCGCCTGCCCTCATTTGTTTACATTTACGGGCTCTTAATGAGCAAGAAAAACACAATCAATGATCCGCCGGCCCTAATTATTCTTGTATATAGTCCTGAGCTTTCTAAGGATTCTCTTGGAGAAAATAATTTATTTTTTCTGCATTTGAAATTTCCATCTCATTTCTTCTCCAGTAAAGAATTTCCTGCTCTCTATTCAAGTGTGTACAGAATCGATTTAAGTAATTAAATTATCGTGAGAAATACCGTGATGTCTCTCATTTTTACTAAGCTGGAGAGTGTTAGTAAGAAATATCAACCTTCTTCAGAAATTAAGTTTTCTGCTCTTTGAACATTCGAATTTTCAACTTTTTTCCTATCTATAGCCTTGAAAATGTGGAATTTATTCAGAACAGTATTTCTAAATATCTTTAATTGGTTGGCAAAACCATTTGCGAACCATTTGTCAATTGGTTGGGAACAGATGGGAAAAAAATTTTGATGGCTATTACTCGATTGCTAGAATAATGCCATTGCCGGAAATTTACAGTAATAAAAAAATAGTAACTTATTGTGTTGTAATAATTTCTAATAACTTGAAACACCGTTCACCCATTAATTGCTTGTCAGTTTCGAAGTTTCACGTTTATCTCGATCGTTCTGAACTATCTTTTACCATGAACAGAGTGATATTGTTTGAACCATGTGCTGTCGAACGAGAAATTTTATAGTGGACGTAAATGCGTCTGCTACAACCAGGACATTATTTTTTTAGTGGTTTTGCTCGCGTAAAGTTTTTAAAAAAAGGATGAGCTTTATTCTGAGAAAAGAAACATTTTTATGAAGGTTGAAAGCCGATACCGTAGAAAAGAAAAGAAGTGATTTAATTCTACTCGCTATTTTTTATTTTTCGATCATAAATTTACCTCTTATTTTTCATTTTGAATTCTCAAAGTGCGAGAATCTCATTTCATACATTTTTTATTACACATTCTGTTTACGCATGTTGATGCTTTCGAAATATGCCTATATAATAAATAAGATAAGCGATAATCTAAACTACTAAATAAAAACAATATATGTTTTGTTTTACAACAGTGGTAACTGAAAAAGTTTCCCTATTTTTATTAATGATTTCCAAATTGACCCTAATGTTTCCCCACAATATGAACTGAAGCCTGAAATGCGTCTCTTCTTGTTTTTTGACCATTCAAATAATTAATCAGAACCACTCCATCCCCAAATTTAATCCATTTAGAATCCAAGAAATTTAAGTCAGGTTTCCAATCCAATTAGCCGCACCACCATGTCCAGTCGAGAAAAAATAAGATCTAAGAAGGAAAAAGATACACTCGTGCTAGGAATACTTTATTTTAAGATAAGAATTAGATTTCTCAATATAAAATTGTAAGCCAAACTTCTCGAAGAATAGAAGAAGAGAAAAAACAGCAACCCCTAAAATATTAACGCTAAGAGATCAGAATTTATTTTCTTATACTCTTCTGAATAGAGTAAGATAATAAATAGATTAGGGGAAAGGTGAAGACTAAAGTAGACATAATTTTCGATGAAGTAGAAGAATAAATAATTCGTGTACGACATTCGCACTGAATGCGATCCACCTTTCTCTCGTAGATTTAACCTCGTCTTTTTGTCCTTTTTGCTCCCTTATTCGAAACTCAGCCTCCTATTCGTTGGGAATAGATGCCGTTATTATCCGCTGATTTACATCAGCGGTTGTTTCAGCGGCAACGCCCTTTTTACTACCCCTTGATTCGAAGAGTCTTCCTTTCTCTTCCTCTGATTACTCCCGTCTTCATTTCCTCCTACCTCCTGATCAGAACTTATTTTCCTTTCTTTACTTTTCACCTTCAGTTCTACGAGGGAAATGGCTTGCGTTAACGACCTGCTCTCAGGAAACATTCGAGAAAAAAATTTTAGAAAGAGAAACTTCATTTACAAGGATAATTTCATTTTTCATAAAAATGTCCTTTTCTTTTTTTTGTAATTTTGGATGGAAAAATAAAGCAAATGAAAAATTATAAAAGTTGACCAAACAAATGTGTCTACATTATTTTCGAGGGAAATATTTCCTCTCTTCAGCCTTTAAATTTCGTTATCCGAGAGATTTTTGGTTGCGGAATTAAACAAACGAGGATATTACCAAGATTTACAGTATCAGTGAAACTTCGTCTCTCTCGCTCGTTCGTTCACTAACTGACGGACAATGTCCCGTAAAAAAAAATTAACGAGTTCGATAGCACGCATGGAGTAATGGCTATCGATAGGCTAAGTAATGTGAAGCTTTTATCGTTTCCATCGACCTCCAATACTTGCCGCTTACGTAGGTCTTCCCCTTCTCACAGAACACACTTGTACATTCTAAAGCCTTCTAGTCAACAACACAAGCATATATTGTGTTAACAGCTCTAGTATGAACAAACCAGAAAAGTATTTCGAGTCTATCGCAAGCCAGCGCATTGTTCGAACCTCCAGCACACCCAAAGATACCATTTTTTGCTAAGAGAAGTGACAATTTAATCATCTATCAATTCATCATTATATATCTCAGTGTCATGGTCTTTCTATGCTAAAAGATTATATTGTGTGATTAAGAAGAACGTGAGTAATCAATATGTGTAAAATGGAGATAACAAAGTAACATATGGAATATGTACAACATTTGCGAAACTCGAAGAAAAAATTATCTTTCTCAATTATACAGAAATATAATTGAGAAAGATAAATGAAAAATAATTCAAAGCTTTATAATTATAGAAAATTATTGTCATTAAAATAAACATTTGTTATCTTTAAACTTCTATATGCACTCTATAATATCGGATGAAAGTATAGATTCTGTTTCTAAACTAAGCATTTTATTTTTATTTATTTTCAAGCATGCTTTGTAATGTAACTGATAACTGAGAATGTCACATGGTATTGTAGCACAAGTTTAATTCAACTGCTTTAATCGAAAAACTGGTTTCAGTGCGAACATGTTCCAGTTTTACAACTCTCCGCGTTGCCAGGCGCATCAAGTTGCAATGATATAATGCGAAATTGTAGTTGTGAATTTTTAATGATTTTTTTCCTATGCTTGTATTATCCTTCAAAAAAAGTAAAAAATGCGATAATAGAATGCTCGAAAACGTGGCTTTTTTGAAAAGTGAAAACGTTCTTCAATTTTTTCATAAACTAAGCCAAATAATGAAAAAAAAAATGCTTCTTGCAGACGATCAAGTGCAAGTGCTGCTTCAAATATTTTTAAGTACAAATCACGAGAATAAATATTATATGCATTATACTCTAAAATATCGCGAAAACATGCTTTTCAGAGTGTGTATTTTTATTGGATAAGTGATAGTTTCGGCTTAGCTTAGAAGTATTTGTAGGTTAAAATAGAACGATAAAATAGAAAAGTAAATTCAGTTCAGAAAACCAATCCTTACAACTGTACTCGAGTCACGCACAGTTAGATGAAAATTCTCATTTTTCATTGATACATCAGAATTTCTAAATCTATTTGTGTATTTTTATATAGCAAGAGGTACAAATCACTATATCAATGATCATAAATAAAATTGAATAATAAAGATAATTTGATTATTTGTTTTTTGCCAATCAACAGGATTTTTGACCAAAGATGGAATCAGCAGAAAGAATTGACTCGCAACTCACTCATAGAAAAGGTAAGAAATTTTTCTAGAAGGCTATGTAAAAAGTAATTTATCCAACCTAGTTGGGGCCTCTGATTTATTTATGACGATAACGTCAATTTATTTTAATAGCAAAATTGTTTAACAGAGAAAACTCAATAGAATTAATAATCTCATAAATTAATCACGTGTCTACAGGAAAAGAAAAACCTACGACGGAAGAGGAAGTGAATTCCAAGCTTATAGAAGAAATACCAGAGAATCAAGAAAATGAGGATACATCAGCAGAAGTAGCAGAAAATATAGAGGATCCCCCTAAACTACGTCTACAAGAAGATTTTTCCACCTGGGGCACAATAAAATATAAGTTTTATTTGTTTAGATACTATCATTACTATTACGCTGATAAACTTGATAAAATTTTAGCAGCCGGTTGTTTATGGATTATGAGAATATACTTTAAATTCCTTGGACTAGTTGATGCTGAACCAGAAACAGAATAAAAAAATCATGAAGTCTTCTATTCTACAAAAGAACATGGATTTCGGCTAACTTCATGCGTAGTGCGCTAACCTTTTTGGTTAATTTACATGGCGCGCAGAAAAAATATCAAAGATTCAGGAAAATGAAGATACATCAACCAAACAGAAATAGGAGAAGAAATGAGGAATCCTCTAAACTACGTCTACAATACGATTTTTCCATCTGGGGCAAGTTAAAATATAGAGTTTACTTGTTCATATAAACTTGATAACGTTTTTTTAAATATTATACTTTAAATTCCTTGGGCTTGTTGATGCTTAACCAGAAACAGAATAAAATAAAACCTTAAAATCATAGAATTTTGTCGTATTTCAATGTCATTAATTTTAAAAGTAATTGATAAATTTATCGAATAGGATTGTATTGATCACAATATCGAAAGAGTTTTAAAGAATTTTTCTTGACAAAGAGAGTTCTCGAGAAAAAGATTTATTTATGACTCATATGTAACTTCCAGATGTATTATATGGATGAGTACATATTTCTGCACCATGTCAAGTAATGCATACTTGAAAGCTCGATTTCTGTTATATGGCGTATGTGAATTTTTACCTCCACATCAGTATACTACAAAGATGACCTACTTTTTTTATAAGCACGTTTTAAAGTTCGTGCAAACGATCATAGCAGGTTGCTGAGAAATTCAAAGAACTTTGCGAATTCAACCAAGCAAAGAAGATGTTCAAATACATTCCTGCTTTCTATAATACTAATAGTGACTCATAAGAGTGAAAATATGATAAAGCTGGATTCTGCTTTGTAAATTCAATCAACCTTTGTACACTACTCAAACAAATAGAATTCATCGAACCGAATATTCAATTTCACACTTTTTTATTCAGGATTTGTTTAAATCAAATTTAAAAATGTGCGCGTGAATGCAATAATTTTTTACGATGGATAAAAGTAACAATTAGTGATTTTCTTACTCTTTTACAAATTCCCAAATATATACAAATAAGTCGATTTGTTAAAAAAAACCTCGACAGAGAGAAGTAGGGATTGCGGCAGATATGTCATTGTTTAACGACAACTGGACCCTAGGGAATAAGGTTTCAGGAAAAATGGTCAAACCAAGTTAAACGAAAAAATTTACATACGCAGAGAGGATTGGATATAGAAACTATACAATTGTGTATACATATTATAGAAGCAAGTATCGATATCGGATTTTTTTAGATTCCGTTTTGTTCCAATCCGAGTTTGATCGAACGGAAAAATACATACAAGCAGAGTATTCGGATACTCTATTGCGACTTTATGAATTAATAAAAGTTAGAACAAAATTAAATATATAGATGAAAAAAGTTATCGTGAAAACAGTTTTTAAAATTTCCAAATTCAAAAATGTATTGTATAACCTCCAGCAAAATGTGTATAAAATTTCCTACACCACATTGAGAACACTTTTTCGCGAAAAGAATGGAGTTGCGGCAACATATTCCAATATTTGTATGAATAGCTACTCAATTTTTCAGAGCTTTATGAAAGAAAAATCTGAAAAACGCATAACTCTTTTTTTAACTAACGAATTTTATTCGTATTCAAAACTATTTCAGTAAAAAGAACCTAAAAAATCTTTTAATTGACCTGACAGATTACTAATTTTCTAATTTAAATAAAAAAAGATTATATTTTAAGCGAGTTTAATTAGATAATGACACTTCGCTTGTCATTATAATAAATAATTAATATTTAACACACCTTTTAATTTTGTTGAACTCTCCTGAACTTCTCCTGAGGGAAATCCTCCTCACACGATTCTGCTGGAACAGCTTAGCACATTTCTATAAATTCAGTAAGGAGTCATTCACAAATACGTGATTCTCATAGGAGGGATTAAAAGCAGTTTATCATGTAATATTGACAATCAAAATAAATTTTAATAAAAAATAAATAAAATAAATTATTTTTTAAAATCATTACTATTTTAAATGTACTATTACTTTTATTATTACTATTATTTAATTTATAAATATAATACTAATTTTATATAAAATAAGAAACGAAATAGTGTGACTTTGTATTACTTTTAAGAAATATTGGCTAAAATTATAAAGCTAATAGAAAACTTCAGTATTGTTTCTAAATGTTAAGGGGTGCAAAAATAGCTTTAAAAAAACTATCACGTATTTTGTGGATCTCCATTTAACCAAATACAACCAAATGTAATGAGAAAAATCAACACAGTGACATGGATAAAAGCTATCAAGACCTATTCATTCGAAAATAAATAGCTCTCAATAGAAGTTCCCCTCTTCATATTTGGGGCTCTTCGGCATATAGCCTCTTCTTTCTTCTGGCAAATGCCACCTATTCGATTTGTGCTCGAGTGCTATCAATCGCGAGTATGAAATATGCCCCATAATTTTAACTCGAACACATTCCGCGACATTAAAGTGATAATTGATAAACCGATTTTACCAAAAATCATAGGAAAAAATATCTTCACAAATTCAAAGATATTAAATCCCAATGCTACCTAACCGAAACTAAACACTCACACAAGAATAAATTACCTGCCTATGCCTAGCTATATTTAAAAATATCAAAAAAGATTCACACTAACACACTCACTCCTCGGTTCTCATTCACACCGCCCCGGTGCAAAAGAACCTAAACCTAGGGATTGCATCCCGGGACGCATCCGACACCTGAGCTTAGATGCCACATTAGGGCATTTTTCACATTCACATTCATACATGTAAATAAAATTTAAAAAAAGCCTGAAATCGTACACCATTTTTATAAATTCTAAATAATAAGTCAATCTTAATTTTTCAGGAGATCTAGAGATTCTCTTCAATAAAATTTTTTATCATTTTTGGACTTTCCAGATTAAAAATCTGAGTCTCTCGATGCTGAACAATTTTTAATTTGAAATATTCCAAACTAAACTTGATTAACACAAAATTACTAATTGCAACCACTTTTTAAATATTTTAAATACAAATAATGTTAATAATCATTGAATGAAAAAAGAAAAAATATAAATACAAATGAAATATTTTTGCCAAACAAAAAGTGTTTTGAATTGAATCTTTATTTTCAGTTCTCGATTCTCAAATGCAAATACTCAATTCTTAACTTCCATTTCATTTTTTAAATGAATTAGAAATACTCCGTTCCCTGTTCATTTTACGAATGATTCAGGGAATTAGGATATGCATAGATTGAGTGATATAATTAAAGCTAAATTAATCAATAACCGTATTTAAAACACAAATTGTTTAGCTGTAATAAATTTATCTAAATCCTTGAAGTTAATTTGATTTTCCAATATAATATATAATATTATAGAAGAAATTCAAAACTTTCTTTAATCTCGACAATTTTTAAGTTGGAATTCTAAAATTTTAATCTGCCCTTCGATATAACATAATTCAGCTATTTCCAATCTAAAGCAATTCATATTAAACAAATTGTTCAGCTACTGAAGCTTCCAATTTATAAAAATTTAAACTATTTGAATTTTTATAAAATATTTTTCAAAATATAAATTTTGAATGTTTTCGTGAAAATTCAAAAACATTTTCACATTTGCTTAAAGATACCCTGATTAAATTTGTTCTATACAAATTTACTCATGTTAGGCAAATTCTACGAATGCTTACAACAGTTAAATAAATTAAATTTATTAATTTGTGAATTTAAATTTAAATTTTGTGACTATCTTGATTGAAATAAAACGGTGAACGCAAAAAAAATATTAATCATTGCACAAATATCCTAATCTGAATTATTATAACTTTAAAATAAAGTCAAGTTGAATTAAAAAACTCAAATTAAGATAAAAATTCCTCTAGTGATTTAAGAATAAAAAAATTGATTTTAAAATTGATTTAAAACTAGGAGACATTAAAATATTTCAATTAAAACTGAAATTCAACCAAATAATAATGAAATATGCAAATAG
Organism: Synergus gifuensis; assembly: GCA_904066015.1. Taxonomy (NCBI): domain Eukaryota; kingdom Metazoa; phylum Arthropoda; class Insecta; order Hymenoptera; family Cynipidae; genus Synergus; species Synergus gifuensis. The sequence continues at coordinate 2,251,179 of CAJFCO010000122.1, forward strand.
AAGTTTAAAAAATATGAAGTAAAAAAATTTGATTTCAAAATTGATTTAAAACTATAGGGGAAGTTAAAATATTTCAAATAAAACTGAAATTCAAATAAATAATAATGAAATATGTAAATAGAAATTTAAAAAATATGAAGCAAAAAAATGAATCTTCCGGTTTTCTGTGCATAGAAGAATAAACTGATTAAAATTACAAAAAGAACTTGCTAAACCTTCTTCGATACACAGCTTTCCCGTTCCTTTCTTGGATTTAAGAAAAAATTTAACGAGTTCTGTTGTGACATTAAATGTGATTAATCCTCAAAGAACACTCAACTCTGGGTTTAAACCCTTCCTAAAAT